>WHYT01016706.1:89602-197241 GCA_009806455.1 Tetrax tetrax
AGGAAAGGACACTACGTATTTTCTAAATTCATCTATAGACAGGGTCACGGGAAATTTGGTCTTCAACTTCAACTCGAGAAAATCTTGAGGTCAGCAGCCTAGGGCTCAGTTCAGCAAAGCCGAGTCATTCACGCACAGATAGAGAATTTTTAAAGTTGTCATCTTTGTTCACTGCCTTCATCTATTACTGTCTGAAGGAGATTTCACAGACGTAGAACAGACCAGCTCAGAGCACAGATCACAGCAGCTACCACAGAACTGCCAGTTTAACCAGTGACTTATGGTGACACCTTGTCAGGGACCCGCTAATAAACAGAGCTGTAGTTTACTGCAGCAGAAGTACATAAGCTTGGAAGCAAATACATTTCTGCAACCAGGCAATGATAACGTAATCTTTTCATTTCCAAAACAAAGCAAATACAGGGCTTACTCCTTCCAAACAAACGCAAGAAAACCACAGCTTAGCCGCCTTAAGTGCCTATGAATTTAATAGGGGGGAAAAAAAAACAAACACATTTCTAAGAAGCTCAAAGATAGTTTTGAAACAGGATGAAAAAAGACATGGACTTGTGTTTTCTTTTCTTTAAAAAGAGCCCAATATACAGAACACAATGTACATATGATGACATAATATGAGTTAACTTATGTTAGTGGAGTTAATGCTAAAAAAGGCAAACCACAATTCAACTAAAAAGCTGGCATTAAAATTAATTTGTTAGCTTATGCACCTGCTGCAGAATTTGCTTTATTGGTGTGTTTGTTTAAACGGAGATGCAACAAAAGAGAAAAAAAGGTTTGTTTTCCTGGAGGTAGAAAACTTTTCCTCAGTCTTTAGGAATGTTGTTTGGAGAGTATGTTAGCACTCCTGGTATATTCATTGTTGAATGCACAGCTTTCTTCTCATTTCAGGAAGATTTTCATATATTCAGTAAGTGATGTGTAGGTTCTTCTGAAAACATCCACAAATATGAAAGAGACTTCAAGAACTTCAAGCTTTTGAGGAAAACTTTGAACTACTGCACCAAAATAGATGAGATGGGAAAGGCATACAGCAACATCTACGTTATACACACAGAGCCATTTCCATCATGCACAAATAAACGTGCAAGGATATCTGCAAATATACATCTATTGCAGATATACTGCAAGATAAGCTAGTGTTATTCAAGGATAAAAATATATATTGATGACAAATTGTTGTTGCTAGACAAAGCACAGAATTGAAGAGAGACAGACTGGGAATTGTTTAAAGTAACATTCAGAGTAACTCTTAATTTTTAATTTCTACCACATAAATCACTAGAAACCATTATCTCCAAGAAAATAATGCCATAGAGAAGTTTATGAAAATGGTGTAGGGACTACACGTGGAAAAAAGCAAAATTTAAATTTAAATTGTAAGACAATGTTCCTGCATATGTTAAGAACTGCATTTCAGAGATCTCTATAAAGCCAACATTTACTTTCCCTTTCTGCTGCTACCCATGTTGTTAAACAAAGTCATGAATTCCCACACACCACTGGAAACCAACTCCGCTCCAGACAAAACACTGGTGTAATGTTTTATATTTTAATTATGTAAATACTGTGCAGATACAAGTTTTTCTAGCAGTTCCCTTCCCTCCAGTTTCACTGTAGGCAGCGTAAAAATAAATTTCCCTTTTCTCATCTACTGAAGTTCAATTTTTTTTTTTTCTATTTAAAAGGCTAGGGAGACAACTGACTTTCAAGGAGTATAGATGTAAAGTAACATTTTTTTTTTTGCGTCTACTGTTGGCATTACACTGGCAGTAAATGTACATGTACATTCTATATACAGTTGTTCCTGTCTGGATTAAACTTTAGAGGAAAAGTCCATACGATCATTGACCTGTGTGCCTCAAAAAGAGAGCACCAGAGAACGGAAAAAGAAGTCACAATAATGAGAGAGATTAATCCATTAGAAATAATTACACAGGACATATTTTATTTTTAATATATGTAGTCCTCTAACAGCTATTCAGAGCATAAGACTTCTAGCGTCTTCACTAGAAGTAGACTTCAGAGTGCTATCATAATCATGCAAGGAAATTAATTGCTTAGAAATAAATATACTGCTATAATCTATTCTTCATCTCCACTTTAAGGATTTTCATTTTTTTCTTTTTCCCCAAGAAATCAGTGTACTCACAGATTTTCATGAGAGTCAGATTTTCATGAGAGTTCAGCTCTCATTTTGGCACCCAAATGAGAGGCAGACTTTCCCAAGAGCTCTGTGCCTTGCAGAACAGGAACTGTTCGGGCTTGAGCTATTTTGAAATCCCAGCAGCTGCTGTGTAGGCTGAGAATATGAAATTCTGGTCCTGAGCTCTTTAAAAGCCCAGCCTTACCCAACTTTCTTAACACCACTGTAAGAAAGAATCCTCAGTCTAAGAAATTACTGTTTCTTCTGCAATGTCCTTAGTCCTACTGAAAACCGACACTTTTCAGCGCGTGTCAAGAACGCTGGATTACCATCATTAGCCACGTGCAGACACATAACCACCGGGCACCTCGCTGCGTCCAGGCACAGCTCTCACCTTTTAAACACACCATTCTTCAGGGGGAAAAGGTTATTTCTCTTCTCCTGATTTAACAGTAAAGTTGCCTCATTACTGGTACTACTAGAATTTTAAAGCAAAATAACACTTAGCACTTGACTGGGGAGACCCCCAGCATTACACTAATGGGACCCACTGGTCTCTGGCAGTCACCTGTCCCCCTCAGGGCACAACCCTGACAGGTACAAAATACAGAGATGTTCTCTCTGAACGCTCCCGGGCAATTAGAACACGCTCTCACTCTTCTCTCCCGCTCCCTCAAATTATGACATTTTAGAATTTTAAAAGCACATAATTACTAATGATTATTGATACAATATTACTTTTCTGAACAGCAATAACCCCACAGCAATCTCAGATGAACAAAAACCAGTTCAGAACTGGAAGAGGTTGACCGGTGCTTGCAGATGCTCTCAGGTTACAGCCTGAGCTGTCTTGTTACAGTAGCACATTACTCATACAAAGGACAGTACACAAGCATTAACTGTTCTTCTGAAATGCTGAATTTTCAGAATTTCTTTATGATAGATGTTGCTCTTCTTACTATATAAACTTTCATTGCATTACCACTTCGGCTGCAGATTCAACTCAAGTATTTTTTGAAAACTTATTCCTTTTCAGATATTTTTGGGGCAAAAAGCTTGTTTTCCAAACATTTTTAAATGGAGAATTACACTATCACAAATTATTGCAGAAATCTTGTGATACTTTGATAATTTTATCAAGTTCACTTACAGTTTTCTATAGACTCCCTTAATAAACTGGCTTTTGAGAGACAGAAGGGATAAAGTGTGGTTTATACAAACTCGTCCACCAATTTACGTGGTTTGCAAAAGGCCTTAAAAATGCACAGTAATATAGTAACATTTTTCCAAATGTTATGTAAGCAAACAAGAGGAGAGACAATTCTGATTGCTCTCATTGGTAGAAGAAGTATTTTAAAGATGTGTTGGCAGAGACCTCTAAAGACTTGTGATCAGTGCTCTAAATCCTTTTCAATAGTTACAGTCAAAGGAAATTCAGATGAGATTTTCAGTTTTAGCGAACATTCCTAAATGTTTCATTTGGATTATACTAACATTACCAATCTTAAAAGTTAGAGCATTAAACTTCAGTTTACACAACAGTCCTGTGAAAAAATAGTTTTGAAGAGATTTAAGATTTTTTTTCTTTAAATGTGAACTGAAAAGTCCCTAAACAAATTATATTAGCCAAATTATCACCACCACTAGACAACTGCATTCCTTGTGGTAATTTAAAATACCTTTTAAATTTAATTCCAGTTGTCACATAAATTATTATGTGCATTTTGTAATCATGCAACTCTAATCAACTTTAGATCCCAAATTACATTAGTCTGGAAAGTTTCAAGCATTTAACTGTACACAATCATGAACCAAACCCTTTGCAGAGACACAGAAACATATTCAGTGCAATGTAATTGCTGTAATACAGGCTACTCTTCCCTTATTCAGGCTGCATGGAGTGATAACTATCCTTTAAATTTTAACCAAAGAAACTGTTTAAAAAGAGTTTGGAAGCACTCCTCCTCCAAATGCTAACAAAAAAGGAAATTTCAATTATTATAGAACATCAGGAGAAAGACTATGTATTTTAGTCAGAAAAAACATTATTTGAAATTTACTTTTATTTTAATGATAACACACAAGTATTGTTAAAGAAAAAAAAAAAAAAAAGATAGAGCTAAAGAATACAAAGTCGGCCACTTGCCTTCAAAACAGATATGGGAAGCCAAACAGAAGTTAACCCAACTAACCAGCTAGAAATCCAAAGGAGAACAACATCAGCCCTTAAAATGTCTGTACAATCTGGTGTTTCAACCCATGGACAAGAGGCAGACATCGCAGTACCGCGTGTGTACCAAGCAACTCTCCACCCAGTTTCTCTGCTAGCCAGAGCAGAGCACTGCAGCTCAGGGACAGCTCGGTTTCCCAGCATGGAAGAGGTCACGCTCAAGCGTGCGACCACAGCTCTGCAACTGTACCCATCTTCTGACCCAGCATCTGCAGATTCAAACATCGAGTACAGCAGATGCCAAGAAACAAACATTCCCCTCTGTCCGCATCTCTGCGGTATTTACTTTGGCTCTTCGCATCGGTGTAAGGATGCTTGCGTGCTCAGTGGAAGAGCAGACTGCACTGAAGTCAATCTCAAGTCAGAAGTGTCAGTTATTAATGTGTCATAACTTTTTATTCTTTGCCATCAACACTTAGCTCTGATATATAACCTGAGTTTTAATACAAATTACAAGAGCACTATAAAAGTGATATACTCTAAACCACAGACTCTCTCTTTTCTGTTCGGTAAAATTAAGCTGATCTGCTCCGATAGAAGAGGGCTCTGGAACCAGCTAGCGAGTCTCCCAGATATGAAGCAGTAACCCAAATGTCAATTACTTTTCCCACAGTAGACAAATTGCTGGCACACTAATGCAATTTAAGGATAGTAATTAGATAACAGGACTACAGAGTGTACCAGGTGACAGAATTTCTGAGATAATGCAATCTACTGTCCTACTTCTTAAATATTAACATCTTTCCATCTCAGTCAATTGGTTTATGGTAATTTTAAAAGGGCAAAGTAAATTCTTTTTATTGCTAATAATATTGTCCTTCTCCAGCATTAGCTTTGAAGGTTAGCAATTTAAAGGGTCAAAACTTACTTGTATTTTTTCCATTTTATTTACTTTTCTTTTTTAATCTCTTCTCTTTGAGGTCTTTTTCTCTTACAGAAATTTTACAGCACTTGATTAAAGAAAAAAAAAATTAATCTCTTGAAATCTGACTTCACTGTGCTCAATACAAAGGAGTCCATTTCATCAGAACTCAAGTGATCTGTTTATTGTAGCCACTTAGACATTCCAAAACTTTTCCTACAATCATATTGTATTATAATCACATTCTACAAGAAGTGGTTTGGTTAACTGAATGTTCGGTAATGTAAGACGCCATGTAACACATCCAGGATTTTTCAGTATGGATGCAGTGAAGTGGCTCTCCATAATAATTCCAGGCAGAAGAAATCCCCCTGCTTTAGTCACAAGTACTAAGATCACTGAATTTCCTGATTACATCAGAAACTTACATTAGAATACTCTTCCCCCCCTCGCCCCTTTTTTTTTCATTAGTCAGCTGTGGGACATCAGATGAACAGTGAATTAATCTTCAACAAAGTCCCTGTAATTCTGGACCCCAGACCCCATCTCCACTAACATACTGAACGATCTCCACCCCGATCAGAAAGAGGAACTCTAGGACAGAACAGCAATTCATCCTCAGGGATATTTAGCTTCTCTGCTGAGACCTCAACAAGAATCTTTTTTTTTTTTCCTTTCTTTGTTTTTTAAGTTTTCAAATTAATAAATACAGTAACTGAATTATAATACAGACTGTGAGAAACTGTGTTGCAAAACCACACCTGCACTGCAGTGGAAAGAACCACACAAACCCATTCAGAGTTAGAACAGCCACCAGCACACCCAAACCCCTCAGTGCCAGGGAAACGCAGCCGCCTTTCCCCCAGGACCTCAGCCGAGGGGTGGGCAGAGCTCTGAGCCCTGCTCTGGGTACAAGTGCCCGTGCAGGGGTAATGCAGGAACACGCCACAGCACTGCGTGGTAACAGTGATGGGGATATGGGAGCCTCTCAGGTCAGGTTCATGGTGTGCAAAATAGATTAGACATTAAAGAAGGTAGGGAAAAGAAAGACAGTCTCTCAAAAAAAAAAAAAAAATATTACAGAAGACACTAGGAAAAGGTTATTGCTGTGAGGAGAATACACAGACTACAGTTGCTAAACATTCATAGCCCAGTCATGCACAGTCTTCAATGTACTCTTTTATAAATGACAAAATAAAAAAAAAAAAAAAAGGAAGAAGTGGAAGGGACAGCAGGAAGACATTAAAAACGTTACCAAGACAGCAATTAGAAAAGGGACACTTATTAAAAGGTGTAATGATGAGCAATAGGTGTTAATAACATATTACATAATTTGACTTTTTAAAATTTTTTGTCATTCCCTTAAATAGCTGATCCCAAATAGCTACAGAAAAAAACAGTTATCAATATCATTCCCTTCCAAAGCTTTCCAGTAAAATGAACCCAAGGGACAACCTTTCCATCAGCTTTTTCACTTCCATATGTATTGAGACTGATAAATTATTATTCACTCCCCTAAGTACAGGAGTTTTCTTAGTTCTTAGAAACAGGAAAAAATACTTTTTTGGATAATAAAAATTATGTCTATTATTGTCTTCTTCCCACTCCTTTTCTCTCTATTCCTACTCTGTGGCCTAGGATAATCAGAATCCAACATAAGTGAAAGGAAGGGACTTCCATCTACTTTTACAAAGAAAATAAAGTCTTTTTTTGTAATCCAATACCTCATTTCAAAAAGAAAATAGCTTCAAGACTTGCTTGCTTTAAAAAAATCCATGTCTGATGCATACCAGTAGTCTGGGAAAGAAAATCATACTCCTTAAAATTTAAGTCCTAGATTTATGCTTTCGGTATTTTCCCTACCTCATGATCTCTTTTGTTTCAATAATTTAATAAATAACTTTTCCTTTTCCATTAAATACTCCTGTTTTCTGTCTCTAAAATGGAGAACGTAACATTTTCTTCATTCTGTATTTATAAAAGCATACACAACTGTAATCTATTTTTAGAGCGCTCTGTAGCCCTCCATACCATAAATACTCATAAGTCTTCCCTGGCTATTCAGTTCTGAAATCATAAAACCTCTTTGGAAATAATAAAATAATACATGCCTTCATACATAAGACATGTCAAGGATGTACATTATGCTTAGATTTGTGAACATATTATTTCATTTTGGTCTTTTCCTTAAAAGAATTTAAACTCTATTGCCAAAGCAGATTCAAAACAGTACACCATCTAACAGAACAAACAAATGAGTTAGAATGTTACTTGTTCTTGGGCTTTATTCTCCAATAAAGCCAAATGTGATGTATCCTACTGGGTCTTTCAGCTTCTCTGACATATTACAATCGGGATTTACATCTTTTGTGCTGAGGGAAGTAGGTTACATTGCTTCTGCAATGACATTTGTTAGTTCTGCATGATATTTCTTTCAGTGAACACACAGTGTTTTCCACAGTTATCTCTGTGGAATTCATTTTATTCCACAGTGGGGTCCTCCACTACTGTTTCTCTTCTACTTCACAGAATCACAGAATGGCTGAGGTTGGAAGGGGCCTCTGGAGATCAGAGTCCATCTCCCCTGCTCAGGGCAGACTCAGCTAGAGGAGTGCTTAACAAACCACCAGAGGGAAAAATCTCAAAAAAAAATTTGGAATGAAGTGAGAGAACACCACAGCTTAAGGCATAGGATATTCACGGGAAAGATATCGAGGATATTTTAACTGATAGAGTTTGTGGGTGCACGACCAAAACATCTCCCTTCCCTCTCTACAAGACTTGATTGCATGGAAATACAGTTGTTTGTAGCCGACAGGAAATCCTGGAGCAATCTGAAATATTATTTAAAAACCAGCTGCCAGTGTAGACAGGAAAAAGAAAAAAGAAAAAGAAGAAAAAAAAAAAAGAAGCAAAAATCACTTCGTTCAGTAATTGATCAGGGGAAACAGCAGCAGGACTAATAGGGAAAATGGAAATATGTAGGAAAAAAAACTTTTAAAGAATTCCATAAAGTTGTTTTGAGAAACCACATAGGCATACATCGCTAAAAAATACATGACCAGGAAAGACGGCAAAAGTAGTACTCTCCAGTGCAGAAGCAAACAACTTACTTGGCTTTCAGGATCACAGAACGACTGAGAAAGGAAGTGGAAAGAAGAAGGATATCAGGAATCTGAAAATCTATGAGAGAGAAAAGGAGGGAGAAACAATAATGGATGGTTCTAAGGTGAGATGATAAAATGGTGAGTGCAGAGGAGAACAAGAGGACACAGTGGGAAGACAAGACAGGAATCAGGGTTTACAGATGAATCTGAGCGCAGAATTTATGGAATTATTGTCATAAGACGAAAAAGGGGATGGCACATACAAATAAGGAGAAAAGCCAATGACTTCGAATATAAAAGAAGGTAACAGCTGTTCTCCTGTTTCACTAAATGGGATCGTTTACCATATCCATATTTCAAATAGTAATTAACTAAGTTGTGCTGGAGCCAACAACAGCAGAGAGAGGCTCTTCGTTAATGAATACACAGATCAGATAAACAACTGTACTGAAGATTTATTTTATTAGTAAACTTCAGCATTAGCATTTCCTATACGAATAAAGATGAATAAAGCACTGTCTCAGAAGATTTTAAAGGCATGAAAAGTAAGAATCTAGACACTATTTCCATCAGCAATAAAACATGTTTCTGTGTCATCACAACTGAATGATTCCAAAGAGCTATCACATTTTGCTACACTTCATGGATAGATCGGTAACATCTTAGCATTTGGAAAAAAAAAAGAAGTCACAAAAAAAACCAAACCGCCCAACAAAAAGCACTCCTCCCCTCAAACCAAAAAGATTTCTTTTTCCATACTGAGCTGCATTAAATTGAAACTTTGAGTGCTTTTCTGTGAATAATCAGAACTCGCTGCTATTCAGTACGCAGACAAGTCTGATTATCTGGCTTGTACCAAAACGTGTGATTTTGTCAGAGATACATTTTCATATTTTACCATAAGTAATAGTGGACTCTGGAACACTGTGTGTCCATGTTTTCCTGATCCATTGCAAAGCTCCAAATAAATACAAGAAGCAGACACATAGACCTACGTCTCAGGAGATGGGATAAGCCACCTTTCATCAGAAGTGTCTCCTCAGTTTGAAAGAACGTAGCTAGCATCTTCACACTGTGTCAGTGTTCAGTACACGTGGGCACCACTCCCTTCTTTGGGTAACAGTTACTCCCTTTTCTTGGAATAAGGGTCTACTTTCCTCAACAGAAAACTAAATTTAGCTGTAGGCTGCGGTTCATTCCTTTATTAAGCATTCTTGAACGTATTCGGTATTTTAACACTTATTCATCATAAGGCAGGAGTCTGGATACTAAACTGTTATAGTTTCTCTCCAAGTTTTCTTGATCCTAAGTGCTAGCATTTAAGTTACCCTTAAAGCTCAAAGAAAAGGTCATATTTTTTCAACTATCTTTTTCCAAAGTAATGGAAAAGAAACAGGAAGGAAAGAAAGAGAGAGAAACTCATAATTGCTTAGTTGCCTAAGCTCACTACTCATCTACCCAAAGCAGAAGCAAGAAAAGAGAACCACGTCTGTCTGCCCAAACAAACCTGTTTCCCATTTTGGAGGAAATAAAAAAAAGCAGCAAGAAAAACAAGTCAGTCAGTTTGCAGCTCAAATTCACAAACAATTTGTAAAGCCATACAACTGAGAGACTGTGGTGAATCAGAAGTTCATCTTTTCCATCCACTTTGGGTTGGACAGGGTACAGTAGGGCGGAAACGAGAATTTCTATTTTGCCCTTAGTTTGGCATGAAAATAACCTAACAATCTGCATACACAGTTCCACAGAGCACAACTGTCTGTACTAATTTTCATTCCTGTTCTATGTAGCTTTAAACACAAGATTTGCTACTTTTTTCTTCCTGTAACAAACCATTTCTCTGCATTGTTCTTTCCAAGTATCAATCCATATTTATTAATTGTTGATTTACTTTATACTATGTGTGACAACAGTTCTTGGCATAAGCGGATCAGTAAAAATCCACTTACTATTAGTGGCACGTCTCACATAACTTTCATCAAGATTATTAGGATTTGTGTTTTATCCAGCCCAAGATACCGTAACCAAGATCAAAGTCCCTGTGGCAGCACAACGCGTTAGTAATTCAAGGTAGTCCTGCCCTGACTGTAGAGGCAAGGCATCACTGACTCCTCTTCTACAGGCGGAGACTTGTGACACAGTCATCAAATGATCTGCCTGAGGAAACTCGGGATGCTGTTCGAGCGATTAGATTGAAATCTAGAACTCTTGACACCTAGTTAAGTACTCATAAAACAAGTCTGTGGAGAATACCAAATCTCTTCACCTTTCTGTAGGAAAACTGAATATAATCTCAACAGATTTATACTGTCTCCTGAAATAAAATTGATATGAATTCATAATTTGCTAGGTTATGTCTACTATTGGCTACTTTTTATTATACTTCTAAAGCTGAACTGTAAAAGCTGAACACAATGTGAAAACACAATGCTCTTTTTTTTTTTATGAAATACTATGTAGTTAAAATATTTATTTTTATCCCTTGACATGACCCAGTAACAGCTACCAGTATCAAACCCTCACTTAGTACCAACAAGTGTACAAAAACGGAAACTCCAGGAGACTCGCTATGGAGTATTTATAGCAAACTTCATGAGAAAACTGCTAGATGGACTCATCCTTGCCTTGACATTTTGGAATATGGGATTAGAACTATCTGTAATTACTTTCTCAGGAGACATAACATTGTTCAGGTGGCAGCAGAAAAGGGAAGTGCGTGCATTCACTGATAAGCAATCAAGATCTCATTCTTGTTACTTTCACCCATCTTTTCTTTTACTGTAGGTCATCTCCAAGTTCATTCACTGCTCAATGATGGAAACACATCCTCTAGCTAACAAATTAAAAAGATCTTCCCAGAAATTATGAAAATATAACCACTGCTGACTGCAGAGTGTCACGTTTATGAATACACATGTATTGCAGGTATATGAAAATAGACATTTTGTACATAAAAACATACACACGTGCACTCACATGCTTATCTATGCGTGGCAAAGAAAATACATTGATCATCAGCTACGCATAGTGCACTCTTTAATCAGTATAATATAAATTTTCATTAAATAATCTGCCTTAAAAAAGCACAAAAAAACTGGCCTGAATGGATTCCATAAACCATTTGCAACATGATATCTTCTGAGTATATCCATGCTTGCATTATACCTCATGGTGTCTGAAGTAAGATGGCACAGGTTCAAAGACCTGGAGATCTCAAGAACTAGCAGATGAAGTGCAAACCTTTCCTTAAAAAAATAACAACAGCGAACACCAATGCAAGCTACCTTCTCACAGTGCTCTCAACATCCAATAATGCACTGGGTGCATAAAACAAAGAAAAACTTCATTACAGTCCAAGAAATTACAGCACAGCTGGAAGGGAGATTGTAAAGGGGTGTACGCATGCATGCATGTGTAAATCTATACATACCATCACACTATCATGGTTTTGATAGTTTTTCAGTCCAGTTCTTCACTCACTGAGTTTCATATGCAACTCAAAGACGTCATTTCTTTCACTTCCCATGTAGTTGATGTTGGCCTGTATAATTCCAGTCTTTAGGGTAGGTAGGTAGACCTCTCTTGAGCTGCTGGGAGGAATGCTACCTTGTCTCCCCATCCAACTTTATTGTCAGAATTCAATAACCTTAGTTTTGCTCCCTGACTTTATTCCATAGTGGAGAACTGGGCTACAAGTTGTATTTTTAAATTCTCTTTATTTCAGTAATATTTAAGAGTACATATTTAAATACTTATCTGAAAAATCCCACTAAAATAAGCCATACAAATATTTAAAATAACTTGAGGCCAATCCTTCAGAAATAGAACTTAAACTGCTTTGTTAATTCTATGAAAAGAATTCTCTTGGATGACAGACTAATCCCTAGAACTCTTTTCAGATTCAGTTAGAAAATCTGACACATTGTCAATACTGATTTTCCAATAGAACTATAATAACGTGTGCATTATACTTTTCAAAAGTATCTTTTCCTGCCACTGAAATCAGACACAGTATGTGACTAATGTCACATTTTAAGAATATGCTGGCTACCTAGAATGTAGAATTCTGTCATTTCCTCAGTGCAAACATCTTCAAGATCCAGAAATCTTTCTGGAAAAATCGAGACTAACAGACCACATATCAGAGCTTCAGAAAAACAGAACCGTAAACAGGAGCGATAATAAACAGAATAATTTCCATTGGAATATATAGCTGGGTGCATTTGCGAGAAACTAAAGCCAGATGGGGATGCTTAATTTACTTTGACTTAGCTTTGGCATTCTCTGCAAAACTCCTGTACAAATCACCTCAGCACTCACAGAACGTTTTGCATAGGAGAGGACACGCTGGCACACAACACGTGAATCTTCACATGCCCAGTCCAACTGTGCAGTGCCAATACACACAACGAGCCTGTAATGACAGAGGTTATGACTTCCCAGCTCATAATTTATTTCTGGCAGCAGAATAAGTCAAAACTATCAGTGACAAGAGTTTGTGTCGTTACTAATTACATTGTAAAGATTTTCTTTCTTCCTAATAGCCTTTTACCATAAAGGTCAAAAGATCTGCAGAAAAAAATAAAAAATAAAAAAATCTGCAATCAAAATGCCCAGAGTCTAGATAGCAGGCATGGGGACATCTGAACAGGAATGCAAGAAATAAATATAATCATAGCTACCCTCAAATGACACCCACAACATTTTAATGTAAAAGTTGAGAGCTAAACTTTTGTATCCTCTTTCAATGTGTTACTTAACTTCCTGACAGTAAGAAAGTGTCTCCTGTGATTAAACCGAATAAAGGCATTTTTAAATGTCTATGTGCACATGAATACATTTATTATATAAACAAATCAATTAATTCAACAGGCACAGTAACATTAAGCAAGTCAACTGCCAGCCTGCTGAACTGTGAGATCACACTGTAAACATCTAATGCTAAGAGCAAGTTCACCCCATTCATTTTTAAGAAAAGATGTTTGAAATGTAAAGATTTTTAGATAGCTTCATGTACCACTTAATTTAGAAGAAAGCTGAGTAATAAATCAGAACATATTTTTATATCCTCTAATAGATTCAAAGTTATTTTTAAAATGTAGGATTTTTAAGAAATTAATTTTGATGCTGAACTCGATTTTATTTTGTAAATGCTATTTCAGATTACACTGTTAAATAAAACAGCATATATTATAATTAGTCTTTGTTAATGTCAGCTGAAGAACATCCAAAAATTCTATGGAGGCTGTTTTCCAGTTCAAAAATGTTGATATAAATTGTAAATTAATTCTTTTTTTTTTTCTCTAAACTTCATCCCATCTCACTGGCTTAAAAGTAAATAGTCCTTAAAACACGATAGTATGCACATTGTTAATACTCTATGCTCGGATGATCAGCCATGTGTGAAAGAGATGTATGTTCATGTAACTGGCTACAGTATTTTGCTACACGGTTAAACGCATGATTTCCTCTAATAGAATGCCAGTGTGGTCTACATCACATTTTCTACTACATAAAGATCAAATGAGCTGTGACCAGAGTCTCCCTAACTTAATGGAAAGTTCACTCAGTGACTTTCGAGCTTAAATTGTGCTTTTCCACTATGAATCAATAGATTTAAAACACATTCATGGATCTCCTCACCAAAAGGTTTAATCCCGAGCGACTAAAATGGCAGATCTAACTCAGATATATCACTCTTGTAGCATACTGAACTGAAGGTCTTCAATCTTTGTAATGTAACAATGAATTTGAATTAATGCAAAGACACCTGCTTGATGCACATCATAGATCTGCCTATATATTCAGGAATCTTTGCAGCGATGTATCAGTAACTTTCAGTTTTCGCTCTGTAAAATGTCGCAAGTAATCCTTATGAAACCACAAAGTTTTCCTAAACAGTCTTCTGCTGCTCAAAATATATTTGCTGCCAACAAGTACATAAATGTCTGAAAGACTTCCATATATGTTTATATAAAAGTGATGCAAAACACCTGCATACAACTCTAGCCGAGGATCTCAACATCTTCCTAGCCAAAGAATTATGTATTCTTATCTTAAGCAAATGCAAAAATTCAGAAGGACACCTAAGTAAAGGAGATGAAACTGGCAGCCTAATATTATTTATTTATTTATTTATTGACTATTTCAATCTACAGGAAAATGAGATGAAACAAAATCAAGGACCTCTGTACCTACAGATTCTCACTATGGTTACCAAGTCTTGAAATAGTCTATATGGAGATGAAAGTCTTCACTAGAGTTTTGAGTAACTTCATAAAACTTTAAAACGTGATCAGAGGCTAAGAATTACACAACATAAATCTAGAGGCTATGTATGTCTGAGTCATGAAAATACGGAAATAGGATAACTGGTGGGACTGACAGACCAATAGACTGATCCTAAAGGCACCTCAAAAACATTCAAGTGGAAACTACTGAATACATTCAAATAAATTTTGCTAGTGGGTAAATTAAGAATGGGAAGTTAAATTAGAGAACTTCAAAGAATGAAGCTAAAGGTAATACATTGCACTTTGCAATCAGGAGATGTATGGAAACTTTTGATGGTCATCTCCGGAGACTGAGACTTAGGTCATTTGGTCACAATTGTTGGGACAAAGTGGAAACAAAAAGAAAAGAATTAAAAGAGTAACAACCCAGGATGAATATCACCTGAGGTCAGGACTCGTAGGGTTCTCTTCTGAATAAGGGAAAGAACACTGTTAGTGCTCTTTATGGAGCAAGCTTAAACTTAAAGGCATTAATTAGTTCCAAAAGAGGGGCAAGCAATGTTTCAAAAAGGAATATGGCACTTGTAGACCCCCTTACGAAACAGTACAATTTTATGATTTCGAAGTGTAAAACCTAAAACAGGAACTGAAAGCACTAGCCTAAATGCAAAATGTGAACTACAGAAAAATCAATTTGTAATTAAAGTAGAAATAAAATATTGTTAATATGTTATATAAGCACAACATAAACTATTTATACTACACACATTAAGGATAAATTGCTTGAATAAATTCTATTATTCTGAAAAAAAAAAAAGCTGCAAACAACACGCTGACAAGTCACGAAAGTGAAAATAATAATGTTGACATTATTAGCACTATATGCTGTTTCCTACTGATTTCCCAGGATCATCTATTTTCACTTCAAGCAGCCGGTTAAATCCCATTTTTTGCCTCACCAAATCTAGTTTTGCCCTACTTTCATTATATAACTCAGGCACGTACCCTACTACTTTTAGTACTACTATAATGCACACTTTGCTGCAAACAAGAAAAAGAGACAATGTTTTTCCATTCTCAATTTAGGGAGGTTTGGATGGATTCAGTAGTAGGCGACTGCCAGCTTTGGGAATGGAAATACTGTTGGCTACTGAATTCTTTCTCCTCACAAAGAGAATGAAGTGACTCTGAGGAAAAACTACGGAATCCTTGACACTGCAAAACAGAAGAGGAATGCGTTACCACACAAAATAAAGGTTACATCCAACAGCAATGTTTTACATGATGAGAGAGCAGAGACCTTGTGAAGAACTGGTTCTACTGGTAGAAGAATCCAACCTGTTACCAACAGCTCCTCTCCCTGGGTTCACACACTGAAGAATATCCCCTGTATTAACAAACTGATAAATCCTAGCCACTATTGTCTTCCTTCCGCCTCTCTTCACAATCAGCCTGCATAAAAAATCCTTAGCATTATTTTGGTAACAAAATTCCAGATCAGTGTAATAAGAGTTTTTTTTGTTCGATCACTCACTAATCAATCCAAACCGACATACCTCATGCCTCCATCCAACAGCTGGAAGATATTTTAATTTAACAGCTTTGGAGAGTGTACACAGAATGAACTATAACTGAGGGCACTGCATAAATACCTACATCATGGAAATTATCATTGCAAACGTATCTTTCTCAGAATGTCAAAATAGTAAATAGATGGGCATGGGTTTGCTGAAAGATACATTTTTTTTTTTTTTTTCCCCTGGGGAATGTTTCTCCCCAAAGGGTCTGAAAAGGTAGAACGACATGGAAAACAGAATGGAGAAGCTTAAGCAGCTGCTGTCCATATTATTTTTTGTCTAGAAGATGAACAGGAAACACATTTTTTTATGGTTGCTCGTAAAGAAAAACTCCCTCATTTTTTTTTCCTGCCAAGATTAATCACTTCAGGGCTACATTCTTAATATGACACTACTTATAAAAACTTGTTTCAGTTTATTAATTCTGCTTATCAAAATTGCCTCATCTACTCAAATATTTTGTTTTATTCTGTGTAATCATTAAAAATGCACTGCAAATTAAAAAGTAAATAATCTAGTTGCCACTGAAACACAGTCAGTTTAGATGAATGTGAATGAAGAAACTAGGGTAAACACTTCCACAATAAACTGACTCACACAGTACTTATTCACTATAATTTTTTATTGCTTTTCCTACAACTTTCAGGTAGTGGATACGGGCTCAACAGCTGAGCCTCCCTACTAAAATAAATACACAAATCTCTATGTGTATTTGCAAACCTTACCAGGACAAACAGAGCTGCAGAATATCGAGGCCAGAAGGATAGGTCTCTGGAGGTCAATTAGCCTTACCTCCTGCTCAAATCAGAGCTACCTTCATAACGACCTCGTTGGTCATGGTGTTGTCTGGTTATATTTTCAGTATCTTCAAATACAGAAAATCCACAATTTTTTTTGAGAAATCCGCTCCAGCAGCAAACCACTCTCACTGTGAAGCTCTCCTGCCTCCTCTATTTCCAATGAACCTTTTCTCTTGATGCCATTTGCAACCTTTGCTTCTTGTTCTTTTGCCGTGCGCCTCTGAGAAGACCCTGGCTCCTACTGCCTTCTCTCTAATCCCTTTAGGTAGTGGCTGACAGCAGTGCTCACTAATTATCCAGCCTCCACTCAGTATCTTTCTTCTTTTGGAAGACTCAAACTGGACATAATGCTCCAGACATGACTTTAAGAGTATCCAAAAAGGGCAATCCTATTAATTAAGCCTCCCTTAAGTCCTACCAAAAAGTCATTATTACAGTGTTAATGTCTGCAAATTGGGGGCACATAGAGATTCTAGTGGTACACAGCAACTTCAGGATCTTGACTAAGAATGAACACGAGGAGTAATACTACTTACAACAGTAACACTGATACCTCCTGTCTCAAGAGTGAGTGTGAAAATGAAGGAAAATTGTCATTCTTAATTGTTAAATAAATTCATTAGACAAGAATTAAGATGATTACTGCTCACAAAATTCACAGCCTGAGAAACTGAATCTTTTCAATAAACACAACAGTCTCATCACCAATTTTCTCTCCGTTTCCACTGACACCAGTGGCATTTCTGCACACAATGAAGAGGGGAAGTAAGATTTATCAGAGTATAATGTTTGTCTCAAATCAACTTCCATAACTTTATATGGCCCAGAACCACTGAAAATTATTATTAAGCTTTTGCTTCTTTGTTTATTATTAACAGGAATTATTTGGAACAGAGACTATTATACAGGTACTGCCTCTGGATTTCAGCTTCAGCCATGTTTCAGCTGCTCTAGAGATTTGCTGAGAAGAAGCACTGCAAGATCCTCCTTATTGATTCTATTATCAGGCAGTTTCCCTACCCTTAGCCTTACGGATAAGAACATGTTTAATGGTCCCATCTTAATTACCAGAACTGGCTAGGGAGGGCGAGTGGCTAAAGGACAAAGCAGCGACTGTGAAGGACATTTCTAATCTTATCAGAGGTTCCTCCGGAAAAAGAAATACAACTTCTATCTCCACCCCAGTCATTAGTCAGATATAAACAGCTATTTGACTTGACATGGTTATAAGCCGTATTATCACAGCCTACGCTCTCGCTTTATGCACTTTATCGGAAGATGGATGATGGCCCACTACCAATTCCAGTTAATGGGGTTAGACATATTTCCAAACAATACGTGCACGGGAAAGGTATCCACATGCGAACGGGGAATGATTCACTGCACTAATTGTGCGTATGAGAAATGAATGGTAAACGAGGAACTTTTTAGACACTGAAAATAAATTCAAATTTCCTTATTCAATTTATATTCTTTTAAGGACACTTAGAAGTAAAGGTTTTCGCTTCTAGATTTTTGCCCATTCTTTTCAAATAAATAAATGCAGCATAGACTATTGTTTCCAATTAGACTACATTAGTTAGGTTTTTCACTCAAGCCTCATTTTGAGGGTAAGGAATTTTACAGATCCTTTTTAGTTATTATTCACTATTATTATTATTTACAATTATTTAGTAACAATTTTAATATTTAACACAAACTTAAGAAATTATATTTCCTGTGTTTATTGCCAAAAACTTGTATATCTGCATTAAGCATTTAAATTGAATCTTATGCCAAAGAAGATTCAGTTTTTCATTAAACATAATTCTCTGTATTAATCTGTATCTCATGTTTATTTAAGCTATTACCATTTTGCGCTAAAATATAAACAACTCAAAAGTAGTTGTTTTCCCAAATTGTAACTTAGATATTCCCAGGTCTCAACCATCTACAACTGTTCAAAATTTCCTTTATTTCTACAGCACTAATAAAAGGACAAGTGTCTAGAGAGTCACATGATTTCAGTTGTTAAATCCTCGTGAGTTTCAATGAAGTATCAAAGTAACTCATTTACCTAAAACTTTCAGATTACCTCTGGAGGATTAATAAATGAAATTTTAGAAGAAGATACGCACACTCATAAAATACAGAGTCAATGCACAGAAAGTATCTTTCAGTTACGACGCTCTTCATTTCAGTGCTTACCTAAAACCTACTCCTATTACAAAAAAAATTCAAGAATCCCAGAATACTTTTATTCCCCATTCTTGCCCTTCAACTTCAATTCTCTAACAGGAAACCTACAGATTCCTATCTTTTTCCTCACTTGCCCACGTTAGATGCATCCCGTTTCCCATAATTTACCTACCACATGGCTCAGGACTAGATGTTGTGCTCAGAATCAAGCAGCGGTGCCCCTTCAGCATGCCCACACCGTTCTGTCTCAGAGCTCCAGAGGAGCTTTCCGAGCAAGAACTGACGACCTATAAATTCAATTTGCCCGACAGAAATATGAGGCAACTACAGACTCCCACTCTCTGCAGGCCTGCAAGGATTTGAGAAGAATCATTAAAAAGGAACTACTTCATTCAATGTCCCTTCAATATTTTCTGTCACTTCCCAACAGCCTACACAAAAGCTTTGTCTTGTTCGTTCTACTGTCTCATTATAAGCAATTAAATCTGAGATGCAAGACAAGGAAAATGAAAGGGAGTCAGGTGACTAATATTCTCACACCTAACAGAAAGTTCCAGCTTTAGTCATCAGCACATAACGTGCTCCAAGCATACAACGTTACTGCTAACTGACTCTTCTACTGCTAGAAAGAAAAATCAAAAACTTGACTGAAACAAATACTGTGCATTATCCTGACAAAGCTAAAAGTCCAGCTGGGACAAGGGAGACCAATAAGAGAAACAATAAAATGGAAATCATATGCTGAATGCAAGCAGGATACAGAGGAGATGCTTTTGAGGAGAGGGGAGTTTTTTGAACTGACGTAACTGAGATGAAAAGGAGTCATATTCATGCTTTTATACCAGCATTTACAGGCTTCAGGACCAACCAAACCAAAGTCCCGGTCAGCTTTCCTTATTTGTTTTTCTGTCTTGGTGTGTATTACCTTTTCTCAATTGTTTCAGAGACACGTACAGTGACCTTCCTGCACAGTCCGTGCTCTGCACTGCTACGCGGCCGTGGTCAGCTGTCTGAAGGTCAATGTCTGGTGCCGCGTTAGATCCTGTGGGACACCCAGCCCGGACTCCATCTGCTCCTACACTGGCACAAGTCTGCTGTAAATCCAAGGTCGTATCTCCCAGACCCAAGCAGATGCATCAAGTTTCAGTCATTAAGGGTGTACAGAACTAACAAGGTGCATGCCATGCATTGTTTGCAAGCCACAAAGACAGAATTACACGTTTCCAGAATTTGGGCTGTCATATGACTTCAGGTATAACTCCTAAATAAGTTTTATCCAGTGGCCAAGGCAGTGACTAACTTCTCATATGACATTAAAGGTGATGCATGGTAGAAAACATATTAAATACAAAGCTACGCAGATAATTATTTTCCAGTTGTTATTCTTCTTTCTCTAGGTTTATTTAAACATTTGCACAGATTTTAATTATTTCAAATATTAACTCTGCTGATTTTTTAGCTATATTAAATAGCAAGCAGCTATCAGCAAGTTTGTTTGCTTTTCTAAATGAAAAAAAAGCGTATTAAAATTTTGTCTGTCAAGCATTAAGTCTTTTGCATAGAAATCTGAATAAGGTGCTAGTGAAACAAAGAAAACAACAACGCTGGTAACTTCTTTACTGATACTCTACCAGTACCTTTTCCATGCTGCTTAGAAAAATACATTTTGCTCCCTAAGAAATGTTGAAAAAAAAGACTCGCAAGATAGGTAATTTGTACCTTGGCACATAATTACCATTATGTTCCTTACACGAAGCTAATCACTACCTCCTGGTTTTTGCATGATAGGACAAGTATGGCATCATAACTAGCTTTCTAATAAAGCACTCCCCTTCTATCAGAAGTCCACAGAGTCACACATATCTACCTCAGGACTCAACAAACAGCATAAATACACAAGAAAAAGAAGCTAGCAGAGTCTAAATCAATATATTCAACTATATTTGCAATGTGTAGTAAAGCTGCTTAAAAAAAAAAGTGTGACATTTCAGCCCTTCATTCAAGAACTTTAACTAAAATACAAGTTTCTAATTCTAAAAATAAAATACTCAAGAAGTGAAAAATACAATCCAAAATGTTCCATGGGGTTTGCACTCTGAAATTGCTTCATGTTTTAACTAAAGATTCAACAAATATTTTTTACTGATTTTATTTCATAAATGTATAATATTAACAAAAATTGAAAATCTAGTTGCACATAGTAAGCAAGATTACGAGGTCTCTTTTGAAACCCTAGGTCAGGAGTAACTTCACTTATTGTATACTGGAAAGACACGAAACGCATCATCTAAAACACAAATTATGGAAAAGATAATAGGAGTCTACCATAGTTGGGCTCTTAGCCATAACACTATTTACTTTTTTAAGGGTGAAAAAAATACAAACAAAAAAAAAAACCCCAACAAAGACTCCAACAAAACACAAAATCTAAGCAAAGTGAAAATGGTGCCAGATAAAAAAAAATTATATATATGCAATGTATAATCATTTGGTTTTATTTTAAAATATTTAATAAGAAAACTCAAAATGAGGATATTATTTCATTTTGATGCAAATAAAATCAATGCATCTATTTTCACGACCATAGTATATTTCAGAAATGTTAAGCCATCAAAACAGTAAAAAAAAAAAAAAAAAAAAAAAAAAAAAAAAAAAAAAAAAAAAAAAAAAAAAAAAAAAAAAAAAAAAAAACCACCAAAATACCCCTTAACAGGGATGAACTTGTAGAATACACAAAATTGTGCTGAAAAGTAACGCGGTAATTGTCTATTAAACCTTGAATTACGATCAGTATGAATCTAAATTTTAGTACCTACCACTGAATGCTTTATCAGTGTTTAGTACTGGAACTAGAACTATGTGATGATTTTCCCTTGATGCACACAAACTTTCTTTCCCAAACAGTATTTCATATTTCACTTCCACAAAAGTACATATTTTCGACATTTACCTTTTTTTTTTTGTCCGAGATTATTTAAGAAAGTTAATTACTGACATTTAAATAATTCTCTGTAAGTTCAAGTAACCAAACTTTAATTCCTGGTGGCACTAAAAGTACCGAAGAGATGCTTTTGCCTACAGATATACAGGGCAATTTTTCCATCTCATTGTCATATAAATTATAGATCAGGCTGCTAAGAAAGGGCTCAGAACAGACACTTTGAAACCGGTAACTTTTTCTGTACATCTCGGCATAACTAAGCCATTGCCGAAATAACTGTGATTCGCTGAATACGCTGTAACAGACATTTCCCATAGTGTGGCAATAAACCCACACGGGTAATTTAAGCAGGGCTGGAAGAGCATGGCTTTTAAACTTCCAAATAAAGACATTCCGAAGCTCGTGTAATTGCCTGGAATCTCTGGAGTCACTTCAGAAAACAAATTCTGTCAAAGGCTTTCCTCTCAAGGAAGGCTCACCTTAAAGGCTAACAGGGGAAGACAGCAAGCCCATCACATCAAGTGACCAAATCTGCAATCAGCTTGACATTTAGTTGTAAGAGGAGAAAGGTGTCTGAAAATTAACCAGCCTTTAACTGGGAAAAGACTAAGATCTCAAAGTGCAAAGAAGTGTAATGGAATTGGATATCAATCTATTAGTGGCAATGCTGGATTGGCTTGTAATGCCAAGTAAAGGAGGATAAATGGAACGCGGAAAAGAAAAGCTCAAGTAACCGATCTAGTAAGTCACTGAAAAAAGCAAGCCCTATAATGCTAGTAAACCCTCTGGAGACAAGTTCATCAAGCTTCTAATGCATGGAAGGAGTGGCTGGACAGTGGAATGCTAGTTTCTTGCTGAAATTGTACTATCTCTGCAAGCATTCAGATTTTGTAACAGCAAGAATATGTATTGACTTAAATATATGGTGTAAAGTCACATAGCTGTAGTGACAACTTACTTATCCCTACTTCTCCTAAGACTATTTCACATGATACCTCTTCTCCCAGCCCCCCGAAATATCAAATCCTCTATTTAACTTCCACATAGAAACAAGGAGTCAATGCAGGTAGCACTTAGAAGAAAAACTCAGAATAAGTCTGGCCCACACGACAGGGCATCTCTTTAAAATGACAAAATAAGACCATAAAGGGATATTAGAAGACAGACACTTAATTCAGACTCAGGGTAATATTCTCCACTGGGATTATTAGCTCTTAATTGGGAACAAACTAACTGACTGACTTAATTCTGATGTATTGCACCATCTGTAGAGTACAGGTTATAATTGATAGGCCAGCTGGATGTGAAACAAGGTACAGTATGGGAAATGTTGTACCATGTTTCTTACTCATTATTACTTTGCAACTGATTCCTTTCTATTAAAAAGTTTAAATCGTCCTTTCCATTAAAAGGGCATTGTTTCATACTTATTCCTTGTTAATGAACATGTTAGGAAAAAGGTCACAGCTTTCAGTGAAAGACAAGACTATCACTTTGAAAATGTCCTTGTTACTTCTCTCCACCATAAAATTATCTTAACAGTGCACACGAAAAGAAGTCATGGAGTTGTCATAACCATGATTGTGTGCCAATACAAGGCTAAATCAAAGAGATTTCCCAATTCTTATACTAGCTCTGACAAACAGCAAAACACACTTCCATTGAATTTTGAGCCTAGCTACACTTCATGCGGAATCTGAAATTTGGAAACAATAAGATAAAAATTACTGATTTTTGGACTACTGAGGTCTATAGCACTTCATTGTCTTCATCCTACTGCTGAGGTAATTTGAACTGAAAATTATAATCTCACAGTTGGTTTATTCCAAAACCTGTGCAACTTTGCAAGACTCAAACATATTTTATAGTACATTGCAAGGGCTGGTCAAGAGTCCCTGGCTCTTGGAACAAGCTTGCTTCTACTTAGTACAGCAAAAGCCAAAGGGCTTTATCTGAAAGTCCTGATGGCAACAGCAGACACTGAATAAGACACATTCTGAGCATCTCACTGCCATCAGTATGCAAGCACTCTCACAAAGGAATTTTCCTAATTTGCCCAACTGTAAGGCAAATGAAAATCTTTTTAATATGACCCTACATAAATCCTTATTACCTCAGTATGAAAGGAAGTTAATTTAACAAATGAGTTTACCGACGGATTCAGTGATGTACTTTTATATGTATTTGCACGAATGTAACAGGCAAAAGAAGACAGTACATAGAGAAACTATGAAATTCTGAGTCACTGACCATGAGTAGAAAAAAATCTTGTTCATTTTAAGAAGTCTCCTCTAATTGCGAGCTACGATCTAAAAGGTCTACCCAAATTTTTATTTTCATTTCAAAACTAGCTGAAGTGACAGTTAGTATTTGCCCCAAGCCATTATAGTTCCAAATGAAGTGATTTCCATCATTGTCTCACGCTGCGTAAGTACATTCAAACATACAATGTATGTAAGGAGCTGCTGCCATTCCTTGAGCTTATACTGCTAAATGAAACAGTACGATATAAGTGAAATAAATAAATATAGCACAATTATTGAAAAAAACAAAACTCATAATCTGCCATTCAACACAGAAGCCAACAGCATACTTCATGTGTTCATTTTTGCTGTCTCCTTGCAGTCCTAAATAATTTTATACTTCTATCTATAAATGCTTCTCTGGTGTTTCAACCATTTTCTAGGTGAAACAAAAATAACTTGAAGCGTCTTACCTCCTGAACCGTACTGCAAAAGGTCACTGCAGACAAATCACTGCCAGAAGTGTAGCCATTATTAAGCTCCAAATGGCCCGAAACCTTCCATTTTCCAGAGGCAATTTTTTGTTCAACACCAATTAAATCTATTACACAAGTCATTTCTTCATGTCTTGCATGTATCAAGAAGCCTGTACACACCAAATAAACTAGAAAAATACCAGGTCTGTAGAATCTACACTTAAACTTTAAATATATGCTACTATTTAACAACTGTTTTCTCATGTGTCTTCTCTGAAGCAAGATAACACAAGAAAATTACCACAAACAGTTAACAATTATTTTTTCTTGATTTCTATGGCTTAACTACCGTTCACTGCAAGAAAGTTATCAATAAAGAGAAGTCACATTGGTAAGAGGCCACAGTACTGTGTTACACTCTTATATCATACAGTAGATCCAAACTTAATCCAAGATAAAAGGCTCCATGACCATGACATAATATGTGCAATTTCTGGTTTTATTTCTAACGTATTGATCTGCTGAACAGCTTGCAATAAATGCCATAAGCAATATGCCACATATACAACATTTAGCCAGAAGGTATACAACCTACCCCTTTCAATAAATATTTAAATGTATCTACAGAAAAAAACCTGAAAATTTGAGATTATTTAGAAATGCTGCTTCTGTTACCTCTTAAATTTTTATCAAGTGTGTTGTCAAAATGCCAGGGCAGCATGAATTCAGGCTGCTTTGAATTTCAGGCACACAGCAACGTAAATAGAGATAACCTGAAATAAAAATCACAAAATCAACTGATAAGTAGCAATATGGTTTAGAAGATGAAAGATGACAAAACACCATATGCAAATCCAATTTTTATTCTAATGCAATGTAATAAATACATTTTAATTGCCTACTTCTGTAAAAGCAAAATGAGGCAAAGAAACTTATCAGACAGAATTTACTGTTGCTTATATTTTCAGACTTCATTACAAATATTTTAGAGCATGTATGTAACATTTGCTACAAATTTTAACAACATACAATACATTATGATAAATATTTACAAAGTTGAAAACAAAAACGTTCATACTTTGGAAAATATATTTGAAATGAGTATAAATATGTGACTTATCCCAACTAACCTTGCCTTATTAAAAGGCAAAGATTAGGAAATATTATGACCAAAAGCTGAATACGAGGGCAGACTTCTAGCCATGTGTAAGAGAAACATATCTAGGAGTCTTAAAAGTTGAAGGAATAGCAGGCTGCAATTTTGGCCACTGTTAAGGCCGTTACGCTGTTCACAATATTATTACAAATATCAGTTAACACCGGATTCAAAGACAGGCAGTTCCATACTAAAACCCAGACATCAATGGTAATCATCATTTGAATGCCTAACTTCTCAAAACAGTTACATCATCCTCATTTAGCGGCAATTAAAACTGTATTAGTGGCTCAGTATTCTGTACATTTCAGGAAATTTGCTTCCTCCTCCACCAATTTCAAGTATTAATAAGTCATGGTTAAAAAAATAATAATAATTTTACAATCTCTAAAGAGAGAAAAAAAAAAAACTTGCGTAGTACCCAAACCTGTTCTATAAACACATTAAAACCCCCATATTACCCACATATAACAGCAGTGACAGTGATTTTTCTAATATAACTTTTAACACTGAAATTAAAGCGCATACAACCACTATCATAGACAAAGTCCACTGACTGGGATGCTGAAAAAGAAATCCTAAGGAGAACTTAATTTTTTCCTTCAGTTTTTGCCTCACTAATTCCCTTTTATATCTCAGTGCTGTTTTAGATCTTTGAGTATATTAGGACAGGTATTTACATCAAAGGCTGTGGCCGATGAATCAAAGGGACAATGACCAGACTACAGAGAGTAGTTTTTGTAAAACTGCGTTCCAGGATAAACTCAGCAACTTCTGTTACCCAGTACCCCAAGGAGAACTGAAGGATCTGATCGCAAGCCCAGCTTCTTTTCCACAGAGTCAACGTATCTCCAACAAGCTGAATAAAAAGTAATACTTCTGTGAGAAAAGAGCTCCAGTAATGCAAACAATTCAGTGAGTGAATCTAGGAGGCAGCATTTCATTATGTCTCACATCTCTGCAACACAGCTACATTTCTTCATCGTGCCCTAAGGAAATCACAGGACATCAAATTTCTACAGGTTTGCTGACTACATCTGTTTCCTGCCGCTTCCACAGCCTGTAGCGGGGTGTACAAACACAGCACAGTCCAGCTCTGCATGCGTGGCTCAGTACTTCTCAGAAATATCTGATTCAACAAACCCACAACCAAACATGCATTTCAGCCAGTTCCTGGCCAGTCAGCCTCGCTGAAAAAAGCGCATCTTCACTGCACAGCTCTACACAGAGCTTCTGATGGACAGCACTGCCCAAGTTAAGCAGTAGCCGCGGTTTCCCTACTTAATTTAATAAAAGGCCTTTTTGTTGATCAAAAAAAAAAAAAAAAAGAATTATCAAGGAAGCAAGACAGGGAAGGCACATTTTTTCAGGTCTGATCAAATTGTAGAACTAAACATTCCAGGCCAGGTTGGCCGGGGCTCTGAGCAACCTGATCTGGCTGGAGATGGCCCTGCCCCTTGCAGGGGGGTTGGATTAGGTGGCCTTGAAAGGTCCCTTCCAACCCAAACCATTCTGTGATCCTGTACTCGTAGGTGCCTGTTCTGGACTGACTAAGGCAGAAAGAGGAAAAGAGCGACAGAAAGGCTGAGAGGAAAAGGAAAACGAAGGGCAATATTGGATGGAAGGTGAGTAACAGGACAAAACAGAGAACAGAACAGAGCCAGCGGGAGAGCAACATTTTTTATTTTAAGAGACCCTTGGTTACGTCTTGGCTCAGTTGTATGTGCAGAATATATAACTTCTCACAAATTTTCCTGCAGTAGCCTTTTGATGAGGTAGCACAGTAATAAATGGGAAGATAATTTGATGTGTTGAACTTTTATTGCTAGTGAGGAATAAAAGGATTTCAGCTCCCTGGCTGAGTCTGCAGTACCGACAGCTGGAGGGGGGAGGGAGAATTTCCCCAGATTAAGCCACCAGCAAAAGGAGAACAGGTATGGATTTCTCATAAAAATAACCTCAGCAATAAAACAGAGCAGCACAGAGTACAGATAAGAATTAAACTGTGATTACCAACCGAGTTCATTTGCATTCTTTCATTTTCTTTTTTATATAACTGTATGTAATAACCAAAGAGAATCTAAAGAATAAAGAATTTTATAGGTGTTAGAGAAGAAAGAATTGAGAAAACTCTCTAGTTTTACTGTACATCACTGTAGTGGGTCTCTGGGCCCCTGTGCTGGCTGCAGGGCCTCTGTGAGGCAAGGACTGGGCTGCCCTGAGCGGGACACAGCCGGCTCCCTCAGGCCCCAGCGCAGGGCACAGCTCAGCCCCTCAGCCGGGCCCGGGGAAAACTTGGGTGTGAAAGGGCAGAAATCAGAGGATTGAGAGAGGAGGGGGCAATAAAGAGAGTGAGAACAGCAGAGGGGACACAGGGGTCGGAGGAGGAGGTGACTCGGGCCAGACACCCAGGCTCCAGCCTGGGAAGGGCTCTGCCACCAGATGTTACTACATTAAAGAACCTTGAGCACATAAGTATGCTTAGACAGAAGTCTCTACTCTCTTGTTGGGTTGGCTTTTTCCCCTTTTCCCTGAAAAGGACAGGAATACTCATTTTGGACACCGATTACTCAAATAAAGCAAAAGTAGTGCGTGGTAACTGTAGGATAGCTGTAAATGTAGCGAAGAGACCTGACAGACCAACTGCCAAGACCACACAGTACATGACTTCTCAGTAATTTACCTCACAAAAGAGTAAATATTTGAACTTGAATGACTCTCTAAAGTCAAACACTCCTTTAGTAGAAGCATACTTTGAAGAGCACAGCTGCTTTACCCATGCTTTTTGTCTGCTTTATATCCTATGCTTCAACTATGTCCTAATTAACGATGATATAACGATATATGGTAACATATATAAAAATTACTTACGACTTCCATAATATATATTTTCTTTCAGATTAACAAAGCTTATTCTTGGTGCTGTGTTCTGTCTTAAAACATCTACCTGCATGTTTACAATATCTGAAATCAGTTTTGAATGTTGATTTGAATTACTGAAGAGTACATGAAAAGCAATTCATTGATATTTAAGAGGCACACAAATCGTCAATGCAAATTTTTCCCACTGCTTCTAAATGTGTATCTTACCAAGGACACCAGAGTGGGAAGGTGGGAAAATATTAGACACATATATTAGATAATGTGTAGTTACAGATACATTTTAAAGCAGTTGTGAAGAATTCTTTAAAATAAAAAAAATATCAACTATCATGTACATGTTAAGGAACAACAGTTAAGTCTTAGGAAACTGACTTTTGTCCTTTTCAAAAGAAAAAAAAAAAGAATAAAGTCAACAGGCAGTAATTCAAACCCCAGTGGCTTTCTGCTTGCTCTGATTTGTTCTGCATCTTACACATGGTATTTCTTCATCACTCATAAGTAACATCAGGTGCCTTCATTCTTCTTGTATCATATCTCCAGAACAGAGACACTGACACAATAGCATACAGTTTTGCTATGATTAAACAAAGCCACCATAAGGAAATCCAGGAAAAACATGACAACGAATTTATAATATGATACAAAAGATACAACTGTCACAGTGTTCAACTAACAAAATTAGATTTATTTCCGCAATGATAAAATCAGCATGGTCATTATGTGATAGTAATTTCCTCCTACCTTTCCTACTGAAATTTTAGCCTTCTGAGTTATTCACACTCTTAATGTGGTTTAAAAAAAACAACCCATATTTTATGACCTCCTTCTTCCCAATAACATGCAAATTGTCAAATAAAAGCACAAGAAAAATCAATATAAGAGCCTTTCAGTATATGTTTTTGAAGACATCCTAATACTATAAAAGACTATAGTATTTGTTTTTGAATTAAAATTAAGCAGGTTCAATTAATTAATCTCTTGTACTATGTCATGATACTCATGATACTTAAATTCCTCTCCCTCAAGCCTTTTTTTTTTTTCTCTTCCTCAAACTGGATCCAGCAGAGGGCACAATTGGTGTTTGTATGCACTTTCTGAAACTGCAAACAGAGTTTGTATCATTTAAAAGGTTACACCACAATTTTATAAAGGTGTCTGATGTCAAAAAAAAAAAAAAAGAGATTCTAGTAACTTCAAAATGCCTTTTTTAAATTTTCAACAAGGAATTTTAAAAAATTCATTTTCCTCATTTTTACTATTATTTTTAAAAGACCAAATAACTCGATAAACACAACCGCTATGAACAGTCACTTCATTAACCTGTATAAAGCTCAACAGCATGCATAAAAAATATTTGAAGCTCTGCATAGGTTTTGAACACATGTGATTATCTGCCACTCGCTGAACCCTGGGGAAAGCAGTCTCGTCAAATTTCTCATGAGAAACATGGATGTTTAACCTACAGAACCTGCAGATCACCTTGTCTCAGGAACGGCAGACGACCACATTGTTCTTCACAGCAAAGCAAACCAGAGCTACTGTAAATTTCACAAACGGCTCATTTACCGGAGCATTTCACAATGGAGGGACGTGCAAACTGCAGCCAGGCACTCTCAGTTCGTGAAATCCAAATCCCAGCATTTTTACAAAACATGCTATGACCTACAGCATCCACAAATATCTTAGCATCCTTACTCTGCAACACAGCTGCTCTACAATGAATGTACGTCCCAAGAGCACAGCTCCACCAGCACTTGAACAGCTCTGTAACTGCAAGGCTTGCTGTGTCCATGCTACTCAGTGAATACCAGTTCCAGTTAAGAGTCCCCTACTTTTCAAATAGTCTTTTATGTTTAACTAATATTTTAAGGCACACAGAGAGGAACAGATAAAACCAGGAGGAAATAAACGTTAGAGACACTTTAGAGACTTATTTACTTCTGAAGAACAGAGGAGATGTTACTATTACTGTATAACTTAACACGTCTTTCCACTTTTCCATAGTTTGCTGAAGGATAATTAGGAGTTAAATCAACTCTGGATAGCTTTTACATGAGAGAACCAAGGAAAGTCAATAGGTTTCTATGAAGAAAATCCCAAATACTTAAAAACTACAGTTGCCACTAAATTTAAAATTCTACCCTCAGTCTTATGCTTGTTAGCCCTCCTCCCCGAGTCCTGTCTAAGCTTTTGGTCAGACGTGATGTATACAGACTTAACTGTTTTAACCTCTCCAACAAGAGCTATGCTCTTTGTGCTAATGAGAGACAGACTGAGCAGGTATGTCACCTACCCGTCACTACTCCCAAAGGAAACCCATGCATCTGATCACATGGCATACAGCTACAAAGCAATCATGTTTGCAACACAAATGCACTCCATCTGAAAATTCCAGTAAAATAACAAATGGGGCAGGATGAACATCGTACTTCCCATTCCTCCCTGAAGCGCAGGAAGTAGAGACTTATTTTCAGAACAATACAAAGTTCTGCAGCTGTGGAAAATGCCTCTTTTCCTCTGATTATAACCTCCTTCCTCCAAGGAGACAACTCAAAGTCCTGCACGTTAAATCTCCAATTTTTGAATCTCATACATTCATATGCTTTGAATGCCACAGGTATTGAGCAACTGAGGAACTATCAAATGGATGACTAAGAGGTTACTTTGCTGGATGGCTATGATGCCACTAAACATCAGAGGTCAGAATTAAGACCTGAAAAGTCAGTAGAGGTCTAAACAAGATGCCAGATAATAAAGTGAACACATTATGAAAAATAAACTATTTTCCAACATTTATTTCTCCTACTAATTTCTTAAAACCAGAATTCTCCCCCCTATTTTCTAAGAAAGGCTTTGTTTTCTTTGAATTGTAGGATTCAAAACTATCCAGAGAATCTATGTACTGTGCCTCTTTCAGGTAGGTACTCTGAAGGAGAAGTTTCCTGGGGTCTATTTTCTACAGTAAAAATATGATCTAGATAGTTATGGGTGTTTAAGACCACATGCATTATGGTGTTCATCCAGTAGACACAGTTTAAAACAAAAAGCCATAAATGGCACACATTACATGGTAATTTTCAGTCAAGCTCCTGTAGTAATATTTCTAAGGTAATTAGATTCATGACCTGCCATAGAGACGAATTTCTTCAACTAAGTGATCTCAACAATAGATCCAAGCGTAAACACTCCAGAGAGGCCTCTAAATTTTGACCTAAACTTGAGCTGATCTGACTTTCATCTTACGCCTGAAGCTGTCTCCTGAATTATGGCAGCATTCCTGATTCACCTTGAAGCAAACGCTCCTCTGGGAATTTCAGTGGCCACTTAATATATCTCTAGGTACATTCTGATGAAGAAAACTACAGCCAGTAAAAACAAAAAATTAAAATCAGCTTTCAGATTATTTTTCCTACAAAATAACTATCAAAAACTCAACTAATTAATTTATTCCATTAGCTTAGACAATATTATACTACATCATAATTCTCACTTCTAATATGGCATATGGTTTTATTAGTGTATTCCATCAGTTTTGATGGAGGGTGAGGCTTCCGGGTGGAATCTTTTCTCTTCTATCTAATAAAGGTTATTAAGAATTTAAATAAGACTTGAAAGTGAGGATCATTTAGACACCAAAGTAATGGCTATATATATTTCACAACAGTAGTTCATTAGTGCACTAATATTCAGTCACCTAGATTAAAACTTATCATTCATTTTACTAAACAGCTTTCCACCCAGCTCGTAAAAACTCAAACTAGAAATGTAAGCCCATATTTAACTGCAGGATCCAAAGCAGGAAAGAAGTCTAAGAGCCTGTACTTTGCTCAGTATCTGGTGCAAACAGCAGCTGCAGTCATTAATAAATGAAACACTAGAGAATCTGCAAACATACCCTCATACTACAGCTCTTTAACAACTCCAGTTAACTGGAGCAAGTACATCTATGGACTTCAGCACCTGCGCTGCCGCTGCCAGGGCTCTGCAGTGTATTCCACAGCAGCAATCAGATCGATGCTTGAACAGCCTCCCTCTCTCCCAGACTGGGACGTACACCCACCTCTGTGGACCGTATTACACCATACTGATATTACCAAAAACAGTGAGAATGCAAAATTTATTATATGCATGCTACAGAAGTTTAAAATCCTTAATTTATGCAAGCTTACTCGCATGCTCCCTCAAATTCATGACCAAGTGATGAGACCCCAAACTAAAGCAGCAGCATCATCTTAAAGAACTGTGCCCCATGCATCAACTAAGTATTTGTCCCTGCTTTATTAATTTTGTAAAACAATAGATGACAGAAAAATACAGTGGCCCGTCTGAACAATCTACATAGTAAAACTATGGCCAGCAGCCAATTTGAAGTGAACTGATTACGCTGTAGAGCTACCTGGGGTCCTTTATATTCTCTACTTGGTGACCCTTGGAGTGGTTTAATAAAAAAATTTCATGGCATGTGAATCACTAAGCAGGAAAAAAAAAAATTACTATAAGTTGATTAAATTATCCAACTCTAAAACTGCACCAAATGTTTTTAAAAGAAAACATTTAAACTCTACTATACCATGGAACATGTATCAAAGCTTCCGTTAACAGTACTTGCACTTTCCTTTTTCATGCACTGAAAAAAGGAAACCCAAGGAAAGATAAGTGACAAGGCAACACTACTGAAGAAGTAAAAAGCCACTTCGTTTCTGGATCAGTTGTTTTCAGTAAGGTTAGATAAAGCACGGTTCAATGCTAGTACAGAAAAACTCCACATGCTATGTAAACAAAGGACTGAAGCTGTTTTTAAGCAGCACTGCAGTGTTGACCTAAGCAGGCTGGCCAAGGAGACAGTTTGTCATCACTCAGCATGCTCTCTCCCACCCCCAGCCTGCACAGCTACTTTACTGTCTGACTGAGGTGGGAACCATCTATCAACAACCTCCCTCTTTATTTCATCTCCCCTGATCCTTGCCCTGACATCACTTGCCACCTTTCCTGCTGCCCACACGGCTTCACATTTAAATCAGCCATTGTGCTTAACCAAGTGCAAATCAGATCAGCAGGGAATGAAAAATCACCTCAATCCAGACCACAACCATCAGTAACAGAGCTAGCACCCTTGGAAACACAACAGAGATCACAAAACTGTACAGAGTTTGTGTCTTATCTAACTTTTTGCTTGACAAAACCTACTGGGCAGGTAGTGGGCTGTTTCGTTAAGTTGCTGCTGTGCCCGTTTCACTGTGGTGAGAGAACTGGCACAGAGCACACGGAGGGAGAGCGCTGGGACTCTCCACCAAATTATTTTTGAGAACCTCCAGAGCACCCGGGCTGTGACATCTACCACCTGCAGAGCCTGCCTGACAGGGCAGCAGTCTCGGCAATTAAGCCAAAAGCTCCGTTCCTGTGTAGCACTGTCAAAGTCTATACGGGATCTTCAAAGGCCAAATACTGCAGGTGTGTCCAGATGTATTTTGACAGTCCTCAGCACTTTTGCCAGCAACATATAATTGTTTTAAAACCCAAAGTGAAGTCAAATGCAACATCGTTTTTCCTCATGCTTTGGAATACTCTCTTACCAAAATATTAAATGTATTAATTTAATCATATCACCATACTGAAATTGAAATTAAGAACTAGCAATTCATTTGTATTTTATTTTAAAATTTAAAACCTACTAATTGGAAATGTCATTCAAGAAACACGCATGCCCTGCTGACACTGCATCTGATTAAGATGAGCTTTTTTTCACCAAGAACCAGTTGACGCAGCCAATGTTACCAGCTAGTGAGATCGAAACATGATGATATTAATGGCTTTGTTTCAATTTCTGTTCTCCTTTCTTCAACTTGACAATAGCTTCAATTTTTTATGTTAGCTAGAAAATTTAAAAATACAAGTTTTTTTTCCCAAGGATTCTTTTAAATGCATCTAATAATTCCCTAAACACATACCTTTTGATTTGTATTGCTCTGAAAAAAATAGGCACAATTCTGCAAAATGACCCTGACTGATGTTCATCTAATACCAATGTGTTTCAGAGGTTAAAAGAGAACAACGGCGGTTAAAACAAACATTTCTCAAATCACAACATGTTACAGCATGCCTTGTAAAATTCACAATGTAACTTCTAAACTTGCACCATGTTCCCTTATGCAGTATGCTTTAGAGTCTAAAAATAACCCAGATGTATCATAATGTTTTTAGACATGCAATACACATGATAATTTAAAAAATATTTTAAGTAGTTTTAAAAAGAATAAAAATATGAAATTACATGCAATAACATGCAACCTGTCCAGGTCAGAAGTTACATTAATTCACCTGTACAGAAAAATTAAACCATTGTTATAGCTTCCCCAGATGAAAAGCATCAGAAAAAAAAAATCTTCTAGTTCCTACCACAAAAAAAAAGAGCTCGATTGTAATTTTGTTGGAAATGACTGAATGAATTGTGTAGCTAACCAAAAATTAAACCTGTCTTTCCATTATATTCAAAATTAATGCTCTTCAGCTGTATGAATAGGTGTAAGAGAAATCAGACATTCTAACCCCCTGTACTATCCACATTCTCTCACGTATAGGTCAGAAAAAAATTCTGACCAGGCAGTACAGCAATGGCCTTATATTTTTAATCAATACTTTGGAGAAGAATCATAAAAAGATAAGCTTTATTGCTTGAGCAGCAAGAATGCAGGATAGTGAGATTTGACGTGTTTCTAAAGGTCACATAGAAATTTCTTTCTTTTTTCCACACAGAAATTTTTCTCTCTCAAGTCTTGTTTTTTCAAAACGATGAATAATACCTGATCTATTTCAAGTATAAAAATAGCACTTTCTGTAATATTTACTGAGCCAGACCTTAGCTGAAAACAATTGCAACACTGCTTGCTTTTCTATTTAACAGGTGAAATTATTTTCTCACAATAAATATATTACATATGAGCTACGCACACAACAACAAACTGTGCTACATGGCACACATGGATTATGTCACACACACCAGCAACTCAACTTCTCGCAAAACCAAAATCCAAGTTCATCTATTAATCTTAGCAGTTACAAATCTAAGCCTATTAATCTACGTCTTGTTCTTAAAAGGCAGATGACCAGGATAAAGCTGAGAGAGAACACAAGCGAGGAAAACAACAGCATAAGGACATTCTCAGTAACTTCTGAAGGGGCATATTAAAGAAGGTGGAAAACCACGGAGATGGGCGAGATGAGGAGCTGGCACCTAACAGGTCCAGTGGAGATCGAAAAGCAACAGCAGTAGGGCAAGTTCAGGGGCTGTGAATACTGGTGATATTCTGACAAGGAAACGTTTGCAGAAGGGTTTTCTTTTAGTCATTTGTCATTCAGAACAGTGTTAACTATCCAAATCAGATGGAATCTATTAAATATTGTCTTAAGGCTTCTCACTTTGACCAGCCTCTAAAAACATAACACATGAAGTTATTACAGATTTACAGAAAAGAAAGGATTATTTTTTTTTTTGCAACACTAAAATCAATATATTTGCTTCCATCCAAATAACACAACTGCAAGAGTAGAGAAAAATCAGCTTCAAGCAAATGAATCTTTGTTCATAAATCTTTGTTCACAGCCACATTAACCTTCCTTCAGCTTTATATTATGAGGTAGAGTGTGTTGCAGGAAAAGAACAGAAATCAACAGCAAGATTTAATTTTATTTTCCTCAGATAAGCTGCATTGTATGTAATCACTTTTCTGAGCATTTACTAAACTGTATTTGGTTTATATTTTCAATTGATCGCTCATTTGTATTTATCTCTAATGTAAATCAGCATTTTTTACCACATTATTATGAGAATTATATTGTAGTCTACTGTTGCACATGACTATTCAACAAAATAATTCAAGGAAGCAAGCTACATAGTACTAGCTTAAAAGTATATCTGTTTTTGTTTTAAGTAATGATCACTAGCTCTCTGCTGTTTGTCAAGGGAAATACATAATGGGTAACCAGACTTTGTTTGCTAATGTCAGGGTAAATTTTTAATATGCTTCTCAGGCTTTTTATTGTTGGAATTTCTACAAAATAAAAAAAAAAAAAAATATAAGTAATGAAAAATATCTGGAAAGGAATTATTTTCTCCACTCCTTCCCCACCTTAAAGCAATGATTCTTTCTATAACATAACTAGCATTGCCAGTAGCTTTTCCCAGGCTGACATCACACCTCCTAGTCTAGTGATGATGTGCATAAAACTGGTACAATGAGCCTTGACATTTGTCATTGTACTTAGCTACAAATGCATTACAAGAAATTACAAGGGATGCTATCAGAAAATTGCAAAACCAATGAGTGTTTCACTTAGTTACTGTAATTCTTCAATGCTATTCCCATCTTGTGCAAATTAGAAGCCACTTACAGCTCTGAAAACTGACAGGAAACTGAATGAGGTTTTCATTATGCTTTTAATAGTCTTACTCAGCTATTTCCTAGGAAAAGATTCTTGAGGAAGAACCATATAGCCTATCTCTATACCCATGGCAGGTCCAAGCACGAACCAAGACAGTTCATCACACTTCGGGAACAAAAAGTCAAGCAAATTCCCTGCCACAAAAGAGAAATAGCAGTAACAAGAAAAAAAAAACTTTAAGAACCTAGGAAGATCTGATTTATATTGCATCCATATCACAAATGCTTTCTTCACGGCTAAAGGAATGCAAATGTTTTAAGTAACCTCTGCATTTACAAATCATTTTTTCTAACAGATTTATGAATACTAAAGAAACTTCCTTGTAGCTCCTGCAACATATTCCAAAACTCTTATAGTAGACTGCCTCCAGTACAATCAGAGAACATGCATACCACTAAAACCATCTCAGGTTTAAGGAAGTGTTTAAGGACCTAGGAAGCCTTGCACAAGGCTAGGACACTTAACTAAAATTATCCCATAAAACAGCCAAGAGATTTCACTGTGACCATCTACATAAGAAAACATGAAGCACGACTATGAGAATACGCCTGCGTTTCCACGGTGGTTTGTGGATTTCAGTGGTGTTATCCTTCCACCTGAGCTCCAGCTGTGCTGAGGCAAATGGCTGACAGACACGGTGCTAGATGTAAGAGCAGCCTGAAAGCTTTTACAGCCACTGGGGAGGGGGTTTTGTCCTGTAGTGCTCACAGGCACCAAGTATCTAACTTTATCTCACTCTCTATCTACACTTAGCCCATAATTTGGTACAGATCATCACTAAGTCTGTTCAGTTCAGCCTCTGCTCTCTCCTGCCACCGCCATCTTACCGTAGCCTACTCACGGCTCTTACCTGACCGTCAGGCCAGAGGACACGTAGGGCAAGGAACACCCAGAAACCGATCAGGATAAAACTGCATGTGGTTTGGTTCACAATCAAGATCTCACATCTTCAGCCACCCTTTTACCGTGACCACAAACAGCCTGTAAGCCAGACAGCTGTCACAGGGACCACCACATTAGTTGCATCTACAGAATAAGATGCTGCTTATTCAAGTTATGCAGAGACCCCTTTGGGGAGGTGGTGGGTGGAGACGCAAGACTCCATGGGTGTTAAATTTATTGAGGAAATGCAAATAGTTAGGACATGCAAAATAAGGAGATGAAGCTCACTGAGCAGAAAAGTAATCTCTTGAAAACAAAGCATATTAGGAAATCAGTTAGTACTATGATCAATCATCAATACCAACAGTATGTTTCTGTGAATTGTATGAATAGTCCACCTTCAAAATGAGAACATGTCAATACCTAAGTTTCTGTTTTTATTAAAATGAGGAAAGTAAATTTGTTTGCTAGCATTTTCTTTCAATTCTTACCAGAATTTAAATAACTTGACATGCGAGTCAGCATGTTCTCAACATGTACCTTCTCTATATTAGCTATCTAAAAATAAAACACTGATCAGCCATCAGCATTTAAACAGAGAGGGAGTCCAGGCTATTTCTTGCATGCTTAAAATCAAAATCAAGTTAAACCAAAACCATTACTGCGGTTAGCTCCTGAAGCTTTTAAGAAGCCAACAAATTTACACCGTGTCCAAGTATCTTCTCCACATGTTTATACATGTGTACATATGTGAACCAAGAATCCCTACAGAGTTTTGAGGTAAACTCTGCATTCTCCTCTGCTAGACCCATCTAAAGTGACTGACATCTAAGTGATAGAAAGGCATGCCTTCAATTAAAAAAGTTGAGATCTGGCATATAAATCAGTCTGCCCCTCATAACTCACCAGCCTGTCTTATCAATCCATGCTTGGCATATGTTCCCTTAGACACATAACCTGATGCTGTAAATTTGTCATTTGCTGCTGCCTTTGATTACGTTAAAGTTTGGAAAGGGGTGAAAGGTCTTTAGAGGCTGAGGAACCGCAAATAATTCCTTCCTACAACCTCTCCTATCCCCTGCATCTTTTTGATTAAGAACTGGCTTTGGGGAAAGAAAAAAAAATCGGTGCATAAAAATTCTCACATTCTCCCTTTAGACAACAATCGCCAACTATTGCTTCCCTACACTATATACACGTGACCATTTAGATTTATTTCATTCAATATGATACTACCATTTACAGCTATGCCTTTGTTCGGTTTTTCATTGTTGTTTCAACATATGGTTATTCTGAACAGACCAAAAGGCATTTAAATGAATTTCAGATCCTGCAAATTGCTGCTGAATACTTTTCTAGCAAATTAACCTGTACTATTTAAAACAAGTTAATTGGGATTGCATCATCCATCCTCTGTTACACCAGCCATTTCTTTAGGAAACTGATCTAAGACGCAAGACAGAAAAGGCAAAGAGCCTATGCCAAGTAAAAAAATCTCAGAAGCGAGAAGAAATCCAAATTTGTTTCTCAGTGGATAAGCTCTCTGTCAGGGCTTAGTCCTGCATCCCAGCAGTCAAGGGGATCCTGGCATCAATTCCAGATTGTACACATTTTATAAGCAATGCAAACGTATTTAACCCTTGTTTTGGCATTTCCATATAACCAACCAGTTTGCATAACCCAGTAACCTGCACTTTTAACTCAGGAGAGCAGAAATTGAGAGCTCTTGGCTTAAATTCTTACTTAGAAGTAAAATTTACAATTTAAGATACCAGTAAAATAAAATCTATGAACGATGTTTGCAGACAGAAGAAAGAGATGCTTCGATATTTATTATTATGGATAACAAGATCTCAACAGCACTCGTGTATCAAAAACGTCAAAGAAAGCCCTCGCCACTGCTTTTACAGGATAACGGGACCAAAAGTTTCCCCCCTCAGTGAGGTGGCAGGACTTAAAATTTCAGAGCACTTCTATTTCTGCTAAATAATCACTGCTGGCATTCACATATTTCTTGCCTGATCATTAACCACTGACATAATTAATATGCACTCACGGAAGCCCCAGCACAGCTAGAACATAATCACCTATAGCTGTGATTCATGGAAGTGTCTTTCTGGAAGAACTAAGATAGATTGGGTTCCTTAAAGTGTCTTGGAGACAGAAGCAACAAAAAGCAAGTTGGGAGTTACCAACTGTGGAGGGGTACTAATTAACAACTCAATTAAAAAAGGCAAATTAAAACTTTATGGTTCATTATCTTTCATTGGTTAATAAATTGTTTTGCTAGGGAAATGATTAAGAATGATTATTCTAGAAAACTGAAATAGTATTTGGTTTTACATTTTTTTTTAAAAGTTCATAAAATAAAACCCGTTTGTTTTCAAAATATTCAATACATACTGATTGCAGGACTTTATGTAAATTGAAAGATTAGGAGCATAAATGCATTGTAAAGTATTTTCTTCTATTTATAGTAACTTTCTTTCTCCTTTCTCTTTCTTTCCATTGGAAAACATATTCTGCTTTTGTGATGAAGCAAATAATTACTTTCTCTACAGCTTTTATTTGTTTTGGCTTTTTAAAATGTATTTTCTGTTTTGTGGCTCACCAAAATGAATTATATTCCTCTTAACATCATCATTTTCTTGACATATTCAGAATACTTGGAATTATTGTTTGACAGCTTACAGTACTGATAAACAAATATTACAGTCTAATAAGTTTGTTCATAGAGGATATTTTGACAAGCTTCAAGGACTACAGAATAATCTATATTTGCAGTTTTAGAAAATGTTTACAGATATTTTTAGACTTTCTGAACTGTCCCTTGGGATGATGTTTGCAAGTCTTGTTTCTTGTTGTGCTAAACTTGTACAGAGAAAATACTTAACAGTAGCTAAAAAAAATATTGATACACATATGAATATGCTAGTGGAAATAGAAAAATCTTCCCTTATCTTCAAGAAATTCTGTTTGTTAATTCATAATTCTGCATGTATAATTAAATTATTGAAAAAAGTCTCGAGCTCTTTAAGAATAAGTTCTCTTCTCCTGAGGGTCATAGCAAGGTAAGTACACATTTATGTAACTCCAGCTATGCAAGCAGGACCTTATAATCACTGGGATTTAGCATTTACTAATTTTTTTTTTTAAATAGTACAATATTTTTGTATTCACTTTAAGCACTGTAGTCTATATGTTTTATCCTCAAGTGAAGGGAACACTTTATTTCAAAGTCTGACTCAGTAGAGGCAGAGAAAAAACTCCTTTGTGGATTGTGACCACTTCTCAATAATTAAAAAGATAATTTTCCCCAAAATAAAAATCCTGCATTGTATGCAGACAGGAAAATAATCAACAAAAATACAATTCTATTAATGAAAAAGGAAAGAATGCCAATTAATGAAATTCATTAATGAAAAAGGAAACGCTCATTAATGAAAAAGGAAAGAAAATAGTTCAACGTCTACTTAGAAATACACTGAATTCCAGCATTCCCTATTCTCTCCCCTTAGACTGTGTATTTCATTAATGAGAACAGAGTAATCTCCCTTCTGATCTTCTCTCCTTCCCGCCAGAAATCTGTGGAGGTTAAACATGTAAGAAATGCCTACAGTAATGAAAATACATATTCTACCTTGAAGGCAACAGAAACTGTTAACAAACGTTGCCGAGGAAGCTGCACAGGTACACTTCCAGGCCGTTACACGTAGAACACCTCACTTTCCACTTGACATGAGAATCCACTCCCTTCCTTGGTCTTCACTTAAAGCACTGCTCCAATGCGGGATATAGAATTTTCAGAATTCTGATTCGGCAAAAGAATTAAGATACATGAGAAAACCCAAACCCTTCTAACTAGTTCTCTTCCTCAGCAGTGTCAACTAACCGTCTAATTAGGTGCGCATATCAGAGACTTAATAAACTGACAGATTTTACAATGAGAATTACTTGATGCTATATAACACTGAGATCGCTATTGTACGATCAAACGACAAACAAAATTCTCTAGATAAAATTTTCTCTGCTCATAAAATTAAAATTACTGTCTTGTTACAAATTACTGGAAAGACCATCCTTCAGTCCTATTTAAGAGGATATTTTTAAAAACTAGACATGTCTGCTTTTCTTTACAGAACATAACAAATCGCTTCCATGACAGAACAGCAGAAAGTAGTTTAGTGGAACACTAACGGGAATTTTACTGGAAAAGTATGTGCACGTGCTACATGAAAGACAAGTTTCTCATTAATCACTAAAAATAATTTTAATAAAGCTAAATTAATTTATAAATACTAGATTTTATCATAATGAAATTCTATTTATATAGTATCTAACTAGTCAATTCTACTTCTACAGTATCCAATTGTTTCACTAACAAACATTTCATTTCAATCTTTCTGAGCATCTTCGATGACTTCAATGATGGAGAGACTTCAATGACAGAGAGACTTACTCAGCAGAAAACAGACATGAGGTTCTGCATGGAAGCAGATTATTTAGCAAGACAAGCAACTTATCTGCAATACCATGGAAATAAATTAAAGTGTACTGCTGACAAAGAGAGAAGTTACAGAAAGAACTTCATTATAATATCACTCTTCATTATTTCCAGTAGGTAATGAGAAGCTCAGAATTTTTATTTTCATTGTGCTTTTGTTTTTTTTTGTTTCTTTGTGTTGGTAGGGGGTTTTTTTTGTTTGTTTTTTTTGTTTGTTTTTTTGTTGTTTTTTTTTCTTACAGTTTATTATTAACAACATGCTTTGATTGTGATCTTACTGGTAATACAATGCATCTTGGGCAATACTCCTAGCAAAGCCTACTCTTACAAGACCTAAAGTGAAAATGTGTTATCCAAGATTTTTATGACGTGCTCATTATTGAAACATATTACAAAACTCCACAAGGACTGCTATTTCCAATTTAGAACAATTACTGAGTGAAACAGTTCATTTTCCTACATATATAGGATTTATAGAATTAAATATTTATATAGCATATGGACTGAGACAGATTTGTATGTAGATAATTCAGAGCAGTACTCATTGGAAAATTTTTGTCACACAATGTCATCTTCAGGTGAAGCAGCAGCTTTGAAAAACTGCATACAACTTGAGTGTAAGGTCGGAAAAACATACAGCCTCTACAAGGAAGGGAATGGTTGAAGAGAAGACAATAGTAGGAGAGGAGTAAAGGAGGTAAACTAGGCGGGGGGAAAGGACAGGTGGTATTTAATAAGAGAAATCTCGTCCATCTATAAACCTTGCCTACGTCCCTACCGCATCGCACTGCTGCTCTAACGCTTGCAAGGATATACCTATCCCACGACGTGATAAAGCAGTCGGGGGTTTCCAAACTGCCAGCTAGGCCAGTTACACTACCAAGTGTGGACGATCTCCCATTGTGCTGTCTAGACCAGGTTTATTATTTGTGGCATTTCAGGGCTCTGGCTTGCCTCGTTGCTTAGATTTGAGCCATACAATCATGGGGCTGTTTCAGTTCTCATGGTGATGGGGGAAAAGGCTTAGAAACATATTTTTTCCCTGGCTTCAATATTTGCAAAGAAAATATATGATACATTAACTGAAAGCTCCAAACCTGTTTGTCACAATAAATGCATTTATGACTTCTAAGAGATGTTCTTTCTTGGGTATGGAGGAAAAGGCAGGCGTCCTTAGCCGGACACTCTGAAAGAGCTGGTTGGGCTGTTTAAGGCTTTCCAGCCACAGAAGACTCCAAGAGAACGTATAACAACTTTGTCACAATGATTCTACTACGTAATTATAAAACAGCTTTTCCTTCTTTATATGAATGCAATATATGTTGTTTCCCTTTCTCTCTGACAGCTTAATTCATGAACAAATAGACAAAAATATTAAATTAACCATTACATGTGTAACTTTCACACATTTTTCAGATTCTAGCTCAACGCAAAAAAGTAGCCACAAAAATGCTTTATCATTACAGATAAAAGAGAGATTACACTAAATCCAGAGACACCATTTATAGACAGACAGTTAATTTAGTGAAATTTTCTTAAGTAAGCTCAAGAAGTAAGCTCCCGGTACAAATTCAACATCAGGGCTATTCAGCACAATCAATGTAATGAACATTCTTGCAGAAACCACATTTTTAAAATGCTTTCTTACAGAAGAATAATTAACAATATGTTGTCCTCAAAACATTAGAGGCAGTATGACAGGACTGTCCGTAAATACATTGAAAAAGTTTCAACCCACATACAGAAATACTCTAATCTATTATAGAAGCTGCTTAACAAGAAAAAAAAAAATACTAACAATGACATGCAAACAATAACAGTTCTCATTTCCCAAAATACAGGATCACCTGTATAAACCTTTAAAGAAAATGTGAAAATTTGGCAACTTGTTGGAATCTAATTATATTTCTTGTAAGCTCAAGCAGAGCAACATTTGGGAGATCTTATACTTGAAAGAATACAGCAAAGATGAACTAAGATAAACCAAAAGTCTTGATATTTCTAAGACAAGTATAGTAAAAACCAAAGAAAATGAAGCCATTCTGAAGCACTCTATGCACACTGCAAAGAAACAAAAATGCAACAAGTGTAATTGCTTCCAGTGCAGACACAATGTTGTCTCTGATGAGAAGCTGAAAAAGCCACCCAATACATAAACACAAGTAGTTAACTGCAAAACTGCTGATGCTGGGAATCCCTCTCCAAGACCTTATCTCAGGTAACTGGTACAATGCATGCCACTGCTCCAGCAAGTACTAATCCTGCCCATTTTTGAGAAGAGCAAAAGACAACAAATAAGGAAAGATCAATAAGAACCTATGAGTTCCAGGTGCAACACATGACAATTCATATATGGTTTCTGGTTTTACACACTCACTATGCACAGCAAGTGAGTGTGTAAACACAGACACAACACTTACCATGAAATTATGTGTTCTTACAAGGTGTATAAAAGCCTCCAAATACATCCTAAGGAGCACACAAAGACACTGGAAGTACTGTGTACACCACTTCAGTCCAAAACTCTGATTCCCAAGAGCACTCTCTCATTGGCAGTGGCAAACATCTCAAAACAAGCTAAGTGTTTTTCTTAGGATTTCTTAATAACAGCAATAATATCAATCAAACTAAACAAAAAAGAAAAATACTGCATCTCTAAGAAAAGACAAATGAAAAATTATCCAGCTAATGAAAGTTAATCCTCATGTTCCTCATGGTGTTGAAATCACACAAAGAACACTTGGAAGAAGGGCAATTCAAGATCTTTCAATTGCCAGCAACTCTTCCACATGGAAAAGTGAATGAACAACTCTTGCTGGGCAAAACCAAGTGACTTAAAGGAGGCATTATTAACACAAGGAAATCCCAACAAATTTTCATTCATTCATTGACTCATGTCTGCAAAATCAGCTGCTTTTACTTCATTACTTAACGATAGTTTGATTTCTGAAATGACTTATTATGCACTTGAATATATAAATGCTATATGGAACAAGTTTTTCATCTTTGCAAAGCCTCATATTTTTAGGAAATAACTTCAAATAAGAAGTCTTCTTATTCAGGTCATGCTGATAGCATCTGAGTTCTCAAACACAGGAACAAAAACTTACAAACACTCAAAACCAGGCTGTCACATAGGAATTGATCTCGTTGCAGTTGTAGGAAAAGAAACATTTCAAAATTAACATCGATTGTGCAATATGAAATGACATACTTGTCTGATATACATGATGAACTCATTATTGCGTGAGTAAAGGAAGATAAAATAAGAAATATTCATTGACAAATAGTTTTATTCCTCATCCAGTAAAAATACAGAAGTATCGATTGCCTTTTCAACTGAATACTCAAGTAAAATAAAATCTCACCCAAAGACATTATCAATTTCAGTTGAATGCTTACAGATCTTAACTAAGCATTTAGTTAACCGTGAACAATATAAAGGATGTGAAAATGCCACGATAAAACAAAAGTACAAGGGATCACGCATACACTACACTTCAGACAGGACTGAAATGTTAATTTGAACAACAGTCCAAAGGTTACCTGGGTAGCAATACTGTGATATTGAATGGCACCAGCTGGTGGATAAAAAGAAACTTCTCTGATGGCAAAGTAGATCTAAAAAAAATGAAGTAAGGTCTACAACAATTTGATGTACTAAACTAAATAAAGAAGCTTTACATCAAGAAGGCTCAAATAACTCCATAATCATAATAGTATCGTGATGACAAATATTCAGTACAGGTAAGAATGTCTTTTCCTCCCCACTCTCTTCCAATCCACAGATAAACCATTACTACTTTTTAAAAAGTAATTTATTTAAAAAGACACCAAATTAACATTCAATAAACTATGATTATCTCATTAATTGCAAAATACAACTCTCTCCTATTTTCTGGGTCACCAAAAATGCCCTCCATTATACATGCAATGACTATGATTTGTCATACGTCACAGATAAATCCAGAGAACTTACCCAGACAGCAATACACACAAATCAGTCTTTGAAATGGTCATGTGCACAAAAAAATGGCAAAATTCAGTAGGCTTCACTGCCTTACTTATTGTTTCAATTAATCAAATAGTTGTCTGTGTAACTGCTTTTCTTTATATCCATTGTGAACTGCACTTAAGCTCCCGCGACTGCTCTGTCTGGGAAGCACTCCACAATCCCAAAAAACCAGCAGCTGAGGGGCTGGTGACTTTCCCTTTTAAATACAAAAAAGCAGAACTCTGACAGCCTGGTGCAGAACGATCCTGTTGGCCCCTCACGTGGCAAAGCGACGTGAGTTGAAACCGCTCGTGTTAGCCAGGAACACAAATGTCAAATATCTATGAGGTTAAGATAGGAGCACAGCAGACGTAAGGCAAAAGCTATTAAACACAGCAAAATGGTTTTCAGATTGAGGATGAAGCCTATGTTTCCAACACCAAAGGTCACTTGACTATTATTTTTTACTACTTTCTATCACACTGATTTACATGAGGTGAATGCGGAAGACTTCTAGACAGGTTTCCAGACATCAGGTATCCTTGAAGTTACATTAACATGGCTTATTTAGTGCTGCTCAAGTGGTTTCAGTGATTAACAGCATAATCTCCTTGGTGTATTATTTCACTCTCTTTCTGAAGGGACCGAAATAGCAATCCAACAGCGCTGTCCTGCCTAGATAAGCAGTTCTACGCCATCTGAATGCAGAATGGCGGACTTTTTTCCTTGCCCAAGCAAAATATAATTTTCAGGTAAGTATTTATTATATGTCTCATATTATATATTATTAACATTATTATATTTATTGTTTCAAACAATTATTTAAACTAACCAAGATATTTGACAGTATTTTTCCTTTTTCAGCTGTCACTTTCCAATCCAGCTTTTACATGAAACATGAGGTGTTAAAAATTGACAAATATTACTAGAGTATTACTATCAGTAAAATAAAATATTTTAAATCTTCCTAAGGAAAGAAATAAACTACAAGCTTCAATGAACAGCATGTCGTAATGCAAGAGTTCACTTTTTCAATCTGTTCTCCCTAGCCTACATAGAGGAGCATTCAAACAGCTATACAGACACACACTCTGAAATTCCATAATATTAGCATAAACAATAAATATTAATGGGCATAAAGGGAGAGAAGATGGACTGAATATTAAGCAAACATGATACCTCGGTTGCCCTGTACATTCTGCCTTAATTGACTTTCAGACTTCCTACGTTAGTACCGGCTGTTTCCAAACCAGGTTAGAGCCTGAATTCTATGAAACCGTGAAAACCAGGATGAGAGGTGCCACGGGACAACACAATGCAAAACAGGACACAGTTTGTTTATGGGGTTCTTTTCCAAAGTTTAATCTGTTCCTCACTATGAATGCCATACAGTGCAAACAATATACTCTCCAAATATATTATTAAATAAATAAATAAATCATGGTCATATAAATTGCCAATCCACTAATAAAAATATCTTCCTTCTTTTTAGGCTTCTGGAACTTTTTCAAAGCAGAGTAAGTAATCTGCCTTCAAAAGCTGTGCAAGTACATATGCTCAAGAAATAGTCCAACTTACTCAGCCCTTATGCCTAGCTGTTCACTCTATCACAAACCAGCTCTGAAATATTCAAGTTCCATTGCCTTAATAATTTTATCAGTTTAAACTCAACTGCTCCCCGTATACTCTGCAATTTGGACACAACTTTTGCTACAGTGCTGTCAAGATCCCAAAGCCTACAGCTACCACATTCCCTAATCACTGAAATGCTACTTTTGGTCTGTGGTAGCACTGATTCCTTAGGATTTACCTACCACTTAAACATCACGGGAAAAGTCTTATTCTTTATTATTATTACTCAGTACCTCCAGCCACCATGAGGACTAAAAGATAATTCAAATATCAGCTACTGCAAAACAGACTAAATGATGACATGACTAAATGATGAACCGTAAAATTATGGTTCAATTTTCCACAGCAGTTTAGATCTGCTCAGAAAAAGAGGCAGCTATTTCTTTTTTTCTTTTTAAGATTTTCTAACATTGACACATTTTGCTAGTGTTTTTATTTCACGATCCTATAGCACTTCTTGCATATTTTTTGAAAACTTCTTGTACCTGCATGAAAGAACACACGAGGGCAAGCAAAGGCTGAGCGTCCTTGTTTAGATCTATTGCCTTTCATACCTATCCCATGCATTTACACTGCAAATACATCTCTAAGCTGAGAAGGTCATTTAACTCTCACAAGCTCAAGTAATTTTGATGTTGTATCCCAGTACAGACTTCCTGCAAACAGCTGTGCTCCTAACTCAAAAGCTTCTTGCTCTGTTTTCTAGTGTAGTTGTATTTCCTCTTTAATTGTGTTTTTATCTTAAAATAACCAAAAGTGCATTATGCAAATAAGTCCTTTCAAGAATTCACTTTGTGAAACTAAAATAAACTTGAAGGTTTATTGCCTTGCAAATTATTCCTTGTAGTCCTTTAAACAACACAACACAAATTGCACAAGACAGCAGGAAAAAAGAAGCAGAGAGAAAAACTCTGTAATCTATTTAAAAATCATATTGGGTATGATGTCATATTTCAGAAAGTCTGTCACTACGTGCCACTGTGAAGCAACTCTCCTATGAATCCGAAGAAAGCTACAGGATAGCATTGTGTCTCCCTAATTGTAGTATTCCCTGAAAAACAGGTGCAGGCAGACACAGGCTCAGGCTGCCTTTTCTTCCAGCTGTCCAAAAGCCACAAAGCCATGCTGGTACTACAGCACATCGGCAAGGAAGACATATGGTAGCTGCTGCAAACAATCACATTGACTTTGCAAAAGCACTCGCTCCTTTCTTAAGCTACTTTTAGAAATGCTGAAACCTGGACCACACACTGAAAATCCACACTGGCCTCAGTTTTCTTTATAATTTTGATCACAACTCCCGCCCCAAGCCTCTAGAGCTTTGTCAGTCCTGCAAAGAATTGACCTCCTTATCCCACTGTTTGGGTATTTCCAAAATCCCAAAGCCAGAGGAAATGCTATAGAAAAAAATTATTCTGCTACAAGATGACCATCTAGATCTTTCATTGTGTCCTAATTTGGTGGAAATAGCTAATGACTTCCCTATCCACAGCCTCAGGAGACCAGATTTGTCAACCTCCAAGCTATACACACACATATACTTCTAATTCATAAAATTGAGGAACATCAGCTTTGTATAATACCATCTAACAATCAGACAGAACTTGAGGTGAATACTGGATATCTAAGTTAAAACCAATTAACAACATCCTCCTGCAAGTCTAGACAATTAAAATCTAAGCATGGATATAGTTTCTCTGTAGCAGTACAACAGTATCAAGTCATACGTACACTAACAAATGGAGTTTTCTCTTAAATTCTTGTCAAACTTCCTTCATCCAAAAAGATTCAATAGGAATTTTCAATGCAGCATTTGATGCCATATTTCTTATATCCTTTATATCAATTACTCGCAAAGTAGCAAATTTGCTACAGAATTAACCAACTTAAAGCAAATACATTTCCTACATGTTCTGCTTCTGACTCCACATAACAATGACCATTTTTGGCTCATCCTTACCCTGTGTTTCTTTCCTGTTCATTACAGAGAAATGACCTCTGCTCTGCCAACAGGCAATGTCATTTTCTGTCTCCTGCTGGGTACATTCTCAAAAGAAAACATTTACAAAGCACCATCCACTTACCCATGCTGCCTACTGGATACAGAACACAGATATAAAGAACTGGATATTCACCTTCTTTGACCGCTTTCAGGTCTCACCAACCATACTATTTCAGAACAAAACACTAAGAAAAAAAAATAAATCCCATTCTTCCTAGGCAAGGTTGCCAGTGTATTAATATTAGTGCTCAACATTTTATGCTTTCTGTCTCTCAACTGTATCCACCACTGGGATCTCATTTTGTAAGCTGCTTGAAAGCTTTTTCAAAAGGGTAGATTTTTAAAATTAAGCATTCATAGTACACTTTCCAGACAAATAGAAATGATAAGTGCTACTTAAAAGCAAAGCGATGATGACCACCAAAAAAAAAAAACCCCTCTGTAGTAAATGAGAAAAGTTATTTTTTTTAAATAAACAATCATGCTTGGGTGTGGTCTGCTAAGGCAACTTCGCAAATACATCAGAAATGCTAGAGAACGAGGATCAGCCATTTATCAATACAAGAGGCTCAAGCCAAAGTGTACCTGTATCTTAGTTCAGCATCCAATAACTCTTCTTCTTTGGATAGTATTCAGTAGTTCAAATACAGGTTCCAAATTTTAGAACTTAAATATCTACCATTTCACTATCACTTAAAAAAAAAAAAAAAAAAATTAACTGTCAAAACCTTGGCAAGTAACTGCAACTGCTTCAGTTCTTCCTATATGTTACTACTTCTGCCTCCAATTTGCTTATTTCCTTCTATTTTTGAGGAAAACAAAATGAGCGGAGAGTACATCTATTTTTCCTTGACTAGAAAAAAAACAAATTATGAAAATTAAATCCTTTACGTACTTCAGTATTCCTCCCTAAATGTTCTGTAAAGCTATCATAAAGACAAATTAAAAACTACTTAACTGCTATGAAAAGCAGACTAATATGTAGTGCTAGAAAGTTAATTCATTAATACAAAAAAAAAAAATTGTGCTCATTCATCTCAATTTTCTATTGTAAAGGAACTTTCCATAACAATTATTGTGTCATTCCAACAGCAACACATGTTTTTCTTTCTTATTCACCCTTAGCAATCCTCTTCATGTTTATGATCCATAGTTTTGAAAACTGATCTCTCGAAGCAAAAAGAATTAAAAATTAAACTCTCAAAACTAAAAGCACTGTTTTCCCATCACTTAGATTTCTTTTTCTGAGTGTTTTTCTAACAACATATGAACATAAAAAGACAAGATATTGATCACCTTTAAAACATCAGAAATCGTTCCAAGTTATTTGCCTATACCCAAGACATTTGCTTTTCACTGTGCACTAAGGAAAGTGTTGGCTTCTCAAAACGATGGCTGCTCTCTGTAAACTGATACAACTACAGTTTTGTTATACTTTGAGGGAGGTCGGCTGACCATTCCATTTTCAGAAGACAAAAAGCTGTCTCAGTTGCGTGTTACTCTAATGTGGAGTGAAATCTCTTACTTGATCACTAAGAACAGCAATCATAAGGCAAATAGCTTTAGAAAATATATACAGAAAGTAACACCAGGATGACTGCAAATTAAACTCAATTTTTACAAGTCAGACAGAAACAACAAAATACAGCAGGCTACCATTAATTAAACAGACAGCTTCGACATAGCAAAAACATCCTTCTGGCAAACCTTCAAAACAATTGACCATCTCCATCCCCTATAATTCATACTATTGTGTAACTAGCATTTGGTTTTGTTTCCCACATTGAAAATTACACTTAAGGGCCCAAACCTTGCTACCAACATGACATACATAATGTCCTGTATCTCTCACGGACACAGTTCGGTGGGTACCGCAAAAGCGCAGGAGTCCTACAGCCTGCAGTTGCTTTTCAGTCCCCAAATAGAGCTGCTAAGAAAATGTTGAAAAGATTAAATATTTAGGAGAAATAAACCACGCTTTACATTAAATTGCATTTCAGTGTAACAGCACAAAAGGTATGAAAACTCTCCAGAGCAGGGTAGTAACAGATTTTATGGAAGCAGTTAATAAAGAGGTCAGCGATATCCTAGCACATTTACAATGGTTTTATGGACAGATTTCTTTTAAGGAATATATCACATCATGTTACTGGTAAACTCGTAAAAATCAAGATAGTGGTTTTTGAAAAAAGTAGCCTTGCTGAGTTTTGCTTTGCTGTGCTAGCTAACACCAGTGGACCCCTGCATCTCTTGCATATAGCAAGAGTCCTTGTTCCAAAATTTCAGACAGTTACCAAGCTCATAAACACTGAAATCATAGTAGTAAAACTGTACGCTTAAAGAGCAAATTACACATTAAAAAAAAAAACACAACCACAGTCAAAACAACACACAGCACATCACCAAAGGGGCTAGAAGGTATGTTCTAATACTATGTATACGCTACAGAACAGATGTATTTTACATTTCAGCTACGTTCAATGGAATTATTTGAATGAGTAACTATTAGCTTTTCAAAGAGACCTCCAGCAAATCACTGCAACATGCTCCAGTGAGATGAAGGTTTAAACCCTTTCCTGACTTTATATACAGGCAAAGTGCCATTGATCTCAAAATAAATGAGCACCTAGAATATCACAAGTGATAACAGCAGTATATACTTAAATAATTCTCTAAGAACTGAGAATACTTGATAAATTCAGCAGAGCTGCAGCCAGTGGCAAAAAACTTGGCATTATTTTAAGTATGCTGTGAAGCAGAAATAATGTACCCACACTGAATAACCCCTCTTTCCATGATTCTTGCTGGTTCTCTCCCTTACTATACTTAGGAAATCGAAGTGACTTAATGTAAAACAGCAAAGATGGGAAATTGACTACAACTCTGAGAAACAGCCTAGGAGGCTAATGAACCATTATGGTAAAAGCTGAATAAGCTGAGATCCTGAAAAGAAACTGGAGGTGTATTTTAGCTATGCATGAAGACGATCAAAAAACTATTTCACATAGATTGCTATGTGCAAGTAGGGCACTTCCTTTAATCTTACCCAGCTATACAGATTAAATGAAACAAACCCTTAATTTGACTTTCAAAAGCATTAAGCGTTTTAGGAGCTGCCTTGAAGATTGTCAAATAATATTCCTGGGGGTATTTCAAGCTAATTTTTAAAAGCCAGCAGTTTCCGTTATTAGAAAACTAGGCTCAGCTGTTTCCTCAGGGGCAGGGGGAAAGAATGACAAAACAAAATTTCTTATCATCAAGTTGAGTCAAGCAAAATGAAGGGATTTATTAAAGATATTGCAGTGGCTGGTTAAAAGAGACCACTTACAGACAGCCCTTATGCTCTGTCAAGACCTGAAGTTTCCCGACTCACACAGAAATATCATATGGAAGTTCAGCCATTGTCATCAAGATCTGTAACGATTAGCTTAACTCTGAAAAAGAGTTAAGATCCAATGTTTGTAGAAAACTACAGACCTACATTCTGCAAACACGTTTTAACCAAATGGAGACTACTTATGCATGTAAAAATAAAGCACAGATGTACTTCCAAGATCAGGGCCTGACTTGTAATAAAGAACAGAGCTATCTAAAAAGCTCCTTTGGATCTCCTGGAAGTGTCTGAACCTACAGAAATTTAAAGATTTCGAAACAGGACTAAAACAAGGTCTTGCTGGGTGAAAGCAAAGCATTAAAAAACAACAAAAAAAAACCAACAACAAAACAACCTCACACAACCCAAACAAAAAACCAAAACAAACAAACAAACAAAAAAACACAAAACAACCAAACCAAAAACCACACACCTTGGTACGGTGTAATCACAAAGATTCTTCAGGACACATTACCACGGAAATTCTAGAAGTCCAATGATTACATTTTGATTGGCATGTTCAATACACCACCAGACTAGAAAATAAATTTCCTATGCAAAAAATGGGAATATTTTTAAATGCACAAAACAGGCACCTGCAATTAAATTTTCAATTTCTCCAAAGCATTCTCAAAAGATACACTGTTTTTGTTAAAGAAATTAACCACGTATTTCATACCTTGAAATAAAAACAGTCAATATTTCATAAAGTTAATTTAGAATTGAAGCCAAGTGTAACCCAAGTTAAGGCATTTAGAGACACGCCAAAGGTAACACAAATGTTTGTCTGCTGACTTAACCTTAACGTTAGAGCAGTTAAGAAAAAAATAAATGTTTCAGAGGTCAATGAGACAGTCTGAATAGATTGTCTGTAGCCTACATATTTATTAAATTATTTCTTAGAATTTCTAGCTGTTGTAGTATAACAAAACCAAAAAATCACCACTGATTTTAGACACCAATTATTTTTTATACTGCCTGAACAGAAGGGTTATCTGTTTCTTGTTTTGGTGGCAGTTAAAATTAAAACAGAGTTGTAGGTAGAGGTAATATCTTTGGTTAAACAAAGATACAGCTGAAAGCAACTAATGAAGCTTTTAAACAGTCTTCTGCAATTCGGAAATGGATTCAGCAACTTTTAAAGCTGCTTTCAAAGATAAACCCAAGTCCAGAAAAACTGCTTTGCATTTATTTAGATACAGATCATTTAGACCACCTTGAAAAGAAAAGTTGGTACCTATGGAGCATGAGTGTAGGTGTATCCTTCCCAGTCTGTGTTTATTTGTCGTTTCGCCTACAGAAATCAGCAATTTCACTCCCTTCAACTCTAACATGAGTCATTTGAATCTGTACCTAAAGTGGGATATAATGTACCATGTGACATAGCAGAGTCAAGAAAATGAGTGTGCGCTCCATTGGCCTCAACAGCACTACTGAGGCCAAGTGACGTGCGCTACCACTGCAGGAGAGAGGCTGTACGCGGTGATACGCCAGGCTTCACAACTGCCATTTTCAGTGACTAATTCAGAAACAACATTTTAAGTAGCTGAAGCTCTTACAAGTTAAATGATCATTTTAAAGAGTGAAATTTCATTCTTACACACCACTCATACACCTTTATCGGCGTGGAACAGCAGTGTCATCCAATGGTCTGACAGGTTAAACCATATTGTGTGTTCTTTTAGAACTCTCCAGAGACTCCAAAGCCTCATTTCTTATTATAAATAAGAAGTCTGGAGCTAGAATTTGAATGAACATGAGCCAGAGTATCTGCCTGTATAGAAGATTACTAATACTCAGTTTAGAGTTTGTAATAGCAAAAATATGACAGGAAGATAATTGAGATACTCCAGTGATAGAGTGAGAAAGGTCACAGGAATTCAGCATCAGGTGATAATTTATCAAGTTTAGAAAACAGAGTTTGACTGCAGTTAGCAATGCTCTAATTAGCTATAAACATTTCAGATACCAGCATGACACCAGATTTTATTTACAGATCATCAACATTCAGATAATGCCAACTACCAAACAGGTAACCACATAGCAATGACCAAAGAAAATTCAAGCATGGCTAAATTAGACCATTGCCCAGGCAGCTTGTCTGATAATGCAGAACACCTTTTTCAGAAGCAGTTCCAGATTTAGCAGGGTTTTTTTGTTTCCTATTTCAGTACCAAGAACTAGGAAGCCAGCAGCTAAGCGAGGGCAGGTAGACAGGTACACAGGTGACCAACCTGTTCTCCTGGAGGACACACGCTGTCGCAAATACACTGCACCACTGAGATATTCTTGTACTTCATTTATGCCAAATAGTGGCAGCAGAGAAATGCAGAAGTATACAAGCTAAGACACAAAATGGAAGATACCTAGATATCTTGGCATACACCTCCACCTGGAGTAATTATCAGTAATGATAAGTAGGACATAGTCCATAAGGAATACCTGTGGTATTAAAGCACTAACATGGCTTTTCCCCCTCCTCCCAGGCTAGTATGCAACAAGGTACCTTACGATGTCAGAATGGCTTTAGAATCTTCAACCCTCCTCCACATCCCCACCTGCTGAAGGTGCAACAGCAGGACAGGGAATGGACTGCCTTGTGCTGCTTGCTGGGGATGTCTTTGTCTGAATGATCCATACAATCTGTTCCATTCTAAGTGTGAAACTGAGTTTGTACCATCCTCATCTTCAGTTTCTCTTTTCCATTCTTAATTCCCGGTGTTACACCTCAATATTTAAAATATTCTAGATAGAACACCTAAGACTGAATACACTGGAAAGCAATAATATATTTTCCACCCAATTCACTCATAAGATATAGTATATATATGCAATCTTTACTATTTTTACATTTTTCCCTGAAAAATGATAATTTCTCTGATCACGCAAAAAGCTGTGTTAATCTTCAAACACAGATAAATAGATACATTTTGTGCACATATTCTCTTCAAGTCCAGGATCACTATGTTACACTGAAGACTTGCATAAACTAAAAGACACAAAAGTACTTCTGAGTTAAAGAAGACATGGCTAAATGGTGAATCCAGAGTCTTGCTGCAATCCTCACATCCTAAATGTGAAACACAATGCCTTCCAAACCAAAAGCATTGCCAGTGGGGTACTAGAAAACCAAATTTAAATTTGAGATTCTGAACTCCAGATATAGCCCAAACAACAGAAAGGATGAGGAGATACAGAATAAAGCAAGATAAAAAGCCTTGCAGACAATTTATGACTCTAAGACAAACACATAAAAATTAGAAAAATGGGACTGAAATGGAAGAAAAAGGCTAAGAATTAAGGCACAGTAATATCTATTAATGTAACATTATCATTCTTTGAAAGATTTTGGAATATATACCTCCAAGATAATGAAATTCACAATTGTAACCTACTACATGAATGCCACCTCTCAATGCTTTTTTACAAAATTTTACTTACACATAAAATATATTGAGACAGAACATATTTAATAACTGAGCAACAGACAGAATCCCATATAGGGTTATGTGTTACAGTGAGAATGACATCACAGCTTGTTTACCAACAATTTTAGTGATACTGCTGATTATATCTATAATATCATACAATATATGTGAGCATGTACATTCCCAGGTTGAATCTCCGTTCTTCTAACCATTAGAAGATACAGCAAACTCGATGTCTCTTTTCTAGAGCTTTAGAGGGCTTTTCAGTAGCAGTACTTTGTTTCCTCCCACATGTCAAACGGGTATTTCCCATAAAGGCAGAAATTTTTATTGATCTGCCTAATTATTCTAACTGCTGCTCACTTTCAAACAAATACTACTGTTAAGCATAAAAACGTATGATGAACTAGCCTGGCCTGTGAAGAAAGTGACTCAAAGTTCTGCATGCAACTGACTTGTATCGAGCAATTGAAAAATACTATTATGTATTTCAGAATAACTGCATGTAATTTTCAACCGAATAGCCCTTTATGATTTTTCAAATCCTGTAGGGTTAACAACTCAACTTTTAAGCCTTTACTAGAAAAAGCATTTCAAGTGTCTTCAAGAAGAAACTATTGCATGCAGTCCTCAAAGGTTGAATCCAACTGGAAATCCTAAGACCCCTTTTGACTTTATGCTTCTGGATCAACTTCAAGCTTTTGCGTGAAGCCCATGACATAGGCATGTAGGTTTGGTTTTGGTAAGTAGCATCAGTCACTCAAAAACACATAAGTCAGAAAGTACAACAGGTATTGCAGCCCGAGATCTGCAGATGTGCAAAGGAATAAACTTACACAGAACTGCAGGCAGCGGGAGCTGAACGGATCATTCTTGACAATGCAGTCACCAATGTCATATGCAATTTAAGATTGCTGTTATTAGTCAACCTGACTGCTCTGAGTAATCACAACTGATCTATTTAAAAGTAAAAGAAACATGCCAGAGTACAGAAAGTATTTTCAAATGTTCCTTTCTGGGTTTTTGCACATGTCCTGATGCTTCTTTTTCCACTAGTGTTTGATTCAAAGCATCTACTTTCACAACAGGAACTCATGGATTTGAAAAAATATCATTGGCATTGAAGTTCTACCTACAAATCCCAGTTACAGAGCAGACCCTAATTTTCTACAGACCCCCTTACCTGAATAATAAACAGGACAGCTATTGAATAGCATATGAAGAACGAGGAGAGTGGAAAAGAAAAGGTCCTGACTCAACCCACACCAGTAAACAACAGCTCATGTGCAGATCAGATCAATCTCACTTAACTGTAGCTTTGCTAACTTCTAGCAGTTAATACGTAAATGTAAAGTATTCAGTAGTCCTGGATTGTAAAGTCACACACACACGGTGCCTGAAAACATTTTTTGTCACTGTATTTATGCTTTCGAGTCCCACACAAAGACTTCCTGTGAACCCTATCCATCAATGCAGATCTCCTTCTCGTTATCTCTTTTAACATACCGTTTCCTACCACTGCAGTTTGAGCAAATCCCTCAAGCAAATGGATAATAAATGGTTTTCTCAAAACCATTTAAAGAAGTGTTAATACTATATATTTAAGCCTCATTTAAAACACTCCAATGTAAACAAGACTACTTACTCCACCGGATGGCAACCGAATGCTAACTCACTTTAACAAAGTTCATTCAGGATGCACAAGCATACTAGACAAGAAAAATGAATTCAAAGAGCTAGCTGATATCCTATTGATAATACATTGAAAGATCTTACAAATTACTTGCATTCTTCAGGCAGAAAATGTGGAGCAAAATAAATGCTGTTTCCAAGCTAGTATAAATATGACTTAAAGATAAGACAATGCCCAGCCAGACGTAAAGAAAGTGTACAGATCTGATATTAATTCTAAGAACCTTTTTCAAGCCTTTAAGTTTATCCAAAGTACCTGGTTTCTGTTACCTGTCCTCATCCTCACCTAGGCAAAATAATGAAATAAACCTAGTTCATTCTCTCCAAAGACCCAATACTTATTCAGCTTACCCTACATCATGCACCAGATCTTCAGAAAGCAATGAGTTTTGGAAACACCAAAACAGGGTGGTTTGATACACTGAAGTACAGACATAGTAGTATTTGCACAAAATTAGACTAGCCTGACAGCAAATGGAGTGTAACTACACACAAAGTGCTAGTTCTTTGTATATACTTATTCAGTGCCAGCCTGGTAGGTGTAGTGGTATTACAACATACCTATGACACAGGGGGAAAAAAAAGAACATCCTAAGTGGATAACGAATGGGAGGACACGTTAGGCTACTTATCCCTCCCATGAGATTACCATTCCCAGCCATTTAAAACCGACAGTTTAAAAGGCTCAGTGTTGTACTGCTACACCATGTAGTCCAATTGAGCACTTGATGTCTAGCACACAAAATATGCAGGACAATCTCTTCTCTGTTTTTGCTTATTGCTTTCTTGCATTCTGTCTTTATCACTTTATTTAAGTGATCATTTTATTACCACTCTACTTAAAATGTTGGTAGAGTTTTATTTTAATTACCTTCTGTACAGAATGTTAGAACTAAGATAACACACAGTAGCTTCTGTCATTCAGAATAGTTGAAAAAACAGGTTTGTTGGGTTTGGGTTGTAGTTCGGTTTGTTGGTTTTTTTAAAAAAAATGTGCATCACGCACTCTCAAAAAGATAGCTTAACAAAATTCTGGCACCTCTAAAAATAGCAATCACAGAAGAGTAAATGTGAATATATCTTAGTCTGGTCCAGAAGAGTATCAATGGAAAAGATTGCATACAGCAGGCTGTGCTGAGCACTGTTCATCCAGCTGCCTTGTGACTTATTAACTGTATTTGTCCCTATCTGAAAAACAGTAAGATTTATTCTGCAGACAAATGTTAGCATTTCTTTCTCTTATGGTTTTAAGCCTCTTATTCTACAGAAAAAAAAAAAAAGTTAAATGAAGCAAAACCTGCTTGTCTTCGGGCAGTCACAACTACCTCTATAATTCTATAAATATCCTCTGCACAATAACTCACCGCGTATATAAAAGCAATGACAAGGTCACTTACTAGGAACAATTCATGATTGGTTACCCTAGCAACAGAAGTGTGTGGCAACAAGGGAAAAAGGCATAGTAAAAATTATAGGATGTTTCCATTATGTAAGCGACTCCTATGATTTCTCCAGAAGGGTTTATCTAAAAAAAATCTCAGACTCCAGATGCTTCTCACTTTCTCTAGTTTCACACTAATGGGAACTTTGCTTGTTCCAGTGGAGTAACTGTAAACGTACACTAGTATAAGCAAAAAGAAAACCAAACACGTGACTGATCAGGAATTTAATTCTATTTTAAACAATAGTGTCTCAAAATATAGCATGAACTTGATCCATCTCTGTGGGTGAGTGTTGTCTCAGGAGTTAGAATTCCTAGCTAGCATCCACTATTACTTACGAATCACATATAGCTCCCTCTGAATTGATATTCCCTCCTTTGTCATCTTTCGATTAAAAATCAGTAACCAATTTGCACATCACAATGGTTTTCCAAGTTTTCAATAAGACTTTTGCAATTAATGCATTACTTTAGAACTCTAAAAAAATTACTTTCTAACTGGAGGCTCAGAAGAAGCAAAGGTTTTCTGGAAAGCCCATGGTGCTGGAATGCCCCTTCCACTCTCGGTTTCTAAAGCTGAAGAGAGTTCCCATAGCAAGGGTTCTATAAAAAGAGTAGGCAGTCAGCATTTCACTGATCAAAACTCAATTCTGACAAGTACTTAACCAGCAATAACCATTCTTCTTCTGAACGATATAATCAAAAGAGATTTCACAGTAGGTATACATGCACCTTGCTACATCAGAATGGGAACGGTGGTCTTAGGAATGCATAGTTGCTCAAAGTCTGTGTACAGAAGAACAACAAATAACCACAGCCCATCACATCATTCAGTGCAAAAGGCAACGTTTCTGAGGTACCCCAGAAATGAGAAGCAGCAATGAAGTAGTAGAGACTACAGTCAGGATCCACAGATGAGTCACTGTTATTGTACTGTAAAAAACCATCATCTGAATTTGAGAAAAGACAGGCATGAATACATCACCAGCATATATAACACACTATGGTCCTTGTAAATCAGGAATAAAGAGTTTTCAGCCTTTATCAATCATTTTGTAGTGCCCCTCTCCAGCTGCCTCCAAGACAATATCACATCAGACGTATACTACTGCAGAAGGAATTGGCATCACTTTAAGTGGCAGACCTAGAGGTGCCACGGACTGTATGCCTTCCAAAGGGGGTATCACTTGCTCTGCCTTGGCAAAGCAGATGGTTCTGCAGCCATTCCTATGGGTAGCCCATTCACAAGAAACACAAACTCAATCCAATTCTGTTCTGAACAGTGGCTCACAATGGAACCACACTGATAGTCAGAAAGAGGATACTAAGCCCCTTAATAGTTCAGAAGAAAACATCTTGAGTGCAACCTAGCAGCCCAGAGATTACAAAACCTAATTATATTACCTTACTTGTGGAGTCTAATACTGAAATGTGACTTTACAAACAAACAGCACAAAGAAGAATTTTGCCTCTATTGCTTCTCAATGGCTTCTCAGCAATTTTCAAGATACCATTAATGTGTTTCTAATTGCTGTCATTCAAATTTGATCTGAGATCTATAAACTGTGTAGCAGGAGAGCTCTCTATACAGGGCAAAGTTATGGAAGGATGTCCAAAGAAAAGGAACAACTGAAAAGCAAAAATACCAAGAGAGATAGTGGCTACGTACACACAGCTTAAGCTAACGTAGGTCCTAAAGCACAGAGGATAGGACCAAGACAATACAAAATACCCACAGCAAGAGCTAACTATAACTTCCATTATTCTGAAATGAAAGCAGAGATGTTACTATGGGCAGAAAAAGCATAATAAATCACAGCTTGCAAAAAGAAAACCATATCAAAACCAAAATTGGCACAATTTTTTTTTTTCTTGTTTAGCTTTGAATGATTAGACTCATCTTCAGGAAAAGGAAAAACACAGAAATTGTTACTTCAAATCTAAAACGAATGCCAAATTGAACACTATTACTGTGACATTAAATCATTAAATCACACTATTAAAGCCGCACGAGTTATGCTAAATGGAGGTAGTGTTAATTAAATTCTAGGAGCATGCATAATGAGATATAGTAACAAAAAGTAAAACTACTTGGGATGAAACTATTAAATGAGTGCATATTCTCAGTGTTTGCTTTTTTTAAGGTACGTGGGAATTTATATTGATGATCCACATCAGAAATACCTATTCTGATCATTTCCTAAATAATATTCAATTTAAAAATAGATTGTGTGTGATAGAACTGCCTCTACAATTTCCAGACAGACAAGTTTTACTGCTTAAAGACAGAACAAAACATAAAGAGAACTGAAAAAGAGAAATAAAGGCAATAACGGAATCTCTAAACTTACATTAACCATCTGAGCTACTATGTTATTGTCAAAATTGTTCTGAAGTTTCTAAGAGCTTATGCAACCAAACCTTCTCCAAATTAAGAACGCTAGAAGATTAAATGAGACTTATGAACAGCAAATTTGCCCCTCCTTGTTCAGCAGAATACTCCTGTCATAATTAACAAGATCGATACAATTTATTTTATGCTCTTTATAAAGTGTAAATCTGCCTACGTCTCTGTAACTGCGAGGTTGATGCCTTATATTTCAGACAGAAGAGACACAGATATGAAACAGGAGCTGCCTAAAAATTCTACTATAAACTCCTAAAAACTCTGCATCTAGAATGAACAAGAAATCCTTTTTAAAAAAAGTATTTATTAAATTTTAAGTCAACTTCATTATAAGGAAATGACTGACTTAATTCGCAAACTCCTGAGCTGGAAAGACTAGAATTATTACTTCTTCATATTTCAATTTGCATCTTGTGTCGGAGATGCCACACTTTCACATCATAAAGGGAACTTCTAAAATTAGGCTTGTTTTTCCATTACCAGAAGACAAAGCAGAAGGGGAGAAAAGCCCTCAGACTGGCTGCTAATCTCTTTTTTTTTCCTTCTATCCTGTTCTCCTAAAAGGCTCCATTGACAGTATATAACCATGTCTGCCCTTTTGAGTACCTACACCAATAACAAAGAGTAAGCCTGTGAAATATGAAAATTCTCTTCCACCTCTTTCACCAACATAAAGACCACAAAATTTAAACAATCAGAGAATGTTATCAGACCTGTTCAGTCAGATAATTTTCTTTATCAAAATGTAGCTTTGGTCTTCAGCTATGGAAGGAGATGGGAGTTTCATCTCCTTGTACTTAAAGATTTTTTTAATCATCTAGTGCTTCATCGAGTATCTATAAATCTAAATTATCTCCTGGCCTTTTCAAACTATTTAATACCAGATACAAGTCATTTGGATACTATAAATTGTATTTTCTCTGTCAAAAAAAAAAACAAAGAAAGAAAAAAAAAACAGAAGAAAGAAAAGAACACAAGTTTTCAATTATTTACTACCCTTGGAAAGAGAAGCATAAGCTAATAAATATTTTATTTCAAATCTATTTTTTCTTCTCTTCAACAATGTTTCTGAAATAATCTAACATCCAATTGAACCCAAGTAGTACAGTCAACAAACAAAACCAGTATCTTCCCTTTGTTTTCCCAGCCATTTTAAATGTCAGTCCTGCATCCACAATTAAAAGCCAATTCTACAAAGCAAGCAAGGTTCAGTTTTGCTTTTCTCTTACGTATCAATGCACATAGTCTAAAGGCACATTACAGATACTGCCTTCAAAATTATGAAGTGTATAAGGAACATCTAAATCTTTCTTCTTTTGTCTTCAAAATATCGGGGAAATATTTTCCACGGACACTTCTGTCCCATTAATATGCTGTCCTGGTCAATAGGCTCTTGCAGTGTGAGGGATTTGCAGCATTACAGCAGACTTCACACTGCTAAAAAGCCACACCAAAACCATATCACAAAACACACAATCATCTGTCACTATAAGTTATCCAATTGTAACTACGGGGGGTATTTTTAAGCAGGCAGAATGAAATTGTCTACTTGGAATTCTGCCAAGACATCGGAGCTAATTATTTTTTAAGGATGAATTTAGTGCTTGCATGAAAGCTGATGGATCAATAGCAAAGGAAGATGAAGTCAGTTTATTCACAGACTAGGTATGGTGCTAGCTGCGGTGATGCACAGTTCCCTGCTGTGCCTGGACAATATATCATTTTCCTAAAATCAGAGGGGGATATGCATTAGAGGGAGGCTGTTCAATAACTCCCACTTCTAATGGAAACTACCAGCAGCAGGCATCAATGTGTGCACCTACCTGTCTGGAGCCAAAACAGTGACCAAACTACAGTCCATTGGCCAGAAACTACTGCCTTGTCTTGCCAGAATTCAAACAAGCGACTTACATTCTTAACATGCATAATATATTAAAGGAGACTATTGAATATAAATACGTCTAAAGCGCTCAGTACCAAAGGAGAGCGCTAACAATATTATGCCAAATTGACTGAACTAGCCTGTATTGTGTTACTGATCAAGATGTAAAAACAGTTTCTACGATTTCTCTCTGCTGGCTGTTAAATCTTTTACAAGTCATACTATCAGAAGGAAAAACTAATTCTACTCTCAGCTGTGTAACATTATTGCCTAAAAACACACATCCCGCATGGGATGCGCCTATCTTCTTTGACAATTTACTGACTGTTCCACAAGAGTCACATTGATATTATGAAACAAAGGCAAAAATTAAGTCCCCCTGTCAGCAAAAAAATAGCAGATGCAGATTCTGGCTTCGTGTCATTGCCACACCACCAATACTGTTCATGATAACTTTGCAGCCACTCAAAGCACATATTTATTTTAGAGGATCAAGATTCCTCCCCTGTACTTCCAGTATTACACAGTAAAACTAAAGGGACACAAAAAAACTTTGCAAGAAATTAGTCATGTATATTAAAAAATACATGTATGTGGCATATACATACATATTCCATCCCTGTCAAATACTGGATGCAGGGTCAGCACGGGCCAGATAAAAAAAATAATTAAAGCAACATTTTAGGTGCTGAAAAAATTGTTTTGTTGTTTTAGTTGTGGATGGAGAAGGCTTTTTATTTTCAAAAAGCTTTAAGTGCTTTAAGCAATATATATTACACACCGTAAGTAAAATGCTTTCAAATAAAAATGTTCTCTGATTCAACATTCCAAGTTCTAGAAAAGTACTCAGAACTACTTTTTTTTCCTGCTACAGAAATAACATGAACAGAAAAACCTTCAAATCCAAATAAAGGATAAAAGATTAAATAACAAAAGCTAAGTATCAGACCAAACTTGTATGTTCTGCTCTAAAAGGCAATGTTACAACTCTTCTACATCAGAACTAAGAGGAGAACCCAGGAAGTGCCACTGAATAAAGCAAAACTGACTGTACAAAGCAGAACCATACGGACAACAAACATTGTGATTAACAAGGTTTAAATTCAGTGTCTTCACGGCCACTGCGCAGACCTCAACTGCTCAAAGACAAGGCATGAACAAGTGACAGCATTCTTCATCCACTGTGAAGAAAATCAGCAAGATGGAACCATGGAACAAATTCTGCAAGTGGCTAATGTAACCAGACAGCAGCTGAATATTAATAGTTACGATTCCTGCCTTGGATGGGATCTCTGGGTGGAAATTAGAGGCAATATAGCCAAACGCATTACTGATGTAGCACGTCCCTCCTGCGGCTGATGCCCGAGACTCATGCATGCTCAGCAGGGCTCAGGGCTCTGTTTCTAGATTTTTCACAAAAAACTGCGCAACTTGGGGGTTGGATTAGATGACCTTTGAAGGTCCCTTCCAACCCTAACCATTCTATGATTCTATGATTCTAACTTCTCAACTACTCCACCTACAAGATGAGGGTGTTGATAATATTTGCTTGCTTTATGACAGCGTGGCAAAAAGCACTAATTCAAGCCTGAGACTTAGTCCAGATAAATATGCAAGAGAGAACTCCTCCCCACTGGCAGAGTTAACTTGGTAAGCAGTGGTCCTCTGCCCTGCTAGCCAATACAGGTGACTATCAGAGAAGAAAGCTGAGCTAAGGGCACAGATGAAAAGATCACATGAGGACACCCAACAGAACAGTGTATCTGCACCATGGAGTGCAACAGGAATGTCCCGGGGAGCTCTTCCTAAGCTCTGCCTTAGGAATAGGCTAAGGAGAAAACACACCACAGGGAAGAGAGACTGAGAACAAAGTCTAGCTGTGTCACGTGTCATAGATGTCATCGGTGCGTAGAGAAAACTGATGAATCTGATGCAATTGTTCAAAAGCTAAACAAATTCTGGAAAGCTCAAATTATTTCAGAATCAAAAGAATAAAGACCACATTTAATCACTGTAAGTTCTTTCCTCTCTTTCTGGGCTGCAGCTTCAAGAATCTGTAATACAAACCTAAGTAACCATAACTAATCAAGGTTCAGTTATTGTAGTACTACCAATAATACTGAAAAAAAAAAGAAAATGTAACAGTTTTTCTTTTACATTTCTTACTTTATTCCCACTTATCAAAAAATAAGACAGCTTGTCTGTGCATTGCAACCTCACCCTGACATTCAAACTGTGCTGATGCTTCCACCAGCAACTGCTATCCAATCTGTACTATCCAGTAGCTTTTAAAAGCAGGTCAAGATACACTGATGATCTTCTCAACTAATTTTTTTTTTTTATTTTTTATTCTCATAAAAGGCTTTGTCCAGCACTGCTGAAGTTAACAAGCAACGGAAGCAGGATCAAGACAAATATGCATCTCTAAGATGAGTAGAAACAGAAAAGAATCAAGTTTTGAAGAACGAAAACAAGAACTCACAGATGTTCCATTTAGTTCACTTTGCAAAGCAACAATTTACATTTCCTTTCTAAAGAAAACATCTGTGGCAAAGGTTTAAATTTCCTTCCCTCTTTTGATTTGAATTCACTTTCCTTTTCCTAAATGTCCTTTACACAGACCAAACAATACAAGTTTTTTTTCCTCAGAGTTAATAATGACACACTGCTAAGTAAAAACAACATTCTTCAGCAATACCGCATCATTAGAAGTCATTTATACAACTGCTACAGATGATTGAGTCAAAAAGGAATTATGAAACGTTAAAAGCCATGAATATCTATTAAGGAGTACACAGCTTTTCTATGTCTCTTCCCCTACCCCCAACTTATATACGACAGCAGTCTTTGAAGGCTGAATTCAGTCTCTCCTCCTACTCAGTTAGCTTGTTCACTAATGACAGATTAAATAATTAAAGCACGTGCAATTGTAGCATGCATACCGTCATTCACAACTCTCGTATATACTAATACAAAAAGATCAAGAAACACAAAAGGTAATGCAACTTCTTCCTTTTCCAGTCTTTTAGCAACAAGGGATTATCATTATATAGTCTTTTTACATATAGATTACATACAAAAACATATATATATTTCTATTAAAATATGTCATTTATTCATCTGCTGAATTCCCTTTCTGAACATACAAAGACACTCCTACAGTCCCGCATTCTCTGATTCAAATTTTTTTTCCCCAAGTGACAGTGCCTGAGGATTCATTGAGGCTTTCAAAATACAATTGCCCATTAAAAACCAATTGGATATCAGTATAGCAGTTAGTGCACTCATCTAGCCGTTCGGAAATCTAGGTTGAATTCCCTTTGCCCAAGAAACAAAAATAAATAATTCTATCTATATACTTCCAGGAGACAGCTGCTAGGTACAGGTTGTACACTATTCTGGATGAAAATACGTGTCACTTTTCTTTTTAGTGTTCTGCTTGGCTAGAAAAGAAGAAAGCTGTGATCAAGATTTATTGTGAAGGACAAGACAGGTACAGTAGAAAATGCTGCTGCCTCAGTAGGCATCAGAGTACCACGTTCTAGTTTCCATCTTTTATTTTGATTAAAACTATCAGACACGACAGAGATTTATCCTGAGAACAGAGCCCAAAATGCTTGTCTGTCTCACAAGGCATGATCCAAGCCCACAAAGCTATACTTTCTCAAGCATTTGCTTGCTGGCTTATCATACAAAACAAAACAAAACACACACACAACTCCAAAACCCCAAAGAACAGCAATTCAAGCTAAACTGACATAGCTTCAACAGGAGGGAGTGCACCACCAGGAACCTACATGATTTAGGATCTATTTAGGATCTCTCTAAGGAGAATTATGATGCAAGTTTGACATTTTTCCCCCAACAGAAGATGGGCACAGAACATGCATCTTCTCCCTGGACAAATATTCAAACCATTCGACTACCGTAGGAACAAGGACTGCAAATATCATATCCATTTCTTCCCCAAAACATTCCCAGAGGTAAGAGTTTCTGAGAAAACCAGTAATTCAGTTGTTTTATGCACAGAAAATACTAGCCCAACCCTGCTACTTTAAGATTTATTTAGAAAAACACCTAGATTTTTGTTCCCATCTAGGCACAGATGTAAAAATCACTGGGATTGAACTAGAACTCTTCCAGCCCAAATCATTCTACAATTCTATGATAAAACATGCAAATTCACAAACATATCAAAAATATGGCAACTTCCCAGTATGCAGAGGCAGATAATTTTAAGCACCACAGAGAGTTAAGATAATCCTTAGTTTTTAAAGTAAAAACTGGAAGTCTGAGACTAAGACGCTTAGAGTCTGCCTGTATCACAGTCCAGGGAGCTAAATCTTTTATGGATGTTTTTCCAAGAGTATTAGTCATCGCTCTGCATGAAAAACTGTGATCACTGAAAGAACTCGGATCTAAATCTAACTAGGGGGTAACAAAAAAAGAAATACAGAAAGAAAATGAAGAGAAGTTCCACCAATGATGATTTTATAATGAAACTTGAAAAGGAAACAGACTTCTTTGCACTGTATTTTTAACTGGGCATATAACATTAGATGCTACAGGCTGTAGCACAGAAAGCATAGTTATTAACCCTAAGCTTGCTTTAAAAAGAGAAAGGATCTGGATCCTTAGCTAGCAAGACTCCAACCAAAGGGGCGGGGGGGGGGCGGCGGGTGGGGGGATGTTAAAAAAAGGATGTAGAGTACAATATGCCTCAGTTACTGTATATGCTTAAAAAGCAAATGCTTCCTTATCTGAACATCTATTGTTCAGAGTGAATCTGCTAGCTAAACTTCTGTTCTGTGGAAATCCAGCATACAGCATTTGCTGCTAAGGCAATACATACTGTGGGGAATATGTACAGCACATAATCATTTATGCCAGACATTTGGAGAATCAGCTCCCCTGAGAACTAAATTGTCCTTCATCAGTATACATAGAGGGAAATCGTTATAATTTTATACCCACTGCATTACAAACAATCTTTTTAATTCAACCCACCAAATTACCGTGTATCTCAAGGCACTCTTTTCAACTCTAAAATTACAGCTAAATGCCCTCCAAGTGGTGAAAAGTGATCCTTAAGTCAACTGCACTTGTGAAACATACATTATTTAGACAACGAGCCTGTTACCATATGGTGCTGATAAATTTCTAATTTTCATATACGGTAGCTACAGAACGTACTTCAATGCAAACATGAGAAAAAAACATGAAAGAAAAATGTACTCTACTAAGGACACTTGGTTCTGAATTGACTTGACTAAAAATTATAAGGTCTTGTACTCCTATTGTTACGTAATTTGTCAAGTCAAAACAGATCGTCCTTAAAATATTTAAAACTCCTTACTTTCCACTTCTGTAGTTGCACAACACAAATAATTTAATCTAAAGAAAATACCAAGTTTTACAATCAACTCACTAGAAGTCCATTCATGTGACCTCTATCCAATAAATACTTGTATTTAAAAAAAAAAATAAAAAAAATTGTCCTTTAGATCCATCTCTTGATAGCTTGTAAGATACACTCCTTACCTTTACTCTAATTTAATGCAAGCATAACAGGAAAATGGGATAGAAGATACTTAAGTAAACATTTTCCAATTTTCTAATTACATAGGCTTCCTCTGGGTCTTTGAAAGCACATTATTAGCATTTAAAGATGAAAACACATTACTTAATTGTGATTTCTCTACTATTTGTTAGGCTATTGGTCTGGAATGTAATCTTTTCTACAGAAACCAACTCATCACACATGTTAATCTACAACACGCATCTTGGAAATAAGTTATGTACTTAAACAAAAGCACGAAGAGCATCAGAACGTCCCGTAACACCATTACTTTGCAATCTCACTTTCTAACACAATCCACTATACCTGGCCTTGTGGGAAAGCAAGTTGCAATTTTTTTTTCTGCAGGAACCATAAAAAACCTGCAAGGCTTAAAACATCAAATTATACATCAACTTCATGCACAAGTATGAAACACAAACTGATAAAATATAGTATCTATACTTAATCTGTATCCAAAATAAAATAACATCCTTGATGCACATTTTCTTTTATCTTGAAAATATTGCACAAAGATTTGTAAACCCTTAAGTATATTTTTCTTGACATAACAACCAACAAAACACAAACGCACTTATGCTCAGAGAACCTGACTCCTCACATTACACTGCCCTACTTTCCTGAACTCTGACAGAGAAGCACAGATAAAATCCATACAAATTCATGCCCATACTCACTCAGCTTTTGATGACATTCACTGTTGTAGCTTGGGGAACCCAGACAAGGTCCCGATTCAGTGAAGCACTTTAGCACCCCATCCAACCCTAAACCAGGGTCTCAGATTTCTTAACCACACTGGAAGTGACTGCAAAAATAATCTATTACTTCCAAGATATACCATTGAAAAAAAATAAAAAGTTTCACAGTTAAAAGCATGCTTTTACTGTGTGCCTTGTTGCTGCTCTTGAAGACATGCACTGCAGCAGAAGCAGCACTCACACTAGAAAACTAACTCCAAAATAACATCTTCAGCTACAGACCAACACATGGCCTTTTCAGATAGCTAGCCAAAGTAGCTGAGAAACTACCAGCAGTTTTACACCAGCTGAGAGCAGCTGAAGGTCAATCTTCTTGCAGTTTCCTCTTCTGCTAGCATACAGAAAACAGAAGGTTTGGCCCTACATTCCACTTGCCAAGCCCACACTGCAGAATAAACAAAACTCTTCAGACACCCTACTTTTGCACTGACCCTCTCTGTTTCTATATACCAGCCGCTACTCAGGTTATGCAAATGCAATGCTCAGCTGCTGCTTCTGTGATGTAGACACGTAAGGATCAGCCTACGCTCCCACCATTACTTTGTGATTGCACCCAGAAGCCTATAAAGGACGTTAGGTGAAGGACAGCTGAGCCTCAGTACCTTATTTCCTGTTCTCTTCAGGCGTAAAATGAGCAATACCTCCAGTTTTACCTATTTTATATTCACCAGGTTAAGTAAATAGGAAAGATAACTGAAGATACTGCATTTCTTACACTTCTGAAGAGATTTTATATTTTTTAAAATTACAAAATTATGTTCTACTTGCTATGTAATCTAAAACATACTTTCAACACTACTCAGTTTATCATTCTGCTCAGGGTGGTTGATGAACTGGCTTTCTTAAAAAACCTTAACCACTTATCCATCAAACAATTACCAAAAAAGCTAAATTCATTTACAAACAACCTTCCCTAAGTTCCATATTTCTTTCTTTTACCACTCTTGCCCGCAAAGCCTGCCTAAGACTGTTGATCAGTTGTCTCAAGCAAAAGCAACCTAAAAATGGCTCTTCTTACTAGCAAGTGTTTCAAGAGCCTCAGTGAAACCACACTGAATTTTTTGAGCTCTACACAGTATCCACTTGCCAAGCCTACCAGCAGCACCAGAAGCGCTGGAGCTGACTGTTCAGCCCCAGGTAGCAAGCACTGTATCCGTTTTAGTTCCCATACGGTTCATCTTTCCAAACTTTGGGGCTACATTTTTCTTCTTAAACTAATCATTTCTGAAGAAGTGATTATTCAGCTGCATTTGGTAGCAATGAGTTTCCAAACACTTTTTTTTTTTCCCAAGCTCTGAATAAGAAGGAAAAAAGTAAGTGTGAACATATATATGTATGTACACATGTGTGTGTCTATGTATAACTGCCTCTCATTTAAAACATCAGCAAAATTTGATGTAGATGTCTGACTTGAATCCAAAACAAGACATAGCTGTGATCAGGACACCTCTGCTTCATTCAGTCACAGAAGACACTTTAAAACTCAGTGAAATGAGATGCAAGGGGAGGTGGTAAAGCTTACTTCCAGAATATCTTTAAAATAGCTTTTTCATATGAAAGGTCTCACAAGAAAAATCTAGCACAAAATTTCTCATAGATCTGTAGAAGAAATGAAGTTATACATGTTTTTATCTTTGCTCATCACCAACAAATCAGATAATAACAAATCTCAAACATACCGTAAGGGTCTAACTACATCCTCCAGGGTGAGAAAATAAAGTGCTTCAGTTTAGGTTTTTCTAATGATTTCTTATGTTTTCACCCAAAGATCCATTCTGCTCCAAGCCTCTTCCTTTGTGTAACATCAAATTCCTGTTTGGCCCCAAAACCAGCAAATCAAATGGGTATTTTTGTACCCAAGAGGCTGACAAAAAATTTTTAATGACAAAAGGCAGCACACAAGATGAGGGTTACATCCAGCACGTTGTAACTGACAGGGAAAAATTTCAGAGGGCTTGAAAGATAAAACTGGGAAATCACAACCCCTTATTGGTACCTGGATATCTACCTCATTACAAAGGGGAAAGAAAAAAAAAAAAAAAAAAAAAGGGTTGTTACAGGCGAACCCCAGATGAAAACCACAATGAGACCCAGCACACCCAAAAGAAAATGGATAACAGCAAAAATTTTCAGGCTAATCCAGGAATTTTCTCTCATGCCTTTTATGAAGCCTAGCACTTTGATGCCTCAATCAAATATGCCCTTTTCTGCTACTACTGTAATACAAATAACATTTTCCTTCAGTTGCAAAACATACTTCCATGAATACAACAAAAGGAGAATGTACAGCACAGAGGTTGCTATTAAATATTTCACTTTCTACCTGAACAACCTGCCTTTTCTTGTGTTTCCTGTTTCTGCCTGATGATAAATAGTAAGGCCAACTCATGAGGCAAAGCTAGTATCAGTCCTTATGTATTATTAATTCATTTTAGTTGTACCAATTCCACCTCTATTTCTAAAGTCAGATACGTCACTTCCTAACAAAGCTATTTCCCATCAGAAATCTAGAATTCCTATCCTGTTAAGAAATCAGGACTTAGACAACATTTTTGGTGTTCAGCTGTACATACTGTAAACTCCAAGTATAGGAGGACCTTTGAATATTATTTTAATGACATAAATGAGAAACGAAAATATAATTATTTTTACACTGTCTTTATAGACCAAATCTAACGTTACTCAACACTTCAAACACCTAGCTTAGTCCCTTATCATACATAGTTACCAACTGCAACAGATATTTACAAATTACCACTTTCTTAAACAAATCTCCTTTAGCTGCACACATTTATCTGGAAAAAAATAAATTAGTGACACTTTTGGCACCTCTACACAGGAAAGGTTGCTAGACACTTACTGAAAACAACACTAAAGATCACCCCTAGCAATACTAGCAGCAAACCTAGTTTTGCCCTTAAAATATTGTGAACACTTCAACTTTGGTTCACAAGGACTGCCTTTCCAATCACTACCTGACCTTGACAGGCTTCCCCAGAATCAGCCGGCAACAGAATTCCAAAGTTGTTGCTTCCACGGGGTGGGACTACAAATGAAATCCTTTACCAAGTAATTTGAAAGTACACTCCAATGAGAAAGCTGAGCAAAATATCCACGCCAGTTCCCTCCTGTAGGGAAAGTCCTGTCTGTCAGTGTAGAAGCCTATGAAACCCCCTCCCCTCACCACACGAGGTGTGTGCTCTTTGCATACTGAAGTTGAACATTATGAGAATTGGCATCATATTGTTTAACCACCTAAGCCTGAAGGAAGATCTGTTGGTCCATCCCGCCTAGAGGCCTTTCATGCTGTGTAGTTATCTGTTACTAAGCACGGCAGAATCCTTCAATCAGTAAAGCAACTTAAAAACTCAGTCTGGCAAAACGACAAGTGTTCCTTTAATCACTTCTGCAGTCAACATCCCCTCTCCTGAAGGTTCATACTAAGACCGACTACACTCCTCAGTACCTAAACTAACCACCACCTATGGGCGTTTAATAGATGTCATATGTTATAGAAACATGTATCATACGCTGGTTTATCAGATTCTGTTACTCAAATCTGGACTCTTACACAGAAGTTTTGTCCCTAGAGGACAAAGGGAAAAAAAAAGTTGCCATTGCTACCGGATGGTATCTAAGAGACTGGTTAAAGCAGAATATGGGTTTTAATGCAGCACCATATTGGTTTGAATATCCAGAATAACTAACAAAAACTGTGGACAGTGACTCACCATGCCAGTATTACAATGTGGTATCACACCTTCTGACAAAGAAAAGCCTTCACTAACACACTTTCAGCAGAACAATCCGTCTCACACAGGGTTTTTTTTCCTGTAAGTTTGTCTTGTATGCTTAAATACCCCTTGCTTTGCTCTGCCAGCTGAACACGGTAAGAGTTTAGTGTTTCTACAGAGTACACTGGAATGTCAGATGCTTATTTAATTGCTTTTGTAGCCAATTTCCTTGCCCCTCAAGGCTCATTAGTCAGTCATCTAATCATTCCATACAAAAATGCATCCTCTGTGCTTCCTTCTTGAGTTCAGGAATATATCTTTGTGTTTCCAACAGTGGTGTCCTTCAGCTGCAACCTTTCCAAGAGTTTTTTGACTGGTTGCCAATGTTACGATCTGTTCCACATGGAGGTGGATTTCCCCAACATCTACTAATTCTGTTCTACCATATACTTAGCCATCTGGACAACACGGCAATAGAACAAGATTGCGGTTTCAAGAAAAATCAGTATGGCTTTGCAAGAAATGAGTTTGTTGCACCTGTCCACCTTAACATTTTACAAAGACGCCGGAAAGAAAGAACAGAATACTACTGTGCTGCCTTCCAACCACAGAGTCACACCTGCAGTCACGACACAGCTGAAGGAAGTAATATTGAGAGGAGATGAAAAAGCACGGCGATGACTTTCAGAGTACCTGTAATTTTTGGCATACCATCGAGCTGTGCGTAAAGCTGTACCTGAACTTCACAATAAGAGGAGTCAATACTGCGTCCAGTCCTGTTTATCATCTTCATTAATGATGTTGATGATGGGGCACAATATGACCTCAACAAGTCTGTTGAAGACAAAATTGGGAGGAGCAGCCAATAGGTCAGAGAGTTGTGCAACCACCCCGAGGCACCTCGACAGGCTCATGAAATGGGCTGACAGAAGTGCTGAGTCCCACACCTGGGGAGGAACAACCCCAGCATCAATACAGACTGGGAGCCAATGTGTTGAAAAGCAGCTTTGCAGAGAAGGCCCCAGGGGTCCCATTGGACACCAGGCTGAACAGCCAGCAATGTGCCCTTGCTGCAAAAAAAGGCTCAGAGTACTCTGGGCTGCATGAGGAGGAATGCTGCCAGCAGGCTGAGGGCAGCCATCCTTCTCATCTACTCAGTACGGGTTCTATGTCCAGTTCTGACCTCCCCAGTACAAGAGAGATATGGAGCTACTGGAGAGAGTCCAACAAAGGGCTACTAAGATGATGAAGGTCCTGGAGCATCTCAGATATGAGAAAATGCTGAAAAAGCTGAGATTGCTTATCCTGGAGAAAAGAAGGCTCAGCAGGAATCTCACCAATGTGTACAAAAATCTGAAGGCAGCGTGAAAAGAAGACTAAGCCAGGCTCTTTTCAGCAGTCTCCAGTGACAGGACCAGAGACAATGGGCACAAACTGAACTGCAAGAGGTTCCCTCTGAACGTCAGGAAACACTTTGTCACTGTGAAGGTGACTAAGCACTGGCACAGGTTGCCCAGAGTGGTTGTGGCGTCTCCATCCTGGAGATATCCAAAAGTGATCCTTCTTCACTGCCCTTGGCATCTGCAGCTGTTTCTCTCACAAGAAAAGTTCGTTCTTCACAACAGGCTGGCAGAAGCCTCTCAGAATCTCTTCACATCATCCATCCAATCTCATCTCCACCTCTTGCAGCCGGACCGGGCTGAGTTGGGCCCAGTCGGTCGCCTGGCGAGAGGCCAGAGGGTGAGGCCTGCAAGGCCCCGGAGGCCTGCGCCTCCCCCTCTGCGCCTCTGCCCCCGCTCGGCTTCTTCACATCTTCTCTTTTTTTTTTTCCTGTTTTCCCCTTCTTAAATACGTTATCACAGAGGCGTTATCACAGAACATTCTGCTACCAATTGGCTTGGCCTTGGCCAGCAGCGGGTCTGCCCTAGGCCCGCCCGAGTCCACTGAACAAAGGGGAGCAGCTTCCAGCAGTTTCCTACAGAACCTACCACCTTAGGCCCCCCCCCACCAAACAAAACCACAACAGCATGGTCCTGGGTAACCAGCTCTAGGCTGCTCTACACCATCCTGCGATTTCTTTCAAGGTATGCTGTACATAAACACATACATACACACACACACATACACACAAAACCAAACCAAACCAAAACCACCACCAAGCAAAAAACAACATGCCCAGAAGAAAAATAATAATTTAATGCCATAAATAAATAGTAGACATTTGTAAACTGGTAAGCTAGTAGGCAAATTCTATTTCCAAAGCTGAGTTTCCATTAAGTTAACCAGCTGAGAACTCTTTGGAATTCTGTTTCCAAAGAAACTGACAATGTGTCACTAAATTATCACAGCAGTAAAGAAATGTTTATTTATTTAGTGTTTAAAACATCAACAAACATTTAGATGGCGTAAATATAAACATTCAATAGCTAAACACTGAAGAATAACTCCTGCTACTGTTTGCAGCTGTCCAGCTGACAACATACTATCAAGAATAACTATTCCTTTTTTTTGAGGGCTGAGGGGAGGGAAAAGAGAGAGAAAAGAACTTCTGACTAGAATTCTCACAGAGTTGGAGGTTGAAAAGCACCCCATTGCTAGTACTGGGAGCAACAAATCTCCCATGTCATGCTCTGCAAACCACAGAGATATTCCAGCTGCTTCCGCTCTGCTCTTTAATGCCACATAAACAGTAAGCAACCAAATAAAACCAATTTAAGAGTTCACTAAATGTTGAGGTTTTTTAATTCCACAGCAGAGAAGAAACAAGGACAACAGGAGCACTGCAAGTAATCTACACGCAGAAGTATAATGTCTGAGAAATAGTATTTTGGATTTAAAAAAAAAGGTATAGAACCTTGCAATGGCAAAGTGGCTAGTTGGAAGTGTTTTGCAATAGTTATAATATAAAATGACAAGCTTCCTCCAGCATTATATTACTTAATTGAGTATTTCTCTTGAGCTTCTATTTTTAAACCATGATAGAGTGTTAATGAAACTTTCCAAGGAAACTTCAACTATGGTGAGGTGAAACAAATTGCTACTAACCCCTTCCCAACTTCACGCTGAAAAGTCACCATGAAAGTAATATTACATGGCTATCAGTACCACAGGGAAGGAAACTGATGATTCAAATTTAGGGTTATATTCAGTGTGTAAGAATATAATTTACACAGCGTAAGATAAAACCAACTATTTTACAAGCCCAAAATCCAGAATCCAGAGAGTTTATTAAGAATCTCAAATTATTTCTTTCTCACCATATAAAGTGCATATCTGTATTTAAAAAAAAAAAAAACAAAACAAAAACCAAGAAAATACCACCACACAAAACAAACCAACAAAACCACATACACCAAATCAGTCTTTTGTTTAAACTACCCCCTAAAGATATTTCTGTCTATTTCTTGGTCCAATACCACGAGAAACACGTCAAATCTTGTTTCAGATCCTAGAGGTTACTCTCAAAGGGAAGAAATAGATATTTTCAATCCCCAGCTCATCTCATGGGGCGCTCACAGCACTGTCTGCAGCTCACTCAATGCAAATCTGACCATTCTGGGTACCACGTGTGCAAAACAGACTATCACTTGCTGCCAGACCCTGAGGATACTCTGGCTTATTCCCAACCCAGCAACCTATCTGCTCTGCAGTGCAAACCCTGCTCTTCACTAAGACGCATTTCAGCTCCAGGTCAGTGTGCTGACTTCCAAAGCTTTACATAATGGCTCTCAATTCACCCTCCCCTGGAAAAAGTTACACCACACACTCCCCAGCTAAATTTCACTGCAGTGGTCTGCTTGCTGCCTAAACCGTGTCCCAGGAAAGCTTGCGCAAAACTCAGCCTTCACAGAAGCAGCTGTCAGAAAAAGTATTAACAACCAACTGTACTGCTAGAGCTAAACGTAAAACTACTACTTTGTTCAGCCTTACTTTGTAATTTGCAAAAATGGGTAAATATAATCTACAGATGAAACAAAAGAATAAGCTTATTTTTCTGCTTTTAACTATAGGGAGGGAATACAGTCCCATACCGCAGTAATGAGGTCCACATAAATGCACAGTTAATTTGTTTTAATTAGGCAAGTTACTATCAGTTTTAATAGTGTCCTTATATATGCCACAGAGAACAACGCATTTGTTTGTAGTTGAAACAATCAACTTGTGAACTGCTGAACCAGAGGCAGCCATGCCTTTGAACAGGGTACCACTGTACGATGTCTCCAAGGGATTACCTGAGTTGAATGCAACACACTTGTTGACTGTGCTTTTCTGACACGAATAAACACCAGTCTTACAGCCCCAGCTCCAGAAGATTTGTTTCCAACTTGCTAAACAAGATCACTGTCCTTGCATTGTTACATCAGGGGTCGAAGCCCAATCTCGAACTTGTTTTTCTTTTAAAGGGAATCTCTCCATGGGCAGGCACTTCTTACATACACTAGCCTTACATTTTTCCCATCTGGGAAACCAAGCTTTCTCCCCTCTCACCCCCTCCTTTTTTTTAAAATCAGGGCTGAGTCTCAAAAATAATACAGAAACTAAGAGAAATTTACTGAAGACAGTGAAGAGCCTAACATATAAAGCTTAAAACACTTAACAACTCTGCCTAAACTCTGAATAAAACAGTTTGCCAACAGCTATGTGAGAAATCTCCCACAACAATAACTTGAGTAGCAGAAAACTACAGTCACGTGCTGCTCTTTTTTTTTTTTTCTAAATCACTAGCTGCTTAAAGGTCTCCCTGCAGGTGTTTAACTTCTTAAAATTAACTCTCACATTAAAAACAGGGCCGCATTTGCAGCTAGGCAGAATACATCTCAAATCTGTTCCCAGGATGAGGGAAACCAGCCAGCAAATCACACTGTCCTGCTTCACTCCAACGAGTGGAGGCATTCTTCTGAAAAATCACAAAAAGTGTGACAGAATTCTTTCAGTATAACATACTGTATCAATGATCAACAGACAAAAAAGATATTTTTTCTTCTACGCTATGTTGCTTGCTACCAGGGTATCCTCAATAGAAGTCTGTCCTTAATTTAAAAACAAATGCAACATTTTCTACATCTCCTCTTGTGGTTTCCATCCTGTCTGCGTGACCAAATGTAACTGGACAATATAAGAAGGAATATGTTGTCTTTAAACAGTTAGAAATGGGAGCAAAAGACAAAGTAAAAATGTCAATTTGTATTCCAGTAGGCAGCAAACAGCCCAGCCCACGACTGTGGAAACTCCAGCAACATTTCTCCAAAATCAATTAGCACTGGAAACAAAGCTTACAGTTACCTGAATTAAAGATCCATCTGCTCCACATCCTTTATGAACCAGGAATGGTAGCACAACTCCAAATCTTCTCTGAAAGAGATGTGGAAGAGACAGAAGTCCCCAAACGCAGAGGCCCCTGGCTCTCTCACTCCTCTCCCAGTTTACCCAGCAAGTCCCAGAGCCTTATCCCCCATCATCACCAGTCTGCAGGAGCTCAGTGGTTTCTTGCAATCATTATCAACAGATGAGAACAGTTACCACAAGAAAGGCAACAAAAAGACGGCTCTTACTCACTACATGGTGTAGCCAGAGTCTGGCCCAGGCGCCGGCGGGGGCTGCAGGGCCTGCGAGCAGCGGGCGGCGGCCCCGTGCCGGACACAGCCGGTTCCAGCCGGTTCCCCCAGGGCCCAGCGCAGGGCACAGTGCAGCCCCTCAGCTAAGCTTGAGGAAAACGCCTGTGTGAAAAGGCAAAATCCTGCACAACTGTGAGGAAAAAGGTGTAAGAAGCAGCTGTGTGAGAGCAGGAGGGGCTGCAGCCCTCGGGGAGGCCATGGCGGAGCAGGGGAAGGGTGCGAGGAGGAAGGAGCGGCAGAGAGGAGCAGCCAGGGGCTGACCACGGCCCGGTTCCCCGTCCCTCTGCGCCACTCGGGAAGGGGAAGGAGACGGAGGAGTCAGGAAGGAAGGAATGATGTCGAGTCTGGGAAGAAAGGCTGGGGAGGTAGGTGTTTTCATTTTTTTTATTTCTTTCTCACCATCCAACTCTTTTAATTGCCAATAAATGAAATCAAGTTGACTGGCCCATGAGGCCAACTGGTAAGTGATCTTCCCATCTTTATCTCGACCCCTGTGGGCACCTGGCCACCAGCCACGGTCAACGCTAAACATACAGTGACAACCTTACCACACCAGCCCCTCACTTACTCTAGAGCCATAAGGCTGGTTTGCTCGCTACTAAAACAATCAACAATGTTTTAAGGGAAGAGGTTGAAAAGAAAGACTGTGGTTTAGACAGCGTAACTTCTCCTAATAATCACAATCATATTGCTGACCTCCGAGCAACAGCTACTAAATAGGGAAACAGCAGTGCTGGTTCCTTATGTTCACGGGAAACAAAAGGACCAGCTACAGGTCTGCGAGGATATTTGTATTACTAGTGATGCTTACTTCACCGTTCTTCTCTATTTATATGTCCAGAGACTCATCGTTTTGATGTCATAGCCATGCCATGTGCTGTAGGTATATTCCTCATGCCTGCATTGCTTGCCTACTACAACATATGTCAAGAACTGCTCAGGATGTGCACCTCACAGGGATGGTGAGTCACACTGCCCAGTCATCACACAGTCTTGACACCTCCCGTATGAGAAAGAGTGGAATGAAACTTTGCTTTGCTAAAGCATTTTTATAGTTTTCACTTTGGGGTCTTCTCTTCAGGAATTCTGTTGATTCTATTTGGAACAAATAAAAGCACATCACCACAGGATAAATTTGCACCTGTGCTCAAGAAAAGTAGTCTTCATTTGCCTAGCACCTGCAACTTCAGAATTTAAGTCTCTATTGCTTATTAATGCTTCTACATCATCTGTGATTAGAATGCAACTTCATTCATGCCACAGCTTTCAGAGTTTATTTTACTTGGTCAACTTCTCTTTTGGGATCAAATCTGTTGAATATGCAGTGAGCATCTGGACTTCCAGGAGAAGGACAGAGCTTGCAGCAGTGGAGTTAAGTTGCACAGCTGAACACCACTGAGATGATGGGACAGTTGCAACACTTTGGCAGAAGTTTCCATGGTCAGAAAAAGAATGTACGGGACATGCAAAATCTGGAAGACAAGGAGGAAGTTACCTATTAAGACAGAATGGAGGGTTTTGCACAGATTTGGGCAAGATCATAAGACACCGACATAAAGTCTAGCTGGGTGCTTCCCCATTGCCAGTGCAACTGAGAGAGGGCTGTCACAGCACCAGATGGTAAAGGAAGAAGAGAACAGAGGTGACAATATGCCTGGTGTCCTGGAAAGCCCTGGTAAAGGAAACTGTCAGGAATTTGGAAGGATAAGTAACTGCTAAATTAAAAAAAAAAATCCTTAACTCAAAAGTTTTTGATGAATTTTGTCATTAAAACTTAACTGCAATCAGAAGTTTTACCGCTAGAATATCTGATAATCCCTGTGCTATTCTGACGACTCTATATTATTTCTGCATATATGAAATAATGCAGTTTAGAGAGAACTGATCAAGGAACTTTCTAGACTTTCATTACAAGGCTGTCTCCCAAATCACCTTATACGGAAAATTGTATTATAGCCTTTATAATCCATAGCTGCTGCACTTTCAACATCCATTTCTGAAGACAGAGCAGCAGGGCTGCTTCTGCCAGGGAACCAGAAGTATGACATCTGTGAATGTTTCCTGTGGAGTTATCAATTCTATCTTCCTGTGACACATCACCTTTACAATACCTCATTTTACTCCCATGAGGACAATCACATTTTTCATTTCTTTCAGGAAGAGAAATGTACATTGAGATGCTTTCTTCATCTTCTATTTCAGTCTGTTCACCAATTACAAATATTAGATGACTATTTCTCAAGAAATTACTTGTCCATTTTCATCAAAGCACCTGCCACTCCATGCACTGCACTTCTGCAGTCTTTTTGACCTTCTGCCTGACAAGGCTCCTCATGAACACAGTCAAAGAAACACTCTGCTTTTGGGGAAGTTTTTCATTCTACTCTTACAGGAAAACTCACAAGCTGGATGTATTATGTTGCAGCATAGAGAGTTCTGATTACACTAGTAAACCCTACCTATGTGATTGTTACAATAATACTTAAAAATACTTAAAAATGTACTTCTTGAAATGTTTTCAATGGGCTGGGAAAAAAATCTCAAACAAATTACAATAAACCAAATTTAAATGGACTTTGAGGACACATATTAGCTACAACCCTTGTTTTTTTTCAAGGGTGCAGAAAATATCACAACAAATCTCTTTCCAGATAGTTTCACAGGCTTTTAGGAAGCTACCAAAGTCAAAATTTACAAAGCTGATGCCATTAGATGTATTACATACTGCAGGAGAAGTTTTATTAATTCTTTGTACTAAGGTTGACAACATCAATCCAGATGACTTGTATACACTTCCAACAACTTTTACAGTTCATTTTAGAGTTTAGATGTACAGAAAAATACTAAGTTTTGAGGAATGAGAGGGTATAATTATTGTAACAACTGCCATTTTTCTGGAAATTTCAAAGCTGAATACCATTTGTAAACTGCAGCCACCACCTGTACCTATTTCAGTTCAAACAGTCGGGTTCTGAATCATGTGTCTATTAACGCCCAGCGTGATCTAGAACAGCACCTCCTTATGACACCAAAGTACAAACTGACAACTGGAGTATTTGTAAATATGTGCAAGAACATGAAAATTAATTCAAAGCAGTCTTTGGTATCTGCAATCTTTATGAACTGAGAGCTTATCTGGAACAGGAAGTATTGGCAGAAGATTTCTGCATCATTTTTTGTAATAGTTTCTCATTAATCTCTTCCACAGAGTGCAAACGCACAGATGTAGCAAAGTGTAAATTCTAACCTAATGACAGTTGTATTCCAAAAAATATATAAATTTATAAATAAAGTTTGAAAAGGTGTAAGGTCATTGTTAATACATGACTGATCAAAATCAATTTCAAGATTTATCATATTACTTTCTCACTATCTTGACAGCAAGATCATGTTTTCAAACACTTACTTATGAAGTACATGGACTAAATGAACAACCGAGTCATTCATCTGCTCTCAGCTTACATGTGTCAACATACAGATTGAACGAGCAAGCTTTGCAAGCCACATGTAAATACTCACATTTAGTACTTTGATCCATATGCCTATATTAGAAGAAAACCAACTCCCTTAATTTATCCATCTGTAAAGCCGACATCTTCATAAATAAAACTTCTGTATGCAACAAAACAGCAGTTGTAGTAACAGCATTTCAGATTGACCATGAATTTCAGTGAAATACAGGCTTTTTAGAATTGTTAAGCATGTTTAAGCATGATGGAGATTCCACTCATTTCTACTAAGAGCCTGATTTTCAGGATTCCAAGGTGCAATACACTGGCCACTACATAAGGAAATTAATTTTACATATACATATATATTTTGCAGGTTTTCAAAAGGCATACTCACAGGGCTGTTAATCAGTCAACTATCAGAAAGTGCTTACATTGTTGTGGAAGAAAATATGTCAAAACAATACACCATACTGCTACTTTTTTTAAGTGGTGGAAAAAAACTACGTGCTTTTTATTTTCACTACAAAAAGAGAAGATACATTTTTAAACATTACGCTTGAAGACCCTCAGATATCTACATTTTTCCCTACACTAAAAAGAATAGAGAACTACAGTTCTCTAATTTCTTCCGTTCAGCTTCAGGCAAGCAAGCCAAACTCTAAATTCAATTATATTAGTATATCATGCAAAAGTTGCTTACAACTAATTTAGGCATGATGTTGAACAGGATTTTGGGTGTTTACCAGCATCTCTAGAAATAGCATTACGGGCAAATGCAATAAAACCACTCCTTGAAAATAAACCAGCCTTATTTCCAGAACTACAACCTTAAAATAATGCTGTATGGCTTTGTTTGTTTGTTTTTACTCCAGAAGTAAGTATCTTTCTCATCTGTTTTGCCTGCCTCGATTCTCATTTGCATGATCTAAAAATCATACAAATAGTATGAGATGAGAAGAAACAAAGAATTAATCACAATAAATAAGTCTTGCATTTGAAACAAACTCTTTAAGATGACAGAGCTTGAAAAGAGGGTTGAAGAAAGAGAAAAGCTAAAATATATTTCTGTTTGGAAATGTAATTAAAAAGCCTGAAGTGACAACTACAGTATTTTATTACTGTGAATTTACCAAAAAAAAAAAAGAAAAAAAAACCACAGCAGGCCAAAATCTATATTAGCTCCCTAACAGCAGCTTAAGTAAATGGCCTTTTGTTTTCAGACTGGATTTTTACCACTCCTTTCAACATCAAACACACTGAAGCACCAACTGCTTCAGGCAACCGAAACTGAGAATCACGGGGTTTACCCTTCTGGTGTTGGTGGTGCTGGCTACAGTGGACAATGGCTAAAATTAGCAGATTGAGACTGAAGTATTTAAGGTTTATGTTAGGAGAAACAGGTATCTCCTTTGAGGTGCCGAACAGACCTCCTTAAAGAGATGGTACTGACAAACATAGGGAGAAAAATAAAACCAAAATCTTCAATAGGAGTTTTAATACGGTCTGTGCGCTACCAGGGTAACATGGTATCAGGGAAGGACTCGCTTGGATTACCTGTCAGTAAACTGCAAACTTCCTTCACATCAGCTACAGGTTCCATCGGTTCCTACATGCCTATAAAAGCACCACCTGCCCACCGCCCTAGAAGTGCAACCTGACAACTTCCCAAGATTTTACGTCACCATTTTAAAAACTGCGGTCAGCTTAATATGGTGAGTACTCCAGACTATGAACTCCATATCCTCTCCCACTACATGGCATCATTTTGCACTTTCAAGTCTTCTCCACAGTGTCACAATAGCAGTGATTTTTTAAATGCAAGGAAGACAAGAAACAGCTCACCTGGTTTGGATTACCATGTATAAATAGTGACAAAATAATCTCCAAATCAGCGAGACAAATTTGATTAAACACGTCAGAGTTCAAAGACCCTCGCTAGCTATGCAAACAGAAAGAAGCGCGCCAGTGTTTTCAGAATGCCTCGGAATATATGAAAGAAATCTATAAAAAAAAAAGTTCTACAGAGGAAAAAAAAAAGTTCAATTATAAACTAAAGTTCTATATTATCAATAATACATCTCCATTTAGCAAAGCATTTATTTTAGACTATGTTCTTTAAGCAGTCTGATGAGTAGTTACATACAGTGAAAGCTAATGTACACAGATGTCATGCCAGCCTAGTTCTAGAAACAGAAAGTAAAAAAAAAACCCTTTTCAGTAGAATATTTGAATCAAATAGACCTGCATTAACATAGTGCTACAACACTTACTACTTCCTCCTCTGTTATTTAAATCAAGGAAAAATATTGTTTAAAAACAAAAAGGCTATATGATAAGAACATACTGACATCTGCTGGCATTCTATAAATCCATTTCTCTGAAGATTAGGACTTCACGCCCTCGACAGTTTTTTCTTATCTAATAGGGCTGCATAACAAATAAACATCATCCACATCTGAATATAACAAATTAAAATACTATTCTGTACTTCCAAATGTTAAAGCGTGTGTGACATTTTGTAGCTAAACAGTCTACACAAATATACTTCTTTTCCATATTTGATTTCTAAAATATCACAGGAAATTATTGTTGCCTAATTTGTGTAAGAATGCTCAGTGATAGGGCAGACAATTTACATTCTAATAATTATTTCCCTACTTTCTTTGCCAACAAAAGACTAGTATTTCCAATTTACTATCCAAAGATTTACTATACCTGTCACTCAGGCAAGGCTCATAATGGTGTGTATTGTTTCACAGGAATGGTTAGCAAATCAAAGGAAGAGATTTTATTTGTACGAGACCATAGCAAAAGGAACCACACAAAGACAACACACTACTCATTGAGCAAACCACATATTGAAAGTGGTATCTAAATATGCTGGAGAAAATCCATTATCTCTTATCATTCAACACAATCAACACAGGTATGTTGACAACCAGAATATAGTCCAGAAGACTGAACATCTTTCAGATCTACAGCACACAGAAGTCAGAAATGCATGCAGTTCCTAAAGCAGCTCTAACTTGGCATCATTGTGTGTGTGAATATTCTGTAAATCTTCATGCACTTCTAAATTTATTTTTTGAAAAGCGTGCAATATAATCATTTAATGCTTCCTGTTGGAATTATAGCTTAATGTTCCTCCCTCATGTGTGCTATAACACAAAGTTATGGTTGACAATTTCAACGTGAAATAGAAGGAATTCAAAATTGTATCTCACAGTTTCAGCAACTCAGATGTGCTGCACATACATACCGAGGCATAAATTTAGTATTAGAAACAATGATACAAATCATTAAATATGAATAATTACCAAGCTGTGCTTAGTGGAAATCATAAATCCTTTCCTTAATATTTCTGCATTTCCAAATCAACCGTCAGCTGCAATTCCTTTATTCAGCTCATTAGCTATATACATTTCATAGATGTGAAAGGATAAATGAAAACACTAAATTCACTTTTCTAGTTCATTATTTGTGTGTATTTCTACCATGTGCACTAACCAGCATCTGTATTTCTTAGGCTAGTCATACTAAAAGAAGTGACAGGAGTTTTTAAACATGAAAAATTACACAGCTCTCTGCCTTGCAAATCTGTAAGTGCAAACCTTACAGCCCATTAGAAAACTAGATAAATACATGGTTCTGACAAGGAGGGAAGTTGTACCAGCTTGCCTGGCTCACAGTTGTATGTCTCAGCAGTGAAGCAATGGTTCACATAACCTTCGACTCAGAAGATGAGGACAGTATACACCAAGCTCTTACGCCAAGGAAACAACAGAGCAGTGTAAGATCAAGCACTGACTGAGAGCTTCCCAAGAGCTTGGCAGGGAACAGAGCTGGCTGCCACTGACACACAGAGGCCCAACAGCGGAGCCCTAAGTGTTTACGCATCACACACAGCATCAGCACAAGAGCAAGTAATTCACAAGCAATTTCACAAGAACCCAACTACTCACATGCTCTGTAGTAGACACTCCAATCCGCATGTTCAACTATCACAAGAAACACACAGGTCATCTCATGACATCACTCTGTCCATCTTTCACAGGTGTGGACGCTTCCACAGCCCTAAGATGAGGCATGTCTCACTCTTTCAGCATCCTGCCAGGACGGACCACCCATACTGAAGCATCAAGCTGCAATAGCACTGTGTTATAACATTCATTCCTAATTCCCTTTCAATTTCCTCATTTGAGACAGTTTATTAAATTATTTAAACTTCTTATATATAAAACATGAGCAGAGCAAATTAAAAAAAAAAAAAAAAAAAAAAAAAAAAAAAAAAAAAAAAAAAAGTTCCATTTTTCTCTTAGCGATTGAGAGGACTTCAAGTGCAATGATCCTCAATGGTTCGAGCTCCACTATGCACTGCTCTGATGTGTACTGGCAAAACTTAACGAGGAAGGTAAGAAGAGGAGCCCACATGGTACAAGATTAAAAGACCCCAGCAGCGTTCCTCTTCCCTGTTGTCATCAATATTATTTCCTATTGATGTAAATGAGAGGTCTGTAGCTCTTCAGAGTTACTTTGGAGACCTTCAAAGACAATGAAACTCGAGACCAAACTACACAGCATTTTAAATAGCAAATACAATATGAGGTATTAGTACGACATAAGAGAGGAAGTCATTTTTTTATGGCAATGTGGAACACACACTGGCTAAGCATGTGCTTCTCCAAAGACAATACTGAGATCTACTAACATGACAGGTGCGGTGCTTGATTTAAACACATTCACAGAAATAAAGAAGCTAATTTACTGCATAAATTTTACATCAGCTAATAAAGTTGTATCCAATTATGGAAGTAAAAGAGCAAAATAGGCAAAGTGTAACCCTCTATAGCAAAGCACAGACTATAAGTGCTGAACAGTTTAATCTTGGCCAAGCCAGAAATAAGTAGAAAGGAAGAGTTCATCACCTAACTCTCTAATTTCTCCTTTACCTGCCTATATTATTTTCCTGTGGACAATACAATCATGTACCACGAAGTTCATAAACAATCAACTCTTAAGCAACTGGAAAGATATTCTCACCGGAGAAAACTTTTTAGTAAGTACTTTTTTTCACATTAGAAATTAGCGTTCAATTTTTCTGCTTCTTGCTCCATCAGAGACAAAATATTTAATGGCTTCAGCAGGGAAATAACTTTTACTATTGTAAAGTTTACTATCCACTAGAATATACTTACCTTAGAAATTTGGATTCACATTTTAGTCAACTACTTTGTAACAGTACAAATATAGAAAGAGAAAAAAAATCTACATTACTTTTAGCATCACAGGAAACTTCCTAGTTTTCCTTTATTTTGCCTTGTTGCAAAGCTTTAACATAAAGAAGCATTATATTGACTATTATCAATATTTATTAAGAACCGCATCTATTTTCAGAGACATTTATAAAGCACCATTGATATTAAGAATTATTTATGCCCTATTATTGTTATTTTATTCAACAATGCAAAAAGACCCAAACATAACAATAAAAAAAAACCCACAACAAAACCTCACCACACCAAAATGTCAGACATACAATGTCAGACATCGACTGCAGAGCAGTTCATGACACAGACCCTGACAAGATCATCAGCATTTTAACTCCATGCTCACCACTGTGAAATAGATTTGCTATTCAAGCCCAGATAACGGTGCACTTGTACCGGCGTTACCAATGACTGTCGAGAGCCGTGATTTTTACCTGTATTACTGTGACTGCTGCTAATCACAGAGAAAGTGGCCGAAGAACAGCCAAGGAGACAGAGAACTCCGCAAGCTTCCTCCAAAAGCCAAATTATCTAGAATAAGCCTGAAATACAACCATGCAGACTTCCTGCCACTCCTGCCTGCTGTCTGCCATACGGCATATTGAAAACTTCAGCTTCTGGCATCAGAAACACAAGTCAGAGATATCAGACATTTTGAGGAGGAGACACCAAACGTTTGGTACCACAAACATCATGCTGGTACTCCGTGCATGTGTTTGTGCGTGCATTTGTGCGCGTGCAGCCACAGTAACAGATGGCGTTACTAACATACGCCAGGTACCCTCATCAGCGATGCACTGACGTCCCTTCTAAAAGAAGGATTTTGCCACGTATGTCAAACTGTTCAGTGATCTTTCATCTTTCATTCCCCACGGTACAAGTACTGATAAAGTCTAAAAAGCCAAGTTTCTCTAAGTCAGGCAATCAGATATGGTGCATAATACTGTCATTTGCTGGCACAGGCCTCCCCCTGCAATTTCTGTCATAGGCAAACTGAGGAAAATAAACTATGGAAAAGATAGGGAGCAAACCAAGTTCAAAGCATTCCAAATCCTTGTGTTCTCAAAAACAATAGCTCCTTCACACCTCGGTGTTATTACAATGCCTCACGCAACCCCTCCTCGCTTACCTCTTTGCTGAACAGCAGCTTTAGCAGAACTAGACAGCTGCAGTACTAGCAAAAACAAAATTGTTAATTGCTACTTTCACCTCAGTAGTTCCAGAACCAACAGAGAAGAACAAATAGAAAAATCAGGACTGGCAAAGTGCCATGCTTAGGAAACACGGCTGTAATTTTTTTTTTTTTTCAATTTTTTCTTTTCAAAGTGGAAATAATTCTACTAGATACTAATGGAGACCATAATATACAGATAGCACAACACTAGTGCTGTTTTTCAGAAGACAGGGAAAATCCTTAAACCAACCAGGAAAACCTTCATTCTTCTGACTGTAGTAAGCAAAACTGACAGGCATTCACAGCAGTAGCATAATTGAACTTAATAAGAGAGCTCTTAACATAAGAATGTAACACTTAAAAGTGCAAAAGCAAAGATCATCTGATTTTTAAAGAAACTGGAACAATACTGTGGGCTCCTGTAACAAAAAAAAAGACGAGCTGCTCTTATTATAATAAGAGATTTTTGTGACTCACTTATGTCTTATTCATTTAACTAGCTGGTTTTTATTTTATTGTATGCTTTTATTATCTTGTCCTGTATCACCTATTATTGCTAAGTTACATGCCTTGTATAAAACTTACAACGAAATCGTATCTTCCTAAATTTCATCACTTCAATTGTCTGTGGTTTAAAATTGTTTTAAATTACTTCTTTTCATTAAAGACAGAGTTTTTACCTAGCACTCAGAGCTGGTATCGTGACCCCACGTTCTTTTTTAGCTGTCTCCAAGAGACCCCTACAATCCTGCAGAACTCTTTCTGTCACAGTACCAGAAGTTTATTGTGATACAGAAGTTTATTTGGATACATTGTATCAAAAAGCACCTTAATATTTAGAATACAAGAAAATATTTAGGTTCCTACATACACAATTTCGTACATGAGACTTGAAGAAATGCTCAAGTCCTTTTTAAAATCCGCTCAGGTTCTAGCAAGCATCTGTATCTTACCAAAGGTGGTCCTCCGGCTACAGTGAAACAGAAGTTTGAGTTCTTTCAAGGGCGAGGATACAACCATGAGGACTGAAACAATGGAAATGGGAAAATCTCAGGCTAACCACACTGAAAGGAAAACAAGTAAGAAGTGTTATCACCAAAAGTTGATTATGTACCTTGCTGCAGTGAAACAGCAATGGCTGAAAACAAAACTATGCTCAGAGTGATTAAAGGGTTTAAGCTACCTGACAGCATCATTCTGTCCATTTGAACCAGTGTGTCCCAGCAAGGGCTGAATAATTCGGTGATTTATTGGATCTGCCAATATCAGCACCAAAGCTGACTGATTTGAAAGAATTTTACAGTGGGGAGTGTAAAAGATGCCTTCAATATCAAAGAACATGTGATCTTAGAACAAGGCTGATACAAAGCAAAAGCATCGCTCTGCGTATCGTACTCCAGAGTGCTCGGTGCATTAGGCTGCTAGGTAAGCCCCCAGCCTGCCTCGTCTGACAACTGGCCTTTACAGGTGATTTTTCCCACAGTGGCATAAGATCCTGAATAATCAGCTACAGCCAGAGATTCAGTACGGGATCAAAGTGAAAGCAACGCTGTAAAATAGAAACAATGAAACAAAAACGTACATCAAAACCTCGTGGATAGGTATCTGGGATCAGAGAACAGTAATAATGAAATAATCCATTTTTAAGTTGAGAACACGCACAAGAAAGCAAGTGTGCAAAACATGCAATATGGACAATTTTGGTACTTGGCAAGAGTTCAGTACTTGCCTTGACCAGGGGAAACCCAATTGGCCTCCTGTGGAGGCAGCTGCAGACTAACATATCATCACAATGGCACCAGAGAAGAGGTCATCATGAAGTGAAGGAGCCATTTGGAGAGTGGCCTAAATTAGGGAGGGGGACTAGGGGGTCTAATATCACTGAAAGATCAGGAGGATATCTAGATCCATTAATCTTCCTGCTGGGCCCCTTTATGTGGCTCAATTCAAACCGCACTCTGGGACTTCCTTAGCATTTATATTGTTGCAGACTTCAAATGGATATCGCCATGTGGTAGATGACATTTTAGGTAGCTCATCTTCAGTGTCAGAGGAAAGGACATTTCAGTAACTGCTCACATACAAAGTGGCCTGTCTGCAGTGGAGAGAGGTTTTGTTTGTTTTTTTTTTAAATCCTAGAGCTTCTCTGTAGAGTTCCATTGTAACAGAAGATAATATTTCATCAAGTTATTTCCTGTGACACTGATCAAAGGCAAACACCAAGCAGCATGACTTGAAACTGATGCTTCAATATCTTTTCCCACCAAAGTAGTAAGATTGTAAGCTCTGCGGTCCAGGAATGCATAGACTATTCTGCATCCTAAGGCAAAGTGGTACAGAAACACATACAATTGAAGACAGAAGATTATTTTGAAACCAGTGTTTAATACTGTATTCTATACTTTCATATGGAGATTGTTTATAGGATCTTCATTTACTCTCAAATTCATTTACTCAACAAAATATCTTCATGATATTCCATAATCCTTAATTAAGGAAAAATAACTAAGAGTTTTATCTTACAGTTTATTTGCTATGATTATTATGTCTTATTTTTAATTAGTTGCCAAGAAACCAATCTACCTGTTTGGGCCACTACTATATGGAAAACCAACACTTGGGAGAAAAGTGGAACTTTTTGCTAGGGCAGACAAAGATATCAATATTGGTTCTGACAAAGACTGCTAAGCCTTTTTCCTGGATCAGTGCCATTCAACATTGTCTGTTTCTCTCTCCTCAAACTATAAAATGTCAATCCTCTACAACATATGGTGAAAAAAATCAGGCATCTAAGACCTATTTAACAAAACAACAAATTTAAAAGATAAAAGCAGAAACTCAGGAACTGGCTATCCAGAGGAAGAGTAAAGCCTATTCATCAGCCAAACTACTTTTGCGAAAGACTTTAGACAATGGACAGACATATAAAAGATATGGTTTTTTCAAGACAACAAGATAATTACATGATATTTTATTCTGAAATCCAGGGCTCTGGATCTGCTTGAGGTTCTCAAAGGCTTAACAGTCATTTTGCTACCAAAGTAAGAAAATCCACAACAGACTGTCAATTTTTGTAAGACAATAGTGTTACACGTGCAACTTTTTTCTGCATGTGCTTTCTCACATGTGAGCTACAGATATTTGTAAGATAAAAAAGCCAGAAGACAGACTGCAGAGTAACCTAGATTCAAGGAAACCAACCGCAACTGCTCTGGGCTTTCCCCTCGGAGCAGTACATACACATTTACTACTGGTTTATCTCATATGATGACGGTGTGATTTCAACACAGCAAAACTTTTTTCCTATTACTATTAACTCAAGTACAATTGTCCAATAAAACTGATCTTTCTTACATCCGCATACAAGTGTTCCTCCACCTTCTCTACAACTGCTTTAACTATTAGAATACTTTGATCTGAAATCTGAATTTCGCCTAAATTACCTACCCACATTTCCACACACTCACACCTTCAAAACAGCATGCACTTAGAGTTGGGATTTTACACATTAAGCTTGCATTTCCTGAATTTCTCAGGAGAAAAAAAAAAAAAAGTAGTATTTTCAGGCTAGCCTCTCAATGTTCTGATCATACAATATTTGCTCACATCTAATACAAAGCCTGAACTTAGAGACCACAAAACCCCCAGAAAATCTTTGGAACCAGCAATCAGAGGAGCAAGATCCTATGAGCCTCCTCACCAAGAAAAGTATGTCAGCATAAATTCATACTCTGTGAGATTCTATAAACTCCAATAGAAGAATGGTTAATGAGTACCCAAAAGTAAAAGAAAAGTTGGAATCACAACTAGCACCATGACAGACTCAAGATCAATGAACTACAGAATCTAGCAGAAACCTGAGATTCCCTAACTCCAGCTATCGTTACCATTTGTTTAACAATGAGAAGCTTAAAAAATACCTTGAAACATATTCTAGATTGTTTCCTTGTAACTCCTTCTTTTGTAATCATAATCTCTTTTTGCACCCTGAACTTCCTTTGTCAGGGGCTGTACACTGCAGGGTTGAAACCACGTGTGTTGCAAACTGAGAAAATCTGTGTATGTTTGTAATGCTGGTCACAAACAGCTGCATCTGGCCCTACAGCCATCATTATGCCATTTATCTTACAAGTGATTTACTTTTGCATGTTTGCCCTTTAACACAATCCAAGACTTTCAACTCAGCCTGCTGCAACAATATTCCCTTACGCCTCTCTATCTGAAGCAGAGAAGCAATTATTTTAATGGATACTAGTTTGCTTGGTCATTTTTACAAAATCTCCCTGACTGACTGCAGCCAGTCCCCCGCTGACAGACACTCCCAGTTTGTGGCACAGTGCTTCCTGCTCCAGGCAGTTATCTCAATTTTAGGGCACTGGAGTACATAGGTAGGTACTAAGGCATCTGTCAATCTGGAGTTGTGTATTTACCTTGGTCCTTTCAGGGTATTAGCTGCAATAACACTTTGCTGCTTGTAAACACAGGATTTTAGAACTGCATCCAAAGTTGCAAAAATGTTCTGGGTTTTTTAACTGGCTTAGAGAAAACTGTCATAAAGCTGTAGATTTGTTTACATGGCTTATATAAAAGACACTTCAAATAACTTTAAAATTTAAAAATACATGCTTGCAAAACACCTAACAGTTTCCTTCCCCTTGATAAGAGCCAAATAGTTAATATCTCATAACACACTTCAGAAATTATCTTTAATTTCTGAATATTGATAAAAAAGTCTACTTTTAAATATTCCTACTTCTGACAGATTCTCTGCAAAGTACAAAATCTGAGGCAGAAGAGTAGAGACATTAAACTACACCTACTTGGCAAAAATTAGTATTTCAAATTTATGACAAGCATATTTTTGGCATTTGATGTTGCCTGATATCTAACTGTAATCCATTCTGTGAATAAAACACAACCCCTTCTTCGTGCTCTTCAGAATGTCACACATGCTTCAGTACTGCTGTTATTTACCACCATAAATCCCAGCATCCTGAAAGTGTTTTCCCGTGCCAGGTAGTATTTCCTTTCAGTTACATTCATTTTTCAGTGCATTAACTTAAAGGACATAGATAAAATCAACTTATTTCCAGTAAGCTGTAATTTTTGGCATACTAAATTTTAGCAAAATAATACAGTTACGAGGGGAAAGTGTAACTTCATAAACAGTTTCCTGTTTAATCATATAAGCATACGTTCAGATCGGGTGATAAAAAACAGTATCTACTAATAATATATTCCAGAATACACAACATAAAGTTTCAGACACGCCACTGTACTTTCAAGAAGTAGGACTGGCACTGCAAAATAATTATGGGCACTGAAAAATTCAACTATTTAATTAAAAGAATTAAAGTACTCATTAAAAAGTGAAACTAGATAAAGAATTAAAGGCAACAAACAACAATAAAAAAACAAGACTCATTAATGACTTGGGAAAAGATCCCCAGAAATAGAAGCTTTTCTGCTCTCAGGAAATATTACAGCTGAAATTCTGCACAATCAAGTCAACAGAAGTTCTGCCACAGAGTTAAATTATTTCACAATCGAGACCATAAACAATCAAGCCACCTAATATTCTGCTTGCTACTCTTAAGCCCTGTCCATTCACTTGTTTCCTAACTCTTCAGTTTTATTCAGACGCTACTTTTATGAAGGTGCATGAGATAACAGCATCCCAGTCTCCCACGTGAAATGAGGAGTCAAAATCCAAGAAATCAGCAGGGAGAGTTCCAACAGATACACAAAATGAAGACAGTTAAAAAGAAAACATTTCTCATCTGCTATACTTCTCTCAAGCTGTATTATTATATATCAATCTTAATTACGGAAGATTCATCTTTTTCAGACTAATACACCTTTCAAACAACTGTATGCTGAACATAGCCATGCCTTCCACAGCCCTAAATAATATTGCTTCTTGTGGCCAGCACTAGAAATTCTACGTTTACAGTGTATAATGCTTATTATTAGAATTAAAAAGCAGATAAAGCCATTTCAAAGCTACAGCATGATAAATTCGTGATGGTGAATTATTTAACTCAGCCATTGGTCTCTTCTGTTCTGTATTTCCAACGAGCTCAACTTCCCCAGTGCCAGTGAACACTAAGCAGCCCTTCTGGTCTTAAATGAAGCTTACCTGTCTGAACAAAGTGAGACCAAGGATACTATTTCCATTAAATCCCTCCTGAAAACTGGGTAAAAACGTCGTAAAGCCAGTATACGTGTAGGGCTGGCAGAGAAGCAGTAGATCCCCCTGAAAGCAACAAAAAATACTCGAAGAAAAACTGTCTGGGCATACCAGAGGGAGAGACAGTTTGGAGGGAATGAGATAAGAATCTTTAGAAATGAATTAAGTAAGAGCATATACTAAGAAGAAAAAAATGAGATGAAGGAAAAAATAGCTAAAGCAGGAAGAAAAGTAAGAGAAGAAGGGGAATGGGAAAAGCACACAACCATCCATCAGAGATGACACAGGTACGAGCTGATCCTGCCCCGGGCAGAAACCCTGACTACACAAGTGGCTGAGTCCCCTCTGGCCTCGCTATTCCATGTTTAACTTCAAAGGGGCTTTGTGTAGGACTGCGGCTGGGCAAGGAAGGAGAAACTTCAAAACCCACCAGTACTGGCAGCCGTGGCCTAAGGACATAACATTCTCCCTCCTTTGCAGCAAGGCAGCGGTGCACAGTAGTGAGGGATTACACGCACGTAGAGTGTGTAGGCATCACTGTAATAATTCACAATGCGGAGAACTAGACCGGGTAATCCCACATGTGTACTCATACTCTATACTGGAAATGTATCACATTATGCATCCAAAAATTAACAATACCGCTCTCTTCCTTGACACTTGACTCCTGCCATTTAAGGACACCCTTTCATGAAAGCCAGAAAAGCATCCTCATTGTGTCTAGGACACCAAGTACTTTAATTATAAGAACTATAAAAATCATCAAAATACTCTGAATTTTATTCATTACATTTGTCAGCTATCTTACTGATTCTCAGATAAGTACTAATAGAAAAAAGAAATAGTCTTGACACTATAAACATAGACTTCATTTCAAGAAATGTCAAATCTTTTGACTAACGTATTTACCAGAAGATTAAATTGTAAATGAAACTTGAGTAGCCAAGCCTTTAACACCTACATAAGACAGATAGTAGATTTGAACTGTAATCACAAAAGCTACATAAACATAGTCTCCCAAAAATTCAGTAACTCAAAATCACTCAAGCAAAAGAAAACAAAAATAAATTAAAAACACTGTAGCTTGAGCTATCCTAAATCACCACTATAATCCTGATAACTGGAGTATGTGATACCAAATACTTTTCTGAAAACTAAATGATTTATTGAGATACACACTGAAAATTCACCCACAAACACCCCCCTGCCACTCTTCCCAATACGTATTTTGACAAGCAACTCCACCTACTTGGCCTTTAAAAAATAATCATTTCATTACGAGGACTAACTTCATTTTATATTGCAATATATCCCCAATCATCAGTGTCTACCAGAGCCCATACAAACAATTGTTTTCACACTTGTACATGACAAACGAAACATACAGTATCTTTCCTCTCTTGTATCATCAAGTCTAGAGTAAGAAGTGAAGCAAAGGACTCGACATTCTTGGGACACCATCTTCTGCACCTGGTGTATTGTACGACCCAATTCGCCTGAATTTTATTTAAAGTGAAAAAACAGCCATCACTAAACTACTTAAGAATCGATCATCCTATGCTACATTTGCAATTCAGAGAGCAGATAAACAAAAGCTGCAGGTTTGGACAAGCTCTTTCACACTTTACTGACGGGAATCGCTCCAGAGTCAAACTTAGACCACGTTCGCTCTGCCATCTGCGCGAACCACGTCAAGCTGGCAACACCATCTCCAACAGGCACGTTACAAATCGTGGAAACGCAGAATGCCTGCCACTGCCACGCTGCAAAACCGTGCCCCTGCTGAAGAGTGGCTGCTCCACCTGGAACCGGCTGTACAATTACAACGGACATGGTGCTGCTTCACCTGTACTGACCACGCACACAGCCAACACTGATACTTTTTTTCCCTGATGGACGTGTACAGGAAAAAACGATATGATGAATCGCTTATAAAATAAGTAAATACTGATGACTTACATGCAAGCAGTTTCCCAGCAGGTAAATATCTGCGCTCTTTCACTCGGTAACTCATCTGAAACCCGACTGGCCATTTCTGTCGCTCTCCTTTATTTTTTGTGAGCCACCTTCCGCGCCAGCGCTCGCCCCGCAGCACCTTCCCCGCGTTTTGCCGGAGGAAAGCTGAGCGGGTGCGGGGCCGCCCGGCTCCCCACGCCGCACGCACCCGGGGCCCCGCACCGCGCCTCGACGCAGCCCCTGGTCCCCGAAAGCCCCCCCAACTCCGTGCCTGTCCGCGGACGCGCAACCCTCCGCCCGGGCCGCCCCGGAAACTTTCCGGCCGCGGCGACCGGCGGCAGCGGGAGCGCCTCCTCCCCGGGGGTAGGCTGGGCCGGCCGCAGCCGCCGCCCCGCACACCTGCGGGGCTGCCCCGCGCCGAGCTGCCCCCCTTCCTCCCCCCGCGAGGCCCCGGCCGAAACTCACCATGCAGAGGCGAGCGGAGATGAAGGCTGCCGGCGCCTCTCCCGTCCGGAGCCAGCGGCCCCCGCCCCGGGCAGGTGGCAGCGGGACGCGGCTCCCCGCCGCCGCAGCCCCTTCCCCGCGGGCAGCGCCGCCGCCCTCACCGCCGCATGCCGCGCCCCCCGGCTCCCCCGCGACCTCCGCGGGCAGCGGCGAGACCCCGGGAGGCGTCCCCACCGCCGCGGCGGGGGAGTGGTAGAGGGAGCGAGCGAGCGAGCGAGCGGGCGGGCGGCTTCCCCGGTCCGCGGCAGCCCCGCACCGGCCGGGCAGGGAGCTTCCCAGGGGCGGAGGCGCTGCCGCTTTCCAGCCGGCGCGGAAAGTGGCTCCGGAGCGGGCGGAGGTGACCTTCAAGCCCGGCGGGGCGGGCCGGGCCCGGGGGGCAGAGCGGCGGGGGGCCGCTGCGCCGAGGCAGGCGGCGGCGGCGGCAGCACCCAGCCACGCGGGAGCGGCGGAGGCGGGCGGCGAAATGCGGCGGGGCGGTAGCGCGGAGCCCCCGCTGGCGGCGGGTGGGGCGCGGGTCTCCCCGCACCGGGCACGCACGCCCGTGCCCGGATTGGCGGCCGCGCGGCGGCGCCCGGGCACCCCGGAGGGGCGGCACACACCCCCCCCCCCCCCCCCCCCCCCGCACCAGCCCTGCGTTGCCTGCCGCCCCGCACCCAGGGCAGCGGCGGGGAGGGCCCGCGAGCGGGGGCTCCGCCGGGGCGGAACCTGCCCCGTTCAGCGGCGGCGCGGTCACAACTTTTTGTCCTCGGCGGAGCCGGGGCTGTCCCGGAGAGCGTCCCTGGCCGGAGCGGGCAGGGGCTGTCACTGCTGCGTGCGGGAGGCGAGCAAAACACCACGCACACACGCACAGCGGCACTCGGGAAGCTGCCGCTGGGAACGCTGCCCTTGGCGCTCCCCTGACATCTCTGTCTCCTACCCTCTCTTCCTCTCGCCCAAAGGAAACCGAATCGTACAGAAATTCTAATGCTCGGCTAATGAGAAGAGCGTCGCAGCATCCCTGAACGCATGAATTACCGTTACATCACGCCGACAGCAGCTATTTATGAGAAAGTTTGAGAGGGGGGAAAAAAAAAAAAAGCATCGGAACCTGTCAAAACACTGTCTTGTCCTTTTCAATACATTAGGTATTAATTCGGTAATGATCAAACACTCTTGTGCTGCTCAACCTTCAGTTACAATAAATTAATGCCATTGGGATTTCATTCAACATGTAAACTTGTACCACTCACCTCCGGGTACTCTCAGGATAAGGCAGATGTGCTATCCCCTACGGTTTAGGAGTAGGGAGGTGGTTTAAGTGTCTAGACAGAAAATAAAAACCAGTAATAATACAGGTGATAATGAGGAAGCAGGCTTTAAATCATAAGTGCATGATTCCTTAGAAAAACTTTACACGAATCATCTCCCTATAAATTATTTCATCTGTGCATAAAATAAATACAGCCACAGTATTCTTAAGTTCAACTGTAGACCGCACATCCATCACATACAGCTGTACCTCAAAAGCACACCTCTATACGCCAGTGTCTGTGTACAGCTTTGGGGCTCAGCCCATTTCTTTTGCTGCTTTAAGGCCTGAGGTGTGACTCTGGATCTCCTAAATACGTAACTCAGGAAAACTGCTCATGAATGTACCTCTACCAAGTCACAGCATCTTATGGAGCTTTAGCTCCACCGTGTTTAAATCTGTCTGATGGCTGAGCTGTATAAAGTTAGCTACACATTCATTTTCAGAATCAATTGCTGATCCCTGTACGTTTCATTTAAAGACCCCTGGGATGGATCTTTAAATCCACCTTGTGAGTTTCCTGTATTTCTTATTTCAGCCTTCCAATTCTGAAACCAATCAAAATAGGACATGGGAGGCTTATGTGTTCAACAAATGTAAACTGGAGGTCAAAACATTATGCTGAAGTTCTTTAAATGACTACAAAATGGTTTTACAACGGGTAACTTTGTTATTCTTTGCAGCAGAAGAGATCTAAACCCATATTTACTAATTGGTCGATGAGCCAGTGATACTAGTAGAAGCTTAGTGAATGTAAATTAACCACAATTGTGGCAAAAATTCTTCAGCTCATTCTTAATTTGTCTATTTAGGCCCCTTGTAAGAAAATAATTTTCAACATTCTGATTAAATATTACTAACTACTTTGACAGGTTTGTCATATGACCAAACACCTCATACTTCACTAGTGCTTTTGTTACGACTGAAATGATAAAAAACCTGAAAGACAAACTTCCATGTAAAGAAAAGTTTGGAATTTTTCCCATTAAGTTCACACAGAGCTTACCATTGATTGATTGAGAGTAACATTAGAGCCTCTTGCCCATGCGCTCAAACGGACCATGCAGCTCTAGGTCTGTAAAACAGAGCAAGCGAGAAAGGGCCATCTAGTGCCTTCCCAGCTGAAATGGCCTGGAATGCCTTTCTCTTCTCCAGATACAGGATTTTCAGGGTGGAACCAATGATCAGACTTGCCAAGATTTTTAGATATATCAATTTCTTTCAAAGTCTGACCTGTAGTCTTTTCAATATCCACTCATCTATCTGCAATAGATCACTGGCAATATTTCTGTATCCAGCTGGCAGAATTAAGAATGAAGAGAATGTTAAACTATATTAACATGCTATAATAATAAACAAGTGAAGTTCAAGAAAATACGTGAGCTCCACTAAAATCCTTCATTAAAGAACACAGAACTCTGAGAGGCTGGAATTAATAAAAAGCTATCTTTAAGCATTTGAGCATTCCTGTTGAGAAGTGAATGCTCACTGGAGTACTAAGGACTATTCCCAGGATCAGAGCTACTCCATGCCCAGGTGTTTGTTAGCATCACCTGCCCTTCACTACGCAAACAGGGCTGTATTAAAGGCCTAGATCAGAGAGCTTCTCTTTCAGGTTCCCAGTGCCTTCATAGGCTCCTTTTGCATAAAACAGTGTAAAAAAGTTTATCTTGGGTTATTTTTCATACCTGTTTTCCTTTTGTTTCCATCACATAAAAGAAGTTTGAACTGCAAGTCATATCCTTCTTAAAACAACTCCATACTCAAAAGTTGACAGTCGTTACTGTATACGGGCTCCTAGCTGAGAAAAAAGTTTTGGGTTGGTAAGTAGTTACAGGAAGAAATAATTGTTGATGAGAAGACCCTACCGATAAATTATGGCCAGAGAAATAAAAGCCAACACAGAGAGCAGGACATTCTTACATGGGTGGCAGAGCAGGGAACAGCACCCGAATATTCTGTTTTCTGTTCCAGTGCTCCACGCATTAAAATATTTGCCTTCCTAAACGTGTTGTATCCAAAGGTACCTGCCTGTAAATCTCTGAGACAGTAACCACCTTCAGAAAGGTATCCTGCTATTTGTCTTTGTAATATACAGTACATTTAACAGCATTTGATAAAAACAATATTGGTGATTCCATCCTAAAGTTGCAATAGCACGGAGCCACAATTCACATTAATCTCTGTAGGAAATATTTACAAAGAAAATACTTACATGTAAATATAATTGTCTAGTCATGAACTTAAACTAGTTGGCTTTGGAAGGAGACATTTTCCATTTTAAAGGAAATTATCAATAGCAAGAGAACAAAATAAATGGCAGGTACTGAAAGGCTCTGTTGAAATACTATGTTTTGAACAAGTTCTCAGTCAGGGATTAATTCATAAAACCTTTTAACAAATTTATTTTCTGAATAGAAGCCTATTTCAGGTTTTCTTAAGATTTAAAACATTTTTTCCCTTTTTCCCTTTCAAGTAAAAGGCCTTCAGAGTTTATTTCCTTTTTTTTTTTTTTTTTTTTTTTTTTTTCCAGATAGTATTGGAAATAAAACAAAATGGGCATGTAGGTACAATGAAACATCATTAGGTTCAGTGCCTGGTGTCTTGTCTTTGAGCTAATTGTTTTTCAATACTGCTATTATATGGGCTAGACAGATAAGGGATCATTACTGCAGTAGAAGAAAAAAAAAGTTTCATTGCTTCTAAAAAAAAAAGATAATAATAAAGAAATACATCTATAAAAACAAACAAACAAAAAAAAAGATGTAAAGAAGGCAACAGATGATGAGTTCTTGGACAAAATAATTTTTCCAAAAAGCAGACTAAGTAAATACTGCAGCTGCTGGAGCTGAATACGGACAGCACGGATAGCTTTGGAGTTCTGGTTAGAATGAATTTGTCATTCGCTTGTGCTCTGCAGACAAAGAAGTACTTGCTGTGTATCAAACACTGGAGCCTGAAGAGTTTAATGCTTTTGTCTTGATGTCAGAAGGTGGCATTAACCCAGTGTTGCTCTGTTGTTGTTGTTACCTTTCTGTTCATAGAGTTCTGCTTAGGAAAATAATTCTGGGATATTTGTCCCACACTTTTAAGCTACAGATTTCAGTCCCAAAGAACAAACTTAACTATACTGTCACATAGATTTAGCATCTACTTAATTAGAAACTTACAGTTATTTAGTAGAATCTTTAAGTAGAAAGAGAAAACTTCTATTTTTCATGCCCTCATAGCAGTATCTTCATGTGTTTGTTTCTAAGTATCTAAATTTGAGAGTTTCCAACTTATTTATCTGTTTGTCATAATTTCTCTAGGGAGTTGTTATTCTGAAATACCATTTCTCTCTCTCTTTACTTTGACTTCTAGCATATGTAAAACTTATCTTGAAGAAACGTCTCAAAGAAACAACTGCATGCTCAGCTCATCAGCATCTACTGTTTTTTATCTCTCTGCTTTACCTCCAAGTTATTTTGAGAGCACCTTGGGATTGAAGACGTTCAGATCGGGCTGATAGCTTATTACTTTATAGGTGGAAAAAGGTCAAGCTGATTTAACTGACCTTTCTTGTAGGAAAATTACAGGCTAGCATTGGGTCTTTTTGTTATCCTATGTGGATGGATTGGTTCACAGATTAAACATTATCAGGTTCTGTGCCTCCCTTTCCATTTTCATTTCCATTTATATTTAGGCAGGGCTATGGAAGTGTTGAAAAGAATTGTTAAAAACAATGAAGCAAGCATTTTCTTCTTCAAGTTTGGGACATTTGCAAGGGAGGAGGCTTGCTATGCAAAGCTCTCAGATGGTTTTCTAACAAATGAGGACGATTATCCCAACTGTCTTTGTAAAAGAGCCACTAGACTATTTAGCTGTAAGCACAGAGCCCAGCTATTGAGGAATTCCATACTGGCCTGTATGGACCATACTGTTACTGGTCCAAGGAGTATGCTGCTCTTTTTTAAACAAAGTAAATACTGCACATGGTACAGAACGGCTTGGTAGTTCCTGCCATGAAGATGAGTACCTTGGCCGACTAGAGGGCATACTCCTCTTCACATAATTCACGGGGAAAGTATCTGAACCAGAGAGTATAGTTAAGCAACTTGAGAAGATATTTAGGATGTATTTGGTGCTGTGATACGTTGTCTCTAATTCTTGGATTGCCATAGCAGGATTCAGAGTGACTGCAGGACAATTTTTATGGTTTCTTCAAGTGTAACTTCTCTTGATTATGCCATAATTGATAAACTTTTAAATATTGAATCATTTGTACAGACTTGGAGTACTTTTTCCATATTTGCAGATGATGCAGTTTACTCTTTCTAGAGCTGTCTGAACAAACTGGCGTCTACAACATCTGCAGAATCTGCTAATGTCTTCATCATGACCTCTAACTTTTCACCCTACATTTGGGGAGGCTAATTGACTGACACTCACATTTACATATATGCCAAACTTAAAATTCCTATTTAAAGTATTCATTGAAATACTCATGATCAAAGACAGAATTTGGAAAAAAACCTTTCAAGAAAACTGCTTGAATCTCAATGCTCCAAACCATGAGTTTCTAGCTAGCCTCTGTAGTTCATGGATTACTGGATTTTAAAATGTATCACCTACCCCTCTATGTAACGGTATGGTTCTGGCATTACTCCAGAACTGAAGGTGGCAAATCCTGGAGCATGGACCAATGTAACTGACAACCACTTGCCTAACATCACCCTTGATTCTATGTCTGACAGCAGAGAAAGGATTTAAAACAGTTTTATCAGCAACCAATATGGAGAAGCTATTGTTTAGTCAAGAGAAAGAGAAAGAAATTCCCTGGAAATAACAAAATATTTTCCAAAGCATTTTGCTAGGGATCCATATTGCTTTACATAGACAATCAAGCTGAAAAGTAGTTCATTACGAACAAGAAATAACAGAGCAAAAAACACGCAGAGGTCTATTGGCTCGCTGCTAAAGGTAGAGAGTCCCAGAGAATCCAAGAGCTGCAAAAAGTCAGATCTGCCACAATCTCTAAGTACACATCCTTGGGAATTAAAACACCGTTACAGAAATAGGTAATTTCTTTCTAGTATTTTTATCACTAATGTATTCACTCCTCTGCTCTCATATGCGGAATATATATTAGATTCATAAGAATGAATTGACATTTACTATTTCCTGGATTATCTTATTCCAGTTAAATCCTTGATTCATAAGGCAATTGCTGAAGATAAATAGAAGTTCATGAATTGTTCATGAACTGCAAAAATTCAGAACTTAGAGATGAAAAATGTAAAACACACAACCCTTCATCCGTAGGGTACAAATTCAAGTCCAGGTTTGAGATCAGCAGCGACCAATATCCATTTTCATCTTATCATCTGAAGGCTTTCTGTTAGCATTTGCAAACTCTGTTTGTACCCTCAGTTCCATCTTTACAGGATAAGTGGCCACATAAATAATTCACTGGAACTTGTCAGAAACAAGAAGTCATGAAATGTAAAGTCCCCTTCATCTACCCAACTGTACAAACAGCACATATGAGCTAATTTTCTAACCTTTCACTAAACTTTATGTAAAACTAGACACATAGGAGTTTTTGCACATTTTTAATAAAATAAAGCTCCTCAAATATCAATTCTTTCTAATCATATATTCCTCTGGAAATACCACCTTTGAGGTTTTTCTGTTCTTTATTGGAAAATTATTAGGAAAACCTTCTCACCTGGGACCTTTTGCTATGCAAGTCTTAAAAAAAAAAAAAAAATGCTTCTCCTTAACTGAGTAATTTCTGCCTTCTGTTGTTAGATGGGAGTATGTCAGAGTCAGACTTGCTTGAAAGCAAGCACAGAGGGTAGCAGTGGGCGATGCCAGTATTTATTTTAGGTTTTTCATGTTTCTTGTATTTAGATTAAAGGGATTTTTAATGGAATATGATAATGTGTGGCACCTTAAACATTTTTTAATATGCATTAGAGAGAAGACATAGAGTTTGATCCCCACCTTTCTCTTGGCAGATGGAAATCAGCATTCTTGAAGTGATTCCTAGAATAGCACAGCACTTGAGCAACTTGGTCTACAGCATTTTGGCTCCAGGGACTTTTAGCCTATGGTGTTGTGAAGGACAATGCTTCTCCATCATTGTTTGAGATGAAGAGATGCTGAAGGCCACTAATGCTCAGATAGACTCTGTACTACAAATCAAATGCACATGCCCAGTCACTAAGTTTATTTCTATAACTACATCTACAGAACTAGAGTTTTAAATAAATCAGGTTTTTATAAGATTTTATGCAAATTTAAATACTTTACCCATGCTTAATATGTCAGAAGAATTTCCTGACAAAGTGATTGAAAGCAGGCATCTACATTTTCCTTACAAGGCTGATTATACCACCACCTCGAGACCTTAGTCAAAATAGATGTAGGATTCATACTGACGAACCAGTCTGCACAGGCACAGAACAGCACTGGAGAACTGTGTCCAGTGCCCTGCCTTTGCCACCATTCACTACACCACACTCATATTTTTAGAAATTAAAAATTACAATTGACTTAACTCTTCTACTGGTCTTTTTAGAACAAAAGAAAATGTAGCCTACAGGTAGCCCACCTCCTTAAGACACTTACTTACAAAAAGAGTCACCACACAAACATTCAACATCAGGCACTATTATATAGCTATAGCTATACCTGTCTTCATAAAGACCTTACTTTTTTGGTAAGAATTCTGTTGAAATAATCAGCTAGAAGTGATGATACTCATACCGCAGCACCATCACTCATCTCAGGACTCTGATACATGTCAAAGGTTTTCTAAAATGTATTTACAGACAGTCAACAAGTATAGAAAATATCACATCAATATGCAAATAAAAATGATCCTTAATATGGTTTTACAAATCACCTTTGTGAATTGCCTTTATGCAAATAGAGGCCACATATTAATTGCAGAACTGCTTTAAATATTGTAAGAGCTTAAGCAATTACAGTTTTTATAGAATAGAGTCAATTAAAAAATCATGCTCTCTTTTCTAGTCTACTACATAAACTTAATTATGAGGTAAAGTGTTAATGACCTATGGTAATTTTACACTGAGAACAAGTGTTTGAGTGAACAAGTGAACATTGAGACTGCAATGGGCTAAGCAGGACTGTGCGTAACGCTGATCTCGGTGAGCGTTCCACAAGGCACCCACTGCTTCTGCAAAGCCCCTTCGGTTACAGTTCGTTCCTTGAGGAAACAACTTTTTAAAATCTGACATAGCAACAAGTGTTAGTCTTCCGAGGGGCTTGATCTTTGTTTCAAAATGAGAGTCAGGACCCTAAACCACTTGAAATACTATAGCATTTGTAGAAAAAGTTGTGTCATTAATCGTCAGACTCTAAGGTTTTTCAGTAAGTGTGAGGGGGCACTACTGATTTTTGTTATTAACCTCATTTGATAGAACGATAATTTGTTTCTCCATTAACGTTTATCTCTTTCAAATATTTCTAGTGGCTCTCCAATTAATCCATGTCCCTCATTTGATTGCAGGGAGGCTAACCACAGAGTAAGATAATGCTTTTATGCTTTTTATGAGTATATGTGACCAAAAAAAAAAAAAAAAAA
>WHYT01016706.1:209469-277796 GCA_009806455.1 Tetrax tetrax
AAAAAAAAAAAAAAAAAAAAAGGACCCTATCTTTAAAAAGAAGGCTTTCTTGAAGGAGAAGCACTTCACAACTTTCATGTTTCTCAGGCCTGAAAAGAAGTGGACTGTGATCCATATGAAAGGATTCCTAAGTAAAAAATTCCAGAAGCATATAAACCTGGGATTTATACTGTTTTCTTACACCAAACGCAGTTAAAATCTTTTAGCACAATGGTGGGAAAAAAATAACGGGCAGATAATATTTTCCTTGTCTAACACAATTTCTCTTTCCTTCTTTGTACACTACGGGCTTGTACTTCCGTAAAAGTAACGGGAAACCATTTAGTGGGGTTTGGTAAACGTGGGAACATGATGGTGTATAGAGTTAGTTCAGTTAAAAGAGATGTAACATGTCTGAACAGGACAGCAATGAGAACAAGGACCACTGGTTTCTGCAGTATTTAGGGAGTTTCTGTCAGCTTCATTTTAAGCTTAGCAACAGAACCATCCATTTAATTAGGTAGGAACAATGAAAAAGGCATGGAAATTGATTTGGGATGTAGAAAGCAGACATTTTTGTGAAATGTTTCCCCTGAACGGCTCGTTAACAGACCGGTTAATACTGCCATATAAGTAGCAACGTTTAAATTCCCATGTTAACATACAGAAAAACTGGAAGACTTCCGATATCCATGAACTGTTACTGTTGCCTCCTGCACGTGCAGGAATCAACAGCAGAAAATGTCATGACCGTATTCTCAAGCCTCTCGTCACAGCTGTGAAGACGAGGAGTACAAGGCCCGATCTCTTATTGCTCTATGTCTTCGGTAGTTATTTCCCGGTCCCCACAGCATAAAGCATACGAAATCCAAGGCAGTGTATCCATGTTTTATAAAAATTTTTTTTAAACCTATTGGCAGAAATGGTTAAGTAAAGTGAAAGGGAAAGAGCAAATCAGCCCCCAAACCTCGCTCGAATGACCTCTCCTCGCAGACACCACCCAATACAGCAGAGAAGTCTGTGAGGAAACGTCCTGTGAACTGATTACACGGGGGGTCGTTTCTGACATAAATTGTGCGAACTACCTATAAAGGAGATGTTAAAGTCATTCTTTTTAGAAAATGACAGCACTATTGCAGTCTCCACCATGTGTATCAGCCACAGCTGAACGTTTGCTGTCGCTCACTGTGGATGAACCCTTTGCACTTCTCTGCCATTTATCTCTGTCCCGCAAGTACACCCGACCCAAAGCTACAGCGTACGGCCCCTCTCTTTCCTTCTTGTGGACCAGAACCGTGCAGAGTAGAGCTGACCATCGCTCAGTATGTTAAGCTAGCTGTGCTTTGAAGAATATTCTATCCTGATTCTATACTCAGTCAGGATACTAAATCTGTATTTGAAAGATACATCTGACTGCATACCAACACAGTAAAATTAATTTCATAGCAATTAGCCTTTATCCGTTAGAATTTAAAATCTATGCAAATTCTCCACTGAGACATAATTCTTCCACAACACTGACACAATCACTCCCCCTTATCCATTTCTTGACTTATCTTTTATTGCCTGAAATATAAAATTCTTGCACTCATCCTCCATTTCTTCTTGCTGTCTTTCTTTTATCTCCATATTTCCTAATATTTCTGTTTCATAACAGTGGCTTTGTTTCCTTGTATTCTACTCTATTTTACATCTTTCTTTTCACTGGATAGCATCTTATGGATCAAGTACCAAGACTGAAAACCCCACCATTTTAGCACTCCTGAGCAGCAAAGGGGACAAGAAGTTTTGAAGTCATGATTTATGTATTTTCATTGAGCATTTTTCACCTTCTGTAAAGCATCAGAAAATAATGAAGTGATGAAAAGTTTGTGAAACAGGATGTGAAAGGCCATGCATCAAGACACCATACTGTAGTAATCCACTCACAAATCCCCTTTGTATTCCATTTTCAAAGTATTCCAAGGTTTTTATCAAAAGGATCACAGTAGAAGACGATTGGACATTACTACTATAAACAAGTTATTACCATTAGCATAAGGAGAATTTTGTTTTCAGAAACCTTTCCAAAGAAGGCTCAGAAGTACCATAAAACCATCTAAAGTGGGTTAGTAAGCCTACGTAACAGTCCTGGAGCTGAAGAAGCACACAATCTGCCTTACAAACCTTTGAAGATTAATTCAAAGACCACACACAATTTTTTCTACAGGGCACTTCACCAAGATAAGCTTGGTTCCTTTCAAGGCACCACCAGCTTGGCTGACAGGCTCGGCTCTGTCCTGCAGTGGGGCCACTGGGGCGAACTGGCAGCAGTTTAGGGGTTTTTTTCTATAATGGTAGATTGAAAACCACCTTTAACGTGCCAAATTAACAAACAAGAAACCCCCCTCAGAGATTTAGACAGTAATGAAAAAGAGGAATTTGCTGTTCTTAATCACAAGTACAATTATGTGTAAAATTGAATTTGCATATTTACTTTTTTTGAAAGCTTTTATTTAGAAAGCAACGGACTACTTATTTGGAAACAGGCAACACTACAAACTTACAATCGGTATTAAAAACTACTATTAAACAGTTTCAAATTTTGATCTTTACCTGAAAGTCAGTTGAAAAATGCCCAATTATAACAGAAATGTTCTTTCTTAAGGTATTGTTATTCACCATCTTTTCTGCTTCATGAAATTTGGCTCCCGTCAGAGAAGATTCTGCCTGTTGTACCTGCTAGGGTAGACCTTGTTGCTTACAGCCTTGACTGTGCCATCGCAGCCAGTGTATATTTTTATAACTTCATCATACTGTCAGAGAATTCCTATCTTATTTATACAGCTGCAGAAAAATCATGCCAGGAGAGTTCTGAAAAAAACATCAAATTGTAAACCATTCTAAAATAATAAAAAGGTCAAATTATTAAAATGCATATATATACATCGGCTCATTAATAGTTCACAGCTCCAGTAAGGTTTGCATTCATGAGATGCAACAAACAAAACTGCTATAAATTTTAAAGAAATTTAAAATCATTTTACTACAGCATGTTAATAATAGAAAGACTATTCTTTGAAAGTAATAGAGCAGAAAAATAAGGCTAGATCTCATCTCAGGTCATATAAACCATCATTTAAAGACTATCAGTGTGTTTCGGTTGTTAGAGGCAGTGACACAAAACTAATTTATGGTGACCAGGCAGAAGGCATCCAGCTGGATGAAACCTCTCCAGGAATCAAGGACAAAAGAGTCACCTCCCTTGGGTTTGCACTGCAAACCAAAGACAGCCTCAGTACACACCGCTTACCCACTCCCTCCTCTCAGCCAAAAAGAGAAAGGTTAGAAAAACTAATGAAGCCTGAAATTATGTGGCATCATTAAATATTTGCCTATGATGCAAGTGGTTCTGACCCAAAGGCAGGCTCGTAGTTCACTCACTGGCTACAGGCACATAGGTTTTTTGCATTCTGAGTGAGAACATCACATACACATCCAACTGCTCTATTGTTAGTTAAAACTATGTGAAGCTGTGGCAAGTGTTTGGAGAAAAAATCACCATGACAGTGAACAGTGGTTCACAGTTATAAGTCTGATATTGCACGCTTCTGCATTGTATGGAATTCCAGGTGATTCACTAGAACATCTTCTGTCTTACAGTGGAGTAACACAGGATTCTGAAAAGCTGTAGGAATCAACAGACACTACTGCTTCCACGTAGAGCTTTGTGCTGCTTTTAATAATCAGCCAGGTGAAAATTATGTAAAGTAGATAAAATAAAAATTGCTTCCAATTTTGTAATCACTAGCTACATAAATACAACTTTTCCTTCATGCGACAGTAATAAGTCTTTTAAACAAAATTCTCAAATTGGTGCATGCAGGCCCAGTAGACTACAGAAAAAGGGTACAGTCTACATTTAAATTTCAAATTGTCTTCTCTTTTTGAGAGAAGAAAAAAAAACAAACAAACAATGCTTAAAATTATAATTTCCCTTTTTTTGTGTGTGTGTTCTCCGTTGGGTAATATTGACAGTAAAACCAAAGCACTTGCACAGTTTTAGTAGCATACTATCCAAAAAGTGTTTTACACAGAGAAGGACAAAGACACTGTGATCGCATCCTATTTGGATAACACTACAGTAACTTTATCCTTAGTAACAAAACAAAAAAAAAAAGAAATCAGCATGCATAAATTTGGAAAGCTTAATGTGCTTTAGGGATCCAGCTCATAGTATATTTGTATTGAAAGAAGGCAAGCAGGTCTCATTTCACTAGTTGCTTTAAAAAGCAACTTATTGTGAATGTCAGTAGAAAAAATAATAAAAGAATATACACGTAGCTGATGCCTTGTACATTATGCCAAAATAACCCCAAAATATCTTTTTGTTTCAGTTAGCATCTGTCCTATTAGACACTCCCAGAGGTTTTAAGAAGGGCTATATCCAGTAAGTTTTTATGTTACGGAGAAATTGTATCACTGTATTCCTCCCTTGACAGTTCCACAGTAGTTCAGCTGCACATCTTTATGTTTGCAGTGCATGTGATTCAGCACACCCTCAACATCAGTAAATAACACTTTTTAACTTCCTTAGGTGGAAAAGTCTTCAGTGATGTCTACAGGTTATGTAATCATTTATAATAAAGTTTGTGTCCAAGATAAATCTTGCTGTAGAAAAAATAAGTATCACAGATTAAAACATTTAATCTAAAATGAAAATCAAATGATCAACATATAGGGATCCCATGAGAAAAGTCTGAACCACTATTTATAAGTGATTATGATATAGCAGTCATGTTAGTACCTACACTTAGTTCTTCAACTGGAAGAAAAAGTGTCTTTTATTTTACTGTAGAAGAAATGACCAGAAATCAGTATCAAAGGAGAACTTCCCACGACAAGCCACACAGAATTCCCTGTGAATCCATTTTAAACAAGAAGGAAAAGCCTTTGATAGCCTCTGAAATTTGGAATATTAATTCAACCTTTCAAATGAAGCTAGTTCATACTACTATAATTACCCTTCAAAACAAAACCAAAACCAATTTTAAGTACTTTCATACAACCTCTTACCTTTGAATATAAGCAAAACTAACTACAATTCTAAGATTTCTGAATGTTTAAGACGGTCATTTTCTAGTGTACAGTATAGACGGCAAGCTTGATTAAAAAGAATTATTCAGATCAGATTTCTAAGTAATGAATATATTTGAGAAAAACAGAAATTGTTCATCAAAAATGAAAGAAGAGCCATACTGGGAAATACCCTTCTGGTACTCAGTTCTCATTATATTCTGCTGCTCCTTAGCTCAGTAAAATGAGGCTTGCACCACCTACAATAATATTTGTCTTGCAAGACTGACACAGAAATTTTGCCATCTATTTCAGTGAACCAAGACCGCTAGCTTGTGCTACATGGAAAGAATCTTTACAACGTAAAAGCTGTTCTTCCTAGCCTCCACCTTTATGCCATGATGATGTTTCTAATGTGGGAAAGTATAACCGAAATGAGCAACAGAGTAGGACAACTCACAGGAAAATGAGGAGTAAGGGGATATCCTTGTTCATCTCAGGAGAGTGGAGAACACCCAGTTGTTACGGCCATGTCGATTCTATTTCTGCCAAAGCAACTGCACTTTGTTACAGAAAGAAAAGTTCTCAAGGGAGTGGGAAACCCCAAAGAGAAATGTTTTCTCTAAGAGCCTGTACTCTCTTTGAGCACTCTTCGAAATGACAGATAACAAAATTCATGTTATCTATGGATTGATTTGTCTAGGTAGCCAGCCCAGGTAAACTGGGCTGTTCGGAGAGCAAGAGTCTGATCCTGAGACACTGAGTGGGAGACGGAGCCGTCTGCTTGAGCTGACGCTAAGAAATGGAACTGCTCAAAGGCAGACTTGCTGCTTTTTTAAGAAACAATTTCTGAGTATTATCTAGTGGTTTCTATACACAGAGATTAAAGTAGAGCGAGGCCAAGACACAATCATATCTAAACAACAACAGGCAGTTGTTATTCACAGTAGTTCCCAAGCGGCTTTCTCAGCAGCAGGCCGGACCCTGGATTGTCCCACGCAGCTCTCACTACTGCGTTTGCTAAGACTCGCCTCTGCAGCTGTCAACACCGACTTCCAGTACGAGCCATCTATTATAAGCTTGCCACTAATTCTCATTTAATACGGAGCCAGTAACAAGTTTTGGTTGGCATCATTCCACAAATGAATTATATATTTGGACTGAGAAAAAAATATTTTAAAAATGAATTGAAGAAAGGCTGCAGTGCAAGCGTGAGGAAGTCACCCCTGCAGTAATTGTATAGCTTCTGTCCCATTTCCACTAATAAAATTGCTACAAATGTATAGGCATGAAGTGCAGCAGAAAATTTCATCCTTATATTGATGAGATTAATGGACTATTATCTCATTTCCAAGATTACTTAGAATTGATTTTATGGTCCCTTTCCTCTGACGAGTTTCAAGTTCTGATTAAAGAAAGGCCTTGGCTCTAAAACCCGTGCCTCAACTTTGACAAATTTGGACTGTGTTTTCATATAGGCTGTTTGTTGGAATAATATTCACATTTTCAATAAAATATTTGCAAAACAAGCAAATATTTACAAATATCAGTAAGATTTTAGGCTGAAGCAAGGAAGATCATTGATGACATAACTGTTTCCTCATAATCATATGAATTTTCTGACAGTATATTGGCACTATATAGAGAAGCGATTGAGGACCTGAGTCAACACTAGAAGTACCACAACATATTCAGTATGTTAACTTTTCAAAGTCAACATCACATTTTTGCAGTATTTTTTTCTTTTGCAAACAGGATGCTCTGAGGAATGCAGCAGCAAGGAGCCCGCAGCTGCTGATGTACCACAGTAGTACCTCACCAGAGAAGTTGCTTTAACAGTACGCTTTAAGGATAAAGTGCTTTAATGAGGCAATCCTCGAAGTCAGCACCAGCACAAATTCCATAAAGGACAGCAGTAAATAGACTGCATTTTCTATACTGACTTGTTAGTAGCACTGCCATATGGCAGTAGTAAAGCAGGAAACATAGTCTTCAAATCTTTAGACATAATCATTCTATATGATAAATAAATAGAAAAAAGTAGCATCTATAATACCCTAATTTGCCTTCACAGAAATTAACTAAAGAATCTCCTCATTGTACACAGGCAATTTTAGGATTATTACTGTGTTTGGAAGATTACCTCCTCTGTGTATGAAGTTTTAAAATTATATACAACTTTGCTGATTAAAACTGGAATAAAAGTTTTGCTGACTATTTTAATCTAGAAATAGTATATCATTGCTCGCTGACAAAGAAAAAGAGTGAAATGTAAATATATGAGTAGAACTACATTCCCACTCTGATGGTAAAGAAAATCACTGTAGTATCCATCTGCTGCTATCAGATACTTGGTCATGGCCATTGTCGTAACACATACCATTTCTCATAGTACTAAATTATTTTTTATTTGCTGTTACCAAAGCACACTATAAACGCTCGTGAACATGCTGATTATTCCAGTTTTCAGCTACTGGAAAGAAGCTTAAAACAACAGCTAGAATAATCCCACTATTATACACAGTCAAGAGAATATACTAATAGAATCAAGCTTCTACAAGCAGTTTGGAGGAAGCTGCTTCTAGACAAATATCAAATTTAGGAACAAAACCTGAAATAGAAACTTATGGTGCTTTTTTTTTTCCTGGCATTTCATGTTTGGGGTTTGTGCAGGGAGTGTCACAGTTTATCACACCAGTTTCCAGTACAAGTTGTACATTAGGGTTCTGAGCCCTGCTCTAGTCTGTCAGATCAAACCAGGCTGCTTGACTCTGCAGACTCAGCTGACATTCACACCCACACACTACCCAGCTCTGCTGCATGCCGTAATTAAATACCTAAGGTGAAGCTTGCTTTGCCTCTACAAAGGAAGATGTATTTGATGACTCAGTACGTCCCAGCAATTGAAGCTTGCAAGCTACAAATTCCCCAGTCAACTCACACTTGCAGCAGAATCACAGGCCTGGAAGATAAGGCATTTTATAAACACTTCTAACCAGATTCTGTTCAATATGCCGGGCAAATTGGAGGTAGACAAGTATATTCAGAACAGGCATTTGAAATGAAATTCACATATGGAATCAATCTAACACCCAAAAAAAAAACGCATTTGGTGACTCATCTGAACATCAGAACATCGAGAACCGAGGAAGGGCGAGAGACTGGAATAACTGCATCCCAAGGCGCGCGTGACACGTGAGTACAAACAGCTGAAGAAGTGGTCCCCTCCCTATGCTCACAGAGGATGGGTAGGAACGAACAAACAAACAAACAAACAGACAGAATAAAGCCTCAGGAGCGCAGAAGGATGCCTGAGCAGGGGGAAGAAATAAAAACAGGATACCAAAGGCTTTGTGGAGAAGTTTGAAATAATTCATCATCCCCTGTACTTCCCCCAGACAAAGAAAAAAGAAGACATACAGTCAAGTTAAAGCAAAAACATATGAGCAAAGTGTTCACTGTATTTCCAAGAACGAAATTCATTAAAACACAGTAAAATACCCTGATATTAAAAAGCATTATGGTTTAGATTCTCCTCAGAGGACTGTTCCCAGGATACAGCCTTGTTCTAACACCTGCTGTCTGTTCCATACGGTGATCACACGTCCTGTCCTCCTATCGTTACATGGCAAAAATGAACTTTAAAACCAAGCCTACCTAGAAGGACACCCTGACAAGAAAATTAAAAAAAAATGAATCCCTCCTAGGAAAAAAGAAAACCACCCTATACACTGGCCAGACCAATCTGGTAATGGGAAAAATGTCCCCTTCATAAATGCAGCAAGATAAACATAGATTTTCAAAAATCTAGCCTTACTCTAATTCCAGGGATATCAAACAGTCCTTAGGGTTGAAAAATACAGCACCCTTGCTAAATTTTGAACGTTCAGCCCTGAGTTCTCCTCCTGTACTCAGAAAAGCTGTGTCCTTTACAAAGGGGAATACTAAATCACACATGTCATTTTTTCAGTCTTTGTTTTGACAGAATTTTGAGCCCATTAATGACAAAGAAAATAACTGAATATAAACAAGCCTGCAAACTTTTAGCTGAAAAGTGTTTTGCTAACAAAGCTGAGCTCTGCTGGTGCCTTAAGATTACATTTTCTTTTTTCCTATTTAAATGAAGCAAAACTGAAAAATATATAACAAAGTCAGGAGTGAAAGAATAACGAGAATGGACATGTAGACATGGATTCATGTAGACATGGCATCAAAGGAAGACATCTTCAGTTCCTAGGTGTGATGGGTTGACCTTGTTTGGTTGCCTGATGCCCACCCAGCTGCTTCTCCCTCCCCCTCCTCAACAGCACAGGAAAAGAAAATGAGAGGGGAAATCCCATGGGTCAAGATTAAGACAGAGAGACTGTTTAGCAGCTACTGTCATGAGCAAAACAGACTTGACCTGGGGGAAAATGAATTTAATTTATTGCCAGTTAAAAATATATTTGGATGGTGAGAAAAAAGTGGTGAAGCCCTGGCTTTCCTGGAAATGGCGAAACATCTGCCTGCCAATGGGAAGCAGGGATGAGTGAGTTTCCTTGCTCTTGCAGGTCCAACTCCCTCCTCCATCCCGCTGGGGGGCAAGCGAGTGAGCGGCCAGGTGGGGCTTTAGCTGCTGGCTGGGACCAATCCACCGCACCATGTTTCTGCTCACAAGACTACTTCTTACAACAAACATCTCTAAGATTTTTTTCCCCCAGTACTCGGATACCTCCTCTCCTCCCATCTACCACATTTTATATTTTTTTTTATTCACAGGCTCGTGAAGGCCAGCAAAATCACCATTGTTAGTTCACATGCAGGCTAACTACCACAGACCTGACCTTCACCATCAATTAATTCACTTTGTTTTTAAACTATTATGAGCAAAAATTCTCTGTGAAACCACTTACTTTGTCCATTCTTTCTCCTACCTTGCCCTGGCATAGGGCTAATATGCTCCCTTCTAACTTTAGCCACTGTGGCACACGGCTTTCTTACACTAAGGGACTCTTAGGGGGTCCTGGCAGAATTTGAACATTATCTGACCCTGTACTATAACAGTATTCTCCAGAAGGTCCTTACATTTACTTCATTTGCCCTTTGTACTTAATACAAGCAAACACAAGGAACTACAGGACAATGGTGAACTAGGATCTAAATTTTAGTTCTTTTTCTAGATCCTCGATTGGTTTTATTCCACTAGAGGCAAGCTCTCAAGACATAAACAGAATTAAAAATGCATGGACTGAACTTAAAATGTAATATAATAAATGAAACGTGATACTCTTACTTAATAGCTTTAGCTATTGAAAATTCAAAGGCATGCTGTATTTCAATTATAAAATGAAACATCATTTTGTTCAAAGGAAAAACATCTGCTGAGATGCAAAATCCCTTCGGAGATTTTCTTTTACTATTTCATTATTTTTAACTCAAAACTCCAGGGGATCATATATCAAACCAATCTGGTTCACCAAACCAGGTTATCAAGATGACCTACTTTAATCTCTGATGAGGACATTTCCTTGAAAGACTGCACAGTCTCCCATGGCTTACCTTGGTTTAGTCAATTAGGTAAAGAAAATTAGTACAGCATATTTCCTCGTATTTCTAAAATATCTTAATTAAAAGTGTTTTTAAAAAGCCTCATTACAACTTAAATGACTTGCTACAGAATGGCTTGATCCAAGACTACTACGCACAGTGCAAAACACCGGTAACATTCTGCAGAGCCCCGCACGCAGCCACCACAGGTACGTTACTCTTAAGTTCTTCTTTATTGTGAGTATAATTCAGTGTTTGTCTATTTTTAAGAAATTCTAGCATAAAAGATACAATTACTGATAGTCTGCATACACACTATAAGGTGCACAGTCTCAGTTCACAGGTTATACAAGCACAGACAGACAAATCACTACAGCAAACAGTTTCTGTGGTGTTTTTTACCCTTTCTAAAACATGCTGTCACAGAGGTGCCACCAGCATTGCTGATGGGCTCACTTTTGGGCTGCGGTGTGTCTGATTTAAAGCCATCTGAAACTGGCTCTGCTCAACGTGGGGGCAACTCCTGGTCTCTTCTCATGAAAGGAATCCCTACAGCCCTCCCCTGCTCCCAAAACATTCCCACATCAGCCCAAAACGCATGGCTAGCATATCCTGGAGACAGAAATCAGTGAGAAACTTAAAAGACCTCAGTGAGGTTAATAAGAAATCTCTTTGTCACATAAATACCATTCCATACCATGCCATACCCTTGAAATGATAGAATTGCATTTGTCTGCTTTTGACTATGCCTAAATAATATTTATAGGTGCTTAAATAATTGTTAAATAAACTAAATAAAATAACAGCAGGCTAAAACAATTTTTAAGAAATGCAGTCTTCAGAGAAAAAGCATTACTACCAGCTGGAATCAGTGACAGCTGAAACCAGCAAGAGCAATTTTTCTAGACAAATGACCTTTCTTGCTGTCAGGTTATTCTCTAAACATTTGAAATAGCTTATGATACCTTTGCCTTATCTTTTTTTGAAACATTTTTTTTTTAAAACAGCAAACGTTATATATAATATATATAAGCAATATATATTACTCCTCTATACATTACAGCTGACTAACCACAGGAAACAGACTGAAGGAAACCATAGTTTTACAAAGACAATCTGTTGTTCTGTGCTTCTACAAAAAAATAGTTTAAACTGGATGCACACAGTGCAAAGCAAGTAGTGCTTTTACATTTTTTTGCTCCAAATGTGGCGATCCTTTGATAAGAGTGATTGATTGCGTCTGGGTAAGTTTGCTTAATATTTGCTGTGGCCACTGTCTTGATGGAGGCTCAATCAATCACTCGGCACAGGAAATCAGGGCTAATGCACTAAAACAATATCTGGTATGCACTCAGTTAATCCATCACCATTCCCTTGTGCAGTGCCGGGGAACGGTCTTGTGAGCAGATTCTGCCTAAAAATGGATCTCTGAGCTTGTTTTTATTTAAAAAAGATTTCTTCTTCAATGCTTCATAAAATTTTAAACGTAGTGGAACCACACTCTCCACTCCAAGTTGAGCTACATTAGGAAATTTGAAATAAATAAATGCAGTAAATCTTTTAAAGATTTTGAAGTTAAAAACAAACAAACAAACAAACAACCCATATATCAAAGTCTATGAAGTTTGATGTTGCCAAATTTAACAGCAGAACTCCAACAGTTCAAACACAGCCAGATCACCTATTACTTTAGGTAGATTTTAATTCCCATCGTCCACCTTAATATTTTTTATAATAACTTCCTAAACTCTTTTTTTTTTTTTTTTTAAAGTGACTGTTAACCTGTAGTACATTTTGCATGTGAAACAATCCCATTTCTTTTAGTTCCTCACAGGTCACATATAAGCTCGTATGTACAGAAAAGTGCATAAATATTCCAAACAAGTGGAAATGCACGGAGGATGTGGACATTAACATTTAAGGTGCTTGTTCACATACCTGACTCAGAAAAATAAAACCTTTGTTTACTGGAAATTAGAATAGAAAAAAAAAATTTCAAAATTATCCATATGAAAAACAGGAAGCATATCAAATGAAAATTCTTTTCCTAAATTTATCATTTAATTCCCCATACATGAGCATTTTACCCTTTTAAAAACCAGCAGAAATTTCAAAACTTGCAGAAGAGCATTCACTGCAGGCAGGAAGCTGTAGGAAAATCACCTGAATGACAGCTACGCTTCTGTAAAGTTGTTCTGAGTTGCTTTTAGTTAACTAGCATATTATTTTATCATCTGCTTTTGGACAGAAATAACCAAATAGCTAGAATTCCTGATCTGGTTGCTTCTTTGTTGATAAGTATCTGTCTTCTAAATTAACATTTTCATATGTAATAATATAATTAGTTCTAATTCCTCCTCTTCTGCACGTAAGAATTTGCGATAACTGTCAAGTCAGAGGTATGTAGATCAGAACACCTGTGGTAGTGGGTGATGAAGTAACACCAGCCTACACAGAAGCAGAACACAACTTCATGTCCTAGGAAGCACAGTTACACGCTCCTCTGACACTGCAAGCAACCAGCCTGGCTCAACGGAATTTCTCAAGGACAGGTTAAGGCCTTCGGGAGCTCAGCATTTAGACCGACTCAAAATCACAACAATCATGCAGAATCATGAAGAAAACATACACCTATTACTGTCATGAACAGTCTTATTCCATATTGCTATGCTACTTATTTATTGACATGAAAAAATATGTTGTATATTTATAATTGAATATTTGGAACAGATATATATATAAATATATAAAATAGCAGCTTAGCTTTACCAGTTGGAATAATCTCCAGAGGAAGGGACAAAACCCTACGGAAATCACTAGATTTTGTCACACAGAAAAGACCGAGTCTAATGACTCAATTTTCCCCTCTCCGAGACTTTAGAATTCCTTGTATATATTCTGTCTCTTTTGAGACTTTGAGATGTGTATGATCATCAAAGACTTACCTGTCCACACCCCTGTCTGCTTTTAAGTTCACATGCCCCTTAATCATGCCCACAATGTAATTAATATCTGTAGTTCTTATTCACTCATACACATTGCCCTAAGAACACCTGTAGCTACTCAGCAGTGGGAAACTAATCATTTCCTTGCTCTGTCATTAGATTTCTCTTTGAAGGACATGATCTTGCAGAGTTCTCACACGTAATGTTCCTCAGTCACCACAAAGTATATCTCAAAACACTGTCCAGCCAAAGCTAAGCCTGGTAATTATTGTATCCTGTGGCAATAGCAGCTGTTTAACAATGATTTTTATTCTAGTTTTCTATTGTCCTCTGGCTAACATTTTGTCAATAGCCTATAGACTTCAGTGATACGAACTTTCCAGGAAACAATACGTTGTTGTGAATGGGTTCGGCTAAATGACATCAATGCACTTTGGAGCTGAGGAGCTATGAGAGACCTAGAGAAGACAACTCTAATGGAGAATTCAAAAGTCTTAAGCATCTTGAATTAATAGCCACAGTGTCAAACTGTGGCTATTAAAATATTATCAAAAATCAATTATTGAACATTGACTCTAGAAGAAATTTAAATTTTATATTAGCCCACTGAACAAGCACAGGATGAGGATTAGAAATTATTTTTTTATCTTACTACATTGCTGATTCTGTCCATTTTTTAGTATTGCTCTGTTATTCAAACTTGAGGTGCCATAGGCCATGCCTTCAATCTTCTTTAGAGCAGATTTCTTTATACCAGTAATTGAATGGTAGGCTTTATGTCAACTTCCTTGTTTGGCGAAAGTGAGCACTGTCACTGGCCGTGCCTATAACAATGATTTCTTTTGTGACATGTACGTCACAGTCTCCTCCAGGAATGTGTCCAAGGCCAATAATTCACTTCAAATAGTTATTCTGAAAACCATCAGAATGAAAGTACTTTGAAATAATATTACCTTAGGACAAGAAAGATGCATTGATTTACCTATGTGCAATTTCTCCTATCTCCTTGGTCTCCTTAGACATGAACAGAATTCCAATATCATGGATTTAGAGCTATGGCTGTAAAGAACTTAGAAGACTGCAATGGAAGAAGGAGCTTTCCATTCTGTGACATAATTAGCATCATTAATTAAACATTATCGTATTTACTTTTGGTTTTTTTAATTCTGTAATTGACATCAATACAGTGCCATCTGTATCTTCCTGCATGCAGAAATGAAGGCACCAGAAGTTTATTTACTCCATGTCCTTCATCAGTTTTGAAAATACAATTTTGCATTTTACAAAACAATTATCTTATGTGTAATAATGCATATATAGCTGTTAGATTTTCACTTTATAACACTGTAAAAATTACAATATAAAAGATTACTGCTCATGGAATGTCAAGCTAGAAATACCACATACTATTAAAATACCAGTGCTCCCGTAATCAAGACAAATGGAGTCCAAACAGAAGCTAAAGGTTTTGCATTATTGTTGAATGAAATAAGAAATTTATATTGTCAGTAAAGATTCTCAAAACAAGTTATTTTTGCTCCTTGAAGCAAAGCATGCCAGAGCTTTTTTAATTATAAGGCCTAGCTTGTTATATATGGATGTAAAAGGCCCGGGCGCGCTCCTGTCAGTACAGTAGTTCTGTCAAGCCCCTCTCTCCCCATCCCACATCGACATACATTATTCAGCACGTTAGAGACCATCTGGAAGTTGCTCCTGAAATAGCCCAGGACTTGATGACCTTCCAGATACGCTGCAAAAAGCATTTGCTTGACAAGGGTTTGGGGGAAGGTTGTAGGTGTGCTGTTTCTGAGAAGATTAAGCAAGCTCTTTTACAGTTTTGATTAATGCTTGCTTTAATTTACTATTTGTATGTGATTGGTTTTGATACAGAGGTCAGCCACTGTTACCATTAAGCTTAATGAATGCTTCCGGTGTTTACTGCTTAAATATAAATATGCACATAACCAACTGCTGGCACCAGGCCTGATTAATGCCCACTGAAGTCAATGAGAAGATTCGTGTTGCTGAAGGTGGTGAGCTTTTTGTGACACAGTACCTTTCCCCTTCTGAGAGAGAAATCATACTCGCATTGAATCCATCGTAACAGCACAGCTACAGCTCACTGTAGCCAAAAGAACGCCAGTCTAGCTAAATGCTGGTCTGTACCCATGCAATAAGTGATACGCATAAAAATTATGTATCCTGAAGTCATGCCTTGTGTAAGCATCTGAAAAGTTACATCATAAACACAGTTGCATCTAAGTAAAGACAGAAAACTGCAACACATTCATTCTACTCTTGCTTCTCTTTTCCTTCCAACTTGCCACGTTTTAAAGGACAGAATTTAGAAACTGTATCCCTCATGGCAAGGACAAAGTTCGAATATGCTATGAAAGATGATGAATGATCAATGATGTGATTGAAAGAGCCGCGTGTGGAGAAGAGGGTATGGTCACAGCGCTGGAATTAGGTTAATGATCTTGCTTCAGTTATTTACATCAAGTAATTCCAGTATCACATAGTTTTCATCTGCTTTCTGAGAGTAAAATGGTCTGGTCCCTCACACAGCCGTACACAAGGTGAAGGATATGCCACCTGAATAAATACCGCTATAAGCAAGTACAGTTCAAAGCAACAAATATACTTTTACAGGTAAGTAGGGTAGAGATTTAAAAAGATATTACATAACTGACTCCAGGAAATCTATCTATGCAAGCCTGTAAACCAGCTACCTGTTTCTTTGCATTAAAAGTCAAGTATTTGCATTTAAAGGAACAGGAAGCTCTCCTGCATATCACCCCTTCCATCAAAAATAATTGGGGAGGGAAAAAAAGAAAGATCCTATGCAGAACTGGAATGATGAAGCACACCAAGAAAAGAATGAATAAATGAAGATTCTATATTTTGCTGAGACAGATGGAGAACCCATTTGATAACACCCCTTAGAAACAGCTGATTTCTACTGCATTTCCGCAGAAAGGACTTACCTCATCAGCACACTCTGTACGTAACTTTCCACCTCCTGAACTGCGTTTATAACAAATCATTGTGTATACATGTAGAAGTCAAAGACAATAATATTTGTCCTCAATCATAATATTATTTTTATGTCTGTTGGAAGCTTTCATGACATGTTTATAAAATATACTAATTTGTTAGAGGGTAGACATACAGTAGACCTACACATGTGAATACTACGCAAAATCCAACCCATTCTGTCCTCTTTCAGCCTTGCCATGGATAATACCATAACATTTTCAATATCTGGAACACGAATCCACCCTAAGTCACTCACTACCAAGGCAGCTTTTTTTTTTTTATTTTGAGTTTCCAGTTTAAGTTGGAACACTCATTTCAGGAGTGTTTTTATCTGGAGCGCTGCAATGCCATGCGATACCTTGTAATAGTTTATGTCTCCAGCTGGTTAAGTTGCTTATTTTCCCAAAAGGTTACTTAGAAAGTGCAGGTCATGGGGATTAAGTCATGTAGCTCCTGCAGAGTACAGCAGGAATTTCACAGTTGAATCCTTGCAAATTCTTTTGGGAAATGTATTACTCTCTAATGAGTCATTAATCACTTTGCTGACTTCACACATACTGAAGCAGCCTCTGACATCAACAGCATTGGTGTTGTCTTAGGCAGAACTGGAGATCACCTGATTTAGTTGATTCAAAGGGAGATGGACCGGTAGACTCCCAGATTTTGAAAACTGGCTGGTGATGTTTTGCTGTTTGCATTCAAACAACTGGAAGGACACTTAAAATAGTGCTGTGCATCCACTGAAAGTATCAAACTGTGTCAAGTCAAGCATTAAAAACCTATAGCATCTTAAGTCACTAGTTAATTTTGAAAACATTGCCCACATCATTTGTTCACACAATTTAATTCCAAAAATTTCTGTGGCTAGTAAAATGTATTTTAACCTGAACAATGCAACTTGTGAACCATTTCTGAGCCATATCCTTTCAAACTGCAGTTGTATTTAAGAGAAGTATTTGGGGGTTCAGCATCACAAAATGCTTATTTAAACTGCATGCCTGTGACTTAGAACTGATGATGCACGCTGCAGTAGGTTTCTCTCTTTGGCTGAAGAGCTAAGTAGCAAGGACAAGTCGTTTAGATGTGTTAGATGGGCAAGGGTGCTGCTTCTAAAATATGGGTCATGGGTGAAAGTACTACCAACCACATCGTGTGAGTATGGAGATAAGCAACAGACAACTTGTAAATTGTGCAAGCTGCGCAGTTTTTCAATTCCAGCTATGACTATTGCAGGGTTTGGGTGGTGGGGGAGAGTTAAGGAGACTTCTCTGAGAGCAGACAGTTATGCTTACGCAGACGTAAAACGTATGGGGAGGGGAAGTGAAGGGAACAGGAGTGCTATGATAATGCATTGATTAGTAAAAGGTTTGGGGTTTGTTTTTTAGCTAGAACATTCTTTCAAACACAAATACATTATTTACACATCAGCACAGGGTCACAGCATGAATTGAGAAATATATTCATATTAGCGCAGGTATTCTCATTTATAAAATACATAGTGAAAAATGAATAAGTATTCTACAGTTCATAGAAAGTAATTTGAGATTCAGTGAAATCTGCTACACTGGGTTTGGCTTGGATAGAGTTAATTTTATTCATAGCAGCCCCTAAGGTTCTGTTTTGGATTTGTGACCAAAACAGTGTTGATAACACAGGCATGTTTTATTTACTGCTGAGCAGTGCTTACATAGCCTCAAGGCCTTTTCTGCTTCTCAGGCTGCCCCCACCAGTGAGTGGCCTGGGGGGGCACAAGACATTTGGAGGGGACACAGCTGGGACAGATGACCCCAGCTGACCAAAGGGATATTCCAGTGCAGACCACTTGATGTGCTCAGCCATGACAGCTGGGGAAAGAGAGAGGATGGGGGATGATCAGAGTTACGGTGTTTGTGTTCCCAAGTAAAACTTTGTGCAAAATGAAGCCTGGGTTTTCTGGAAATGGAGAAACATCTGTCTGCCAGTTGGAGGTAGTGAATACATTCCTTATTTTTCTTGCCTGCATGTGAAGCTTAGCTTTATCTATTAAACCAACTTCATCTTAAGCCACGGGTTTTTCTCACTTTTGCGCTTCCAGTTCTCTCCCCCATTTCACTGGGGGGAGCGAGCGAGGCTGAGCTGCCTGCCAGCATTAACCTCCAACACCCGCCAACAGTATTTCAGACTCATATATAAACACAAACTTCCTGGGTTCAAAATGCATATTTTCTGACAAATAGTTTTGTTTCTTGCTTCTTAAGAGAAGATTTTAATGCTTACTAACAGCAAATTCCAACACTTCTGAATTTTGTTGCAAGAGACACATTTCAAATATTTTGTACATTTCTGTATTCATTTTTGAAGCCAGTTCAACTTACTGTACATTTAGAACCTAAAATATTTTTATAGAGTTATCACAGTGATTCAAAAAAACTTGAACAACCCAAAGCAAAGAGGTATTTCTCAAATACTTGAATATATATTAAAATAAAATTGAAATTTTATTTAGCCTTTTATTCATATGGTTTATATTTTATATAAAGCAATAATATTTAACGACACTAGCAGCATTTTGTGACTTTCTACCAGTTTCTTCCTGAAAATGAAGACTTTATCAAGATTATCAAAGAGTTATCAACATAGGGGAAAACAATAACCAAGAAACCCCTCTAAATGCATTTTCAGTTTCATCAAGCAAGTGCAAGGTGTTTTTACATACAACAGGCTGGCTATTGTATTCTTCATTCAAGAAAAACATTTTATAGCACTTGCTACTTTTCAAATTGCCAACAACACATGTTTCCCAAAACTTTATCTGAGTCAAAAAATATTCCCTACAGAGTTTCTTGCACTGAACTCTGACCAAAGAGTCAGTGCAATTTAAAACACTATGGATTTAGCAACAAAACAATGTGATTTTTTTTTTCTTTTTTTCTTTTAGAGCTCTGTAAGAATCCCTCAAAGGGCAGAATCGGAGGGTAACGGTGGTTTTAGGCACCTCTAGCAGGAGCCAGCTCGAAGGGTTGCTACATTTCCCAGCACAGTGGGAAGTTGGAAGCAGATCTTTGACTCCTTGAGGGTAAGAGATGACAAGAGGCTCCACAGCCCTGTGGAGTTAAGCAGCCTGACAAGGTGAGCCAGGAGCAAAAAAGGAGCTGTTCAAATCCTCACATCAATTCTCTGGAAATACGAGAAACAGCTCTACAGGAGCTACGCCAAGCTACACATTTTTGCTGTAAGAAGCAAGTCCTGGCATATAGCAAGACTACAAGAAGGCAGCTTGCTTTTGACAAGAGGTGATTCTAAAGCATTTGACATTATTACTGATTTTCTGCAAGACGTCCAACTATGCAAGGGTATTGAAATAATTGGGGAGGGAGCGAATACACGCACAATTCTGAATTCACTATGAACAAGAAGATGCTCCATCCAAATTAGTTTCTAGAAGTTGGATAATCTAACACTGCGGATGTGATGATGAAGCTAATGTATTACTATAGAAAAGGCAAGAAGTAGAAGTACAGTTAAGAATTTGAGCACAACCAAAATCTGCAAAAACAGGTTTGGTGGCATTTGTTTCAACATGTCAAAGCAATTTCTGATATGTGGGAAAAGATGCAAAAAATGTAAAGGATTTACTGGCATATCACATTGACGGCACTGACTTTGACAGATGCCATTCCTTCGACAGTGGAGCTGGTTTGGGTGGAAACAGAATTCTAAATACCAAGAGAGGGATTTTGAGAAGACAAGGGGACTTGAGCTCATAATTCAGTTCTGCAATTTTTCTTTTTAGGTCCTTTACATGCTCAGCTTTCTGAAATTCTCCAAGATTAAATACTTTGAGTTTATTGTAGCCTACAAGAGATATCTAATTTAGTTTCTAATTGGGTAGGTCCTGATTTAACTCCAAAGAAGTAGGAAACTTCTGTTCTCCTTAAGCTAGTATATTGATTCCAAAGAGTCCATAAATACAAAGGCAGAGTGAGATTTTTATAGCTTCCTCTTAACCACTGCTCACAGCTCTTTAGTACAAATGGACACAGGCTATACCATCTTATTTTTTGTTAATGGTAGCACAATAGAGACCATCAATTGTTTTTGGTTTTTTTTCCCCCCCTAGGGAAACTGTTTTTACTGATGAATGAGCAGGAGTACTCAAGTGAGCAGCAGCTTCATGTGGAGAATATATTTTACAGAAACTCAAATGTTTCCAAAGCAAAATATTTCACCTAATTAGCTTGACACTGTTGTTGTTATCCTTCACTTTTCTTACACTCTATTCTTTACTCAGAGTTACACAAATAGACAGAATCACCTCATGACTCCAGACTCCACAGCATAACTGCTTTCATGTACTGTAAAAATACAATAAAGTGCAAAACCGCACAGTGGAATTGGAGCAAGAAGCATGCTAGTAGGGCAGCTGAATTGCAATAACGATAATAACAACACTAAAATTTTGATATTTCTTTCTTCTCTTAGAAAAATAGGAAAAATTCTATTTTCCAATTCACTTTCCACATGAGTCTTTTCAATTTCCCAATCAATATTACTGTATGAATTTTTAGTCAAAGACCCAATAGACTTCCTGAAAAGACTATTAACTGCAGCTATTCTGGAGCTATGGCTTCTGAATTAAAGGTCATGACAGTTATGAATGAGGTGATGGGCTTTTTTATAGTACTACTTCGACTTATGTCTTCAACAGAAGTGGAAATTTAAACCAGAAATAGGATTGCAACATGACAAATGAATGAAACTCTAAACTACAGAAAGCGGGGCTAAGAGGAGGTCATTCGTAAGGCAATGCAATGAATTTGTGATGCTGATGTTTTGACAAGCGAATAGATCACTGAAGTCCAATGCCTGATGCTAGCAATGCCATACAGTTTGCAAAGCTTTACCTTAAGAAAACAATAAGAAATCTTCCTTCAGAATTTATTTAGATTGGCTGATTGAGTAAGTATTTTAAACCAATATCACAGACCTTGTTGTTCCCCACAAGTTAAATTTTTCTCTCCATTTTCTCATATTTCTTGATTCTTCCTTTCCCTTTCTGCCCCTGCAAACTGCATGCATGGCCAGGTTTGTCTCTTTCTCTACCCCTCAGTATTCAGGTAGAAAGCTTGGCTACCAGCATTACTGGTTTCAAAATAAAGCAGAATTAAGTAGGACTTTGTCATCATATCAATAAATCAATGATACAATGAAGCACATTTTAATTAGACCATGGTGATCCTGAACTAACCCTGAGTTACAAAGATTAAACAATTGCTTATGGCATTCTCAATGTGTGGTTCACCATAGTGAAAAGAAGATTATTGACTCAACTGCTAAGTTATGAGAATTGATGAAGTCTTGCTGAGTGCACAAATTCTTTTTAGCACAAAAAACCAATGCAGTTTTATGACTCAGCTCCTTTGAATTATTTTAATTAAGGACTACTATGATAAGAAAAAAGTTAAAAAACTATTTAGTAGGAAGACAGGCTCCCATTTAAATGTTGACTTATGAAGTCAGAATTTTCAAGGATGTTACTGTACTTTGGTCTTTTATTTTCAAAGCCATTAACTTCTCCCAGCACATTTCTATCTACAGATCTAGGAGGAAAACTATCATAAGTCTTCATGACTTAGGAACCTGTGAAAGTCAATACCACTTAGACATCTATTCTACTTGAGTAACTTTTTTTTTTCTTCTCTGCCTAAATTTAGACACACAAATTTTAATAAAAAATGATCTGAAGCTTTACATTCAGGTTTTCAACAGGTGTAACCTGGCACAAGACCCCTGATCTTAGTGCCATACCACTCGAAAATCCGGCCTTATGAGCTCAGTATATTTGGAAGCGTAACTAATTTGTCTAGACAGTCTTTCCAAAAGGTTATTGTTACATTGCTTTTAACAATAAAAACGTATGGGGAACATGCTGAGGGAAAGCAGCATGTTTAAATTACAGTAGAGCAAGAACGGTAATAATATTCTTAAAACACTATAGAATTATGTAGCATGTGCATCAAAGTACATGCAGATGTAGGAATAATGAATGATTTTGAACAAAGTATATTCATGGTCTTTCATCTTATTTCTTAATATTTAAAGCAAATAAAAATATTTGGTCTTGTATTTGATAATGCTGAATTTAATCTGCCAAAATTACGCCATCTGTGCAAAACAAACAAAAAAAAAGAGGAATATTTATCCTTCAAATTATTGCATGATAGAAAAATCAACAGAGCACTCTTGGTTTGCTATATTTTTAAAAGCTATTCAGACTGTATAGTAGGAGTTTCAAAATCCCACTCGGTTTCTCACTGGATTCACGGGTATCTAAATTCCTGCACAGAACAACACTTCTGCCAGTCCCTTGAGGGAAGCCCTAGCAAAAGCTGAGGTTGTCAGGACACATAAACTCTTCCATTGTTATTCCTGCTCTATCAATCATTTTCAGTTAAGGAAAAGGTGAGCTTTAGCATTGAGATAGAGGCTATTCATCAAGGTTAGGAAAAAAAAAATAAAGAAAAACGTAGTTCTTATGAGCAAGTGTAAGGGAAGCAGCAGCAGAAAAAGATGAAGAAAAAGTGTAAGGAACGTTGTGGCTGAATGCTGGACAGGGGGCAAGCAGTAGCAACGAGCACGTGCGGTACACAGACATTAAAAGATCCATGCTGTGCACGTGTCTTAGTCTGAAAATGTTAACACTGGCCTTTAAATTTCATGTGAAGCACAAGCTGTAAGGCATCTACCCAGACACTGAGAAGAAACATGGCATAAATCCAACCTTAGATTGAAACCCCCACAACAGTGGATCATTAACTGCAACTCCAGCTCCTATGTCGCAGCTCCTATGTCGTTTGGCACCTAACAGTCTGCAGGCACTCACCAAGTTTTCCAAATTATAAACAAGAGATCTATGAACTTGTCCTGCTGCAAAGAGCACCCTAATATTTTCTCACAGTGTGTTTTCCTGTCCACGGCATTACAGCGTTGCTAACAGAGATCCACAGTCAGTGGATGATGTTAACGGGTGATTTGCTGCTCTGAGATGCTAGAAGGGTCTAGCAAAGGGTATTTTTCCCTGAATTAAGATTAATAAACTGAATACACACACCATGGTAAAGAAACTATGTCACATGATACCAGATTCAACAGTTGCCTTCTATAAAGATTAAGTTTATTTTCTACCCATCAAGAGCAGGGGACCAGTGAGTTCCTCAGCAATAAGGACACTCTGCTTCCTGAGAGACTTAAAGACACATCTCCACCAAGACTGGCTCGGTCATGGTGTACTTGAGAGACAGACAGAAAACAGGACTTGAGAAGAGCTAAGCATTCAAGACTTCTAAAACTAAGTGTACAATTTTGTTTTAATTTTCTTTATTGAAGGAGTATTAATTTGCCTGTATTTATTTTTATTTTAGAAGATGCTATGAGCTCATTTTGACACTTAAGACTCTTTAATGCACTTTCTATACTTCAGCTCTTATGTTAGTTGAACTTAAAATATTTTTGAGGTTTTCTTCATGAGACATACTTAGCCTTTCAATAACAGAGTACAGATAATTATATCACTCCTTTCTATACCATTTGGAGGTGGAATAAGCAAATTAAGGCTTTCCAAATTATTGTGCTAAAATAGTGCCTACCTGATTGTTTTGTATGTTGGACAGGCTTGGTGCCACTAGATAAGCTCCTGGTGATATGTCAGGCCCTGCTTCAGAACAACGCTTTCACTAAAGCCATTGTGTCAGGACACTGGGACTGTAACCATTCATAAAAGAAACCTCTCTTGGATACAAATGACAGCCCCTCTACTTCTACAGAAAAGGAATAACATATCATCAACCATTATGAGCTCATCTGGAGGCCACTGCTAGGTAGAAAATTGATGCGCATCTCTAAACCATACTGTTTAATCACTTTCTAACATCCTAGCCATACAATTGCTTTTACATTCTGTAAGGTGACTTCTAAATCTGATTAAGAGAGACTTATTTTTCTGAAGAATAAATAATAAAAAATTGTATATATATGCCCAACTAGATAGTTTTATTAACAGTATGCATAGGCATAGAAATGTAACTTGCATTTGTACTTGGTAAGACAAAGTATTTTAGAAATATATTATTTTATTAAAGAACCTCACATGTAAACTATTTTAGTGTGTGACTGAACATAAATTTTAGAACTTAAAATACATTACACGGGACTGACAGTAACTTTGCGCATCTAAGTACTAGCATATATTTCGGAGTTGAGATTGGGAAAGTTCTGTTGCATACAAATAACCTGAACCATGGTTGCTCCATCCTCAGCGATCCAAAGGGAACCAGATCAAAGATCTGACTACGTTTTCTAAATTAAAAATTCAAATCAGAACATGTAAAATAGTTTAAAATAATAATTACATGAATTCCAATTAAGTAATACACAGTAATTGCAATGAGTGCTATTAGCAAATGCAAAATACAATTTCAGTTAAAGCTGCTATCATGAAATAGCAACAGACAGGTGCACCTAAACCTTAACAAGTGGAAGAGAAATTACAGGTGCTTGTATTGTAGGGAACAGTGAAATTCGGTCACTTCTCTGTGGTTTATGCTATCTCACTCAACTAGAATGTTGCTGTTTATATGCTTCTGCTGTTTTATAGGCTTAAGTGTTTTTAAAGAATGAAGACAGTGCAGAAATCAGGAAACAATTTAAAACATGAAAACAATTTAGAACCAGAGAAGTCTGTATGCACATATCAGTAACCGAAAATTAGAGTTACTGCTCTGTAAAGTTTAGATTTTCTTTTCCAGTATCTGTACCAGGTGCCTCAGAGAACAATCCAAGTGAAGTCCTGATTTTAATATATGAAATCTGTTTTATGAACTGAAGTTTTACTTTTAATAAAAAGCAAAAGTAGTAGAGCACGCTTAACATTTAGTTATCTGTGCTTGAAAACTTAGCAGACTGCACCCAAAAAAAACCCCCATGATAACGTGTAATGAAAATTGTCTTTGAAAAATTTCACATCACGGGAAATATTTAGCTTGAAATTGCTGCAATGGGGTGGGGCTATCATTGTGTTTGTTCTGTACCACACGCTAAAAACACAATATGTAAAAGTGAAATACACAGAAATACATATATTCCATGCACAGCGTTCATTTTTATGCAGCATTTAGGAGTATCCATGCAATCCAGACTCTACAAGTTTCCAACTGTATTGTGAATAAAGGATTACACATCACATATCTGCCAGTCAACCCAGCTAAACCTCTAGCTAAATGCCTCTCCCCAGTATTATTCCCCCAAGCTGCCACACTGATCTATCCAAATTCTGTGTTCTGAAGCTTTACTATTTGAAATCACCTTTTCCCTTAAAGCATTCTACTAAAGTCATCTGAAATTTCCTTTAATTTTGGTCTGGATAGAGTTACCCTACTCTACCGTAGATTTAATTCAGTGTCTCAAAATAAATTGTCCTTACAAATTCAGTTGAAACCACATTATTCTTGTGATGTAACCACAAATACTGGATCATTTCTACAGAATAAAAGAGATAAGTTGAGGTTTCCTCGAAAGATTTCCAGTCTGATGACACTATTTTCTATAGGAAACATTCTATTCTATATTCTAAAGTTATATTCGTAATTAAGCTTTTCCAATTCTAGTATTTTTCATAGATCTGATTCCAAAGTGCTTTCGCTAAGGGCCTCAGATTGTTCCAGTGCTACAAATGCGAGGTCCAAATCACAGATCTGCTGGGAGAACTAGAGCCAGATTCAAATATGAACAAAGCCTTGGAAGAGACTGCATGTGTGGTGGAATGTGCATCCACTCAGCTTCACATGTGTGCTTTCTCTTTTAGAGAGCCAGAAAAATTTTGGTAACAATTTTTCCTGTCTTTTTCCTTCCAAATTGCAATGATTTTTTCCCCTAAAAATCTGGTAGAAACTTACAATGTCATTGTTCTTTATCTACATTTCAATGTTCTGCCTAATAAGAACAACAGTAGAAGAGAAAAAAAAAAAAGAGAATTTTCACCCTAATTTCTTATAGTTTTGGCTTATATCCTGGTTTTATTTAGTGAAGGGGGGCTACAGTGGCAGCTTCTGTAAGAAGCTTCTAGAAGTTGCTCCCCTTTGTCCAGTGGACTCGGCCGGGCCTAGGGCGGACCCACTGCTGGCCAAGGCCGAGCCAATCGGTAGCAGAATGTTCCCTGATAACACCTCTGTGATAACGTATTTAAGAAGGGGAAAAACAGGAAAAAAAAAAAAAAAGAAGAGAAGATGTGAAGAAGCTGAGCAGGGGCAGAGAAGGGGAGGCGCAAGCCTTGTGGGCCTTGCAGGCCTCACCCTCTGGCCTCCTGCCAGGTGACCAACTCAGCCAGACTTGGCCCAGCCCAGCTGCAAGAAGTGGAGAGATGAGATGGATGATGGGAAGAGAACCTGAGAGGTATCTGCCTGCCTGTTGTGAAGAATTTCTTGTGAGGGACGGCTGCAGACGGCAAGTGCAGTGAAGAAGCAGTAATACTGCTTTTTGACAGCTTGGAAGAATGGAGGTTCCAAAGATGGCATGACTGGCTTTGGGGATATTTCAACTGGAAGATATTTTTCTGAATCCCAATTCTCCTGTTGTTTCCTCCCTGCACACCCCTGAGAGAAAACCTCTTCAATGAGTGAGAGTAAAGCAAAAGCCTGCCCATATCTTACCAGTTTCTGTCAGGGAGTGCAACAGAAATGCAGTATACAGTTATTACACAAGGCGTGGGTCAAAAGCAGCAAGTCCTCAGAAATATGTAACAGCATTCCTTGACTATGTGGTCCAAATCACTAACTATCACATTAGATAACAGCTTCAAAGATTTTCAGTAAAGCTCGAAGCATACTGCAGAAAAAATGTTTCAGGGGAAGGGGGGGAGACAAACCTACCAGCGTTCTGTTTCAACAATTAGCATCCATTTTGGACGTCAGAGCCTCCATACCAACCGGGCACTGAAAAGCTCAAGGGCCTGTGGTTCAACTGAGTCATCCAATTTTAAAGTAGAGGACATCTATTTTAGTTCACCAGACTTTCTAATATTAACCAAGGTTCACAGCTTTGCAAAAACTACACAATGAAAAAGTGAATTTCTTCACCGTGATAGTAGTCTTCCAAATCTAGACTACATACTAATAATTAATGTTCCACATTCTGAAGGCTTTTCTCAGGGTTTTTGTCTCTTTCCAGTAAAATCATAGAAAACACAAAACTCTAACATTAAGAACAAGCTCAAAAGAACAAGCTGACTTCTGCAGTTCTCAGACATACTCAAGAACAGAATAAAATACACGATGTCATACAGAGGATCAGAAAAGATGCAGCAGGATCTATTTTTGTCTTAACCTTAGCCCTGTTCAAGGCAAAAGAAAAATAAGAGCTCTGTTAATGACAGAGGTGCATTTAGCCTTACAAAACAAGCACCATTTCACTCATGTCCATTATTTACAGAGACCAGGGAGGGCTATCAAGAGATCTGTGTTATATTAAAGATTCCTCATGACTCCACACAAGACTTTGCCACTGGAGCCAGAGCTAGCTTCCTTTCTCTGTCCTTTCCATCATGTCATAGAATCCTCCTGCTCACAAGGATTGATTTTCTTCTTTTTATGATTTTTTCTTCCTTCTACTTGCATTCCTGTGTGTGCGGGCATGTGCGTGTGTGTGTGTATCTTTTAAGACTTCAGACTTCATAATTAGATTATAATGAAAACTAATTGCTCTTGGTACGCAGTCTCAGTTGTCCTCAAACTCTTGAAATTGCTTGTACCTCGCTACTTCTCTCTCAGCTATACACAATAGTAGAGGCTCAACCAGAGCCCAATTTTAGCTCATTTTTCTTGCACTGCAGATCAAGGACAGAAGTTCGAGCAACCTCGATGCTGCTCCCTACAAGACTCCACAGTAATCATTGTGGAAATATATCACCTAACCATTAACACTTCTTCCCCAGACTTAAGCCAGACCTAGGCAGTACACAAAGTAGTAAGTCTATAGAGACTTTCATTTTCTTTTCATTATGACCACATAAAACCTTTCTGATGTTTTCTTCTACTTAAACAAGTCCTATAGAAAGTAGTTTACTTCCTCCCACCTGATACCTAACATTTACTTCTAAAGAAATCCTTCTGTGCTCCCCAAGATAGAGCTGAAGATGGCTGCTGTACTTTGAATCACGTCCAGGTCAGGTTCCAGCTGTTCAGCAGAACCGTGCTGCCAGGCCGATGACTCAGGCTCGGTTTTACTCTCACAGAGCCCAGAAATTCCAGTCACTCCCGTGATTCATGTCTAACTACTCTGGCATCTGTGATTTATCAGCAATCCAACATATCCAGTGTCTTACTATTTAATGTAAGTCACAAATTTGTCTTCATCAAGCAACATTAACATATGGAAGGTTATGCCCTACAGAGGAATAATATCAACTGGTTTATTTTAACTTTATCACTAAGTTATATATTTTCATTGCTCTCTAATTTTTCAGTGCAGTCAGAAATCGAATAAATTTCAAAGATTTTCCCACAAAAAAAAACCTGCTGCAGCTAAATTCTATTTCTTGTTTGTATTTTCCTGAGGGATAAGTTGGGTTATTGTTTCTTCCATATTTTCACTTCTTTACACAAATGTGCTTTAAGATAGTCCCATCAAGGTGTTTTTAATTTATTTCAAAGTTATGATTACTAGAAGATCTGTTTTGATTTTACACTAAAGCCCTTTACAGGGGAATACAGACTATAGTTAGAGTTATAAAGGCAAACAAATATGAAGGTATGTAAGCCTGGTGAATGGAAAAGAAGAATGCTAAAACAGGCAGAGAGAGGAGAGAAAAATACAAATTACAGTACAACTTTCTATGTTTCAACAAGCTCACAAATTCATTCATTCACTACATGGTCAGTGCTATCCCTATCTCTTACAATTGTAAATCAGAGAAATACTGGCTCAAGAAACCTAGGTTACAAATTCTTATCAATGCTAAACAAAATCAATCCCATATAGCTTTTATAGCTTCCTGAAAAATCCTGAGGTATTTATTTATGTTGAGATTGAATTTGTTTTGGTCTTTGGTTTTATATTGTATAGTATATCGTAGCTCAATAAAATTTATAGATTTTACCTATACAATTGATGTACATTAGGATAAAAAACACAAATGAACATAATTTACAAATTTATTCAGTTAGGAGGTTCAAAAACAAAGACGCAAACATGCTAAAACACTAAAATATTTCTATCAGCCTACACTATTTGAAAGTAATTTAGAAGTTTCTATGAGAAATCATTTTCACAGGGCGAGCGGAAGTAGCATTTACCTGTGATATTATAAACCACAGTCACTTTAAAACCTGTGTTTCCACACTTATTAAACCACTACTACGAGGAGTCCTACTGCTAAAATATGATGTGGTTCTTTCAGAGGAGTATCATTACCTAATGATTTTGAAAGAACTGTATTTTTCAAAATGAGAGGGAAATCAAGATGTATTACCTTGAATGAGGTGGCTCGGAGCAGTCAGGCCCAACTCTTCCGTGCACATTAAGAAGTGTGGGAAGGTGGAATGAACACACTTAGATGAGATCTTTGATTATGACAGAAATACTGAATTACATAGCTGCACTCCTGAGGTGGAATTTTCACGTATTTACTGAGAAAACTAGAAACATAAATTTTGAGCCCTATTGCACGAGCTATTTATGCCTTAACAGTCTACAGAAACTGCAGCCGTTGAGAAGCACGGACACCAGTGCCCGTGACGGTCAGTCACAGGGAGTCGTCATTACATTCTTTACTCTCACCATTAGAGCCTGTCTTAAAAATAAGCTATTTAATTTCATTTTCCAATATTTTTCCAAATGTGATGAGAGTTCTGCTTTTGCTGCTGCCATCAACTTCATAAGAGCTAGCTGATAGCTCAACAGCTACTATACCATTCCTGAAATTCATGAAGGATAATCCCCAGAGCTGTTTCAGTTCAGTCAGCAGTTACACTAAATCAAAAACAAGCATAGAAAAGTAATATTTCCTACCTTGTGCAGAATAAACTATTGCTTCTGTAATTTGTATTTATACTACTTCATCACATAGTGCTGACAGTGCTGCAATAGCACAACACACCACTGGTTTTGTATTTCATTTTAGAAAAATGATTCTGAGAGATTTGGTGCCTTATTATAGCTTCATTAGAGAGGAACAAAAAACCACATAAAACTATGTAAAAAACCCCCAGGGGCTTTTATAGCATGGAGATTGCTGGAACATAGAAACGGTTGAAAGATCTCCTAAAATGGCCATATGCAACTCCAAATGCCCTTTATGGAGAATAAACTCAAGATACTTTTTCCATTCATACCATCCTATAGGAATAGTGCAAACCAGATGCAACAAAATCAAGAGTTTGGACACTAATTAATAAAGGCATAAATCAAAGTTTAAACTAAATTATCATTTTCATCTAAACGCTCTTAACATCCAGTGCTTGTTGAAGTGTAGTTTTCCTAATTTCCTTTTGTTTTTCCCCATGGAACCTCCATTTTACAGCCACAGTGCATGGAAATGTGGGATGACATATGTGCAGTTTGATCTACTTGACTTAAGTAGGGTAAGACAGGATTGCCTCTGTGGGCAGGTGCACCTGTACCTCTTTTCCTAGAGTGCTGGATGAATGCAGAGTTGGGACTCAAAGAATTATATGCACCTTTATGCTATGATTTCCATACATATTGAAAGATGTTGAGAAATGCAAAATATCTACCCTTACACAAGAAGATAATAATTATGTCTATACAGCTATCATGCTAATAAACTACTGGCTAGGCTAATAAACTACATATTATTCCTAAGGTACATTTTAGGTATCCAAACTTGATCTGCCAAGGGAATAAGAATGAGATGCTTGTGGTCTGAATCCTTCTTACCAATCCCTTTCCTGTTTCTTCTTCACCATGCTGTAGGACCAAACTTGCTCTCTCACTGCATCCTCCTTTTTGTACATAACTCCTTACATTCCTCCAATGTACCGTTATTCTTTAGACAAAAAATTGCTTGATGAGATCAGCAAAGTCACTGCTTGAGCAGCAGCCCTTGTGAAGGATGGACAGCTGTGTGGTAATTTGGCCAGTCTCTCACAAATATAGATATGAATTCCACAGCCTATTTTTCCCTCAAAACTGATAAACCTCTCCTCTTTTTAGGCTCTAGGAAGTAGCACATGGCAGCTGAGTGAAACATTCTGAATTGCTGGAAACTTACAATCTTTCTAAGTCATTCCTGCATAAAAAGTACTGAAATGTACCACTTGACAGAAATTAAATCATATAACTGCAGAACTTCAATAGCAACTGAAGTAGCAGGTGGCTCAAATATCCTAGTTATCTGCAACATCAATACAGGAAGATCAAATACATACATGAAATTACAATTTTTAAAATATACCAAAGGAAGCTGAGCCATAACAGGCTAGAAAAGAAGTTCATTACATTTATACGTCTATTTACAATGTTTATGAGTTCCTAAGCCTGAGTAAATAAGCCAACTCTAAATAAAAGGAAGCAGAGAGAAATCTGTCATTATGACTTACTACAAAATTCATTTAGATTTACCTACTCATTGCACCTCAATTCAATAAGTCGAAACTCTTTCATAACCTCATCTTCCATAATTGAATAAATCAACACACAGCATTTAACTGAAAGAAAAGAAAAACAAGACTGATATAAGCATATAGAAAGTAATGATATAGAAAAGGTCTGTTTTCTGTTTGTGCTTTCGTATGTATAGCTACCAAAGTAGTAATGATTGTTTTGTAAGAAGAAACAAAAAACTACTGTTAACTCTAGAAACATCTAATACGGGGCAGGCACAATGGTATTTCACCACAGCTGGGGGGCAGAAGCTGAACTGTATCCAAGATTTAAGTCCTGATTCAAAATAATTTAGATGAAAGATTTTCTAATGCTTTTTTTTTTTTCAGGTTAAACTATCAGCCTTCTCCTTAAGTGAATATCTAGAAAATATCCTTTTACTGAAAAAGTTTGTATTTTCTATATTTCCATAGGTAATTTACAGAATTTTAAAGTATTGTTGTTTAAGTTGCACATTGAAATGATCTACTGGTCGTGTCGAAAGGGCACCTCTATGTAATTGCATCAAATTGGCTCATGACACAATCATTGATAAGATGGATGTAGATAATGTTTGTGCGCTCAATAATCTTCTTTCGCTATTACTGCACCTGTAGCATGGAATCCTGGTTGGAAGAACAGATTCAGTCCTCGATGAATGGATGAAAATGGCATGAAGAGGGTGAAACAATGAAGAAAGGATTTTACACTTCTGTATTGAACAGAAAATGGGTAATTTGTAAATTGTACCCTGACATTTCTTAGTCCTCTTGAATTTTACTCATGTAACAATAATAATTACTCATCAGAAAAAAATAATCAGCGACTAAACAGCCTCGGAGGTCCCAGGCGATACAGAAATGCTTATTTATAATCCACCAGTTGAATCTGAGTTTGGACCAATACAGACTTTCCCGTCTCCACTCGGCTGAGGGCTGATCATTTTTCACAATGCTTATTTTCACAGCAACTTGAGGAAAACTGTTCATCTCAGTCACAGCTGCTCACATTTTAAGTACCACAGCTTCTAATATTTTAGCCATAGGGTCTTTGGAAATAGAGTGTTGTGCTTTCAGCGTGTGCTAGGATTGAAGTTGTCATCAAGCATCCACATGGTCTTAAGTGAGAGTTATTGTGTGAGCTCGAGTACTTGCCTAGAATTTGCAAAGGAAGTGTCCCTACTTTAATAGATTATCTTGGAAGTCATGGCTAGGTGAACTTTTTCATTGTTATTATTAAAAAGTAAATAGGTATAGGTTTGGGTTTAGGGTTTTTGTTGGTCGGTTGGTTTGGGTTTGTTTTTTTTTAATTAAAAACACTGTTTCGATCTATTTCACAAATACTATATAATTCGGCAAATATTTGCTTATCAATCAAAATGAGGTTTTATTTAGGAAACAATCAAGAAGAAGCAGGAAGGATGAGACAGTGGTGTCGACTGTACTGTGTGGGGCACTGAAGAATTGGGAAAGCAAGTTTAAAATCCCTCTGCTACATACAAGCAAAGCATCTCCTATCCCAACTGTTGTCCAGATCATTAGTCTGTGGAATTAAATGTCCTCTTCTTCCTCCCTAACCCAACAATCATTTTATTAAAATGTAGTTGGAGCAAAGATCAACAGAACAAAAAACCACACTGATTCCAGAGTACTATGTATTCTTCCAGTGAAGATGCTCCAATTTGTGCCCTATTTTGTACAAAATGGATCAGCTTCAACACTGGACTCTGCTTTCTGGACAGCCCAGGACACTGCTTCCTACAACACCCTATGGATTAATTTTATTCTCCTCTACTTTGCTATAGTTTCCTGATAATTGTGAAGAAAAGATACAGCTGCCAATGAGCTCAGGGTTACCTGGCCCAGGCGCTTTGCTGGAAAGTACAGCCGGCTTCTCCTCAGCTTTGAGGGCAGCAAACCTGCTTTGCAGTTGGAAGCCTTTAGGTGGAGCAGAAGCCTTCCTCTTGGTGCCAGAAATCACCAGCTTCCATTCCCCACATTCTCAGAGGCTGGGCTTACTCTTCCTTAGGGACAGTTGCCGGCCTTGAGTCCACATTAGGTCCAGTTCTGAGGTCTCAGGGTTTGTGTCTCCCTTCTCTCTTAGGCTCATTTTTGCAAATGGGTTTCTATAGACCCAGTGATAATCTAAGACTACAAACAAGCCAAAGGAAGGCTGTGCGAATAAGCCAGGGTAAGAGAAAGCATTTCTTCTTCCCTTGTCCATGAATAAATTACAAGTACATAGGTTTACACTATTATGGACCAAAACATAGCAGCCTACTCAAAACCTAGTCATCAACATAAACTACAACAGAGAGAAAAAAATCCTCAGCTGAAGGAAAAATCACACAGCAGACATGACAAAACGAGACACGCTCCCTAACATGCATTTTAAAAATTAAGTTTCTGAAAGAATACATTGGCAGCAGCCATTTACTTTATGTGTGCATTTGGGAGCACATTGAGAAGCAGCTTTTCAATCTGAAGGATCAAATCTGACACAATTCATCAGAGAATAACAGTGAAATCAAAAAGACAGTAACTGGAAAATGTAATCCTCCCCTGAAATTTTCTTCAGCTCACCATCTGCTTCCATTCTATTACATCCCACTGGGGACTCACTGTCGTGCGACATCTCCCGTGGGCACAATTGCCACAGATGTAACGGCAGCACCGACAGCTTCGCTGCCCGACTCACCCAGCAGGCTTTGGGTGACACAAACCCTAGCCTGCACGTTCCCCTCCGACAAAGGAGAAAACCAAAGCACCGAAAAGCCAGGTATGGACAGGCACAGAACCCGATGCCAACGCACTGCACCAATGCAAAGCATACAGCTACACAAACAGCCAGGTTTCTCCTTAAGCGGACACAGCAGGACTGAGCCAACACAATGGAAAATTTAAAGGCATTTAACCGCAGAGATTATTTCCTCAGAATATCCCCAAATACAAGCATTTCCTTCAGATGTCAGAACTATTTTGCTGACACAAAACCACACTGTTGGTGCACAAGACTTCTATGTAACTACCTTAACATGAATTTCTTTCTTTGAAAGACAGCACTCTGAGCCATCTGGAAAGAAAACCAGCCAAGCAGTGCCTACTGAAACGCACTTTTCTGTCTTCCACAACTCAAGTAAATTAAAATAGTGGCAATTCTATTTTAAGATAGACAATCCTGCAACACAGAAAGAACAAAGGGATGCCAAGGCTCTATCAATTATCCACTGAGAGTTTAGAACAGTGCTAGTAATGAGAATGCATCACCACAGGTAATGTTTAGAGATTAACTTTTACCCCTTAACTAACCTTGAACTTGTGCAATGTACCCTATATAATACCTCACAGATGTGAGAACTTAGGAAAAAAAGAATCTGTGTTTTTCTGTAAATTTATTCTCGATTCTCTCAAATTCAAAGTGCATGTTCTTTAAATGGTATGTGTAAGTTAATATTTCTGCTTCCAAAAAGAATCTTTTCAGCAATAAAGAAGTAAGGAGCTGTTTAACTTATTCCTCTGAGTTTCAACTACAGTTGAGTTCAGTGTGCCAGAAAGATGAATCCTAAATGCCTCAGCCATTCACTTGAAACGCTCTAAGCTACAGAGAGGTAATTTGAGTCATGCCCAGGTGAAGAACAAAAGATTTCTATTAATAAAAATTCTTATTATTTAGTGTATTCAACATTTATTCAAATAATTATCAGATAAGGTGTTCTATATAAAAACTGCGGAAGTGTGTTGGTCCAGTGTAGGTGAACTCCTGTGCTCTAAATACCTGTGTGCTAGAACCCAGTCCTCTCCAGCTCCAGTCCGCAATGCACATGTGTACATCCTCACCTGCACTCAGCTGAGCAGCTACATTGATACCAAATGGTCAAGTCGCATTGTTAAAGTCAAATTTTTGCATCATGGTTTCGCTTATTAAGCTATAATCCTCTGAGAACCAACAATTCCTGCCACTGTTGTGATAATCTTTACCAGAGATTTGTGCAATAAAAGCAATGTGCAATGATTCTTCTATGCTTCAGCTTAAGCTGTATCTACAATGACCTGTCCCATCACATCATCTCCAAGTCCTAAAATTTTTTAAACAGTCAATGACGTACTTTAGATTCTATTAGGAGAAACATTTCTTCATACTTTGCAAACACCAAAATGGAAAATTATTAACAGCAATCGTATATTATATACCATTGAGTAGGGTTCAAGGAATTAACAAAAAGGATTTTACCTAAAATTCCTGAGCAAGTATGAACAAATTTCAAGCCAAGCGAGGGAAAGCAATTCCTGTTACTAGTCATATTTTAAGATATATTATCTGTTAAAATTCATTTGGTCTTCTATTAAAATGCCAGAACATCCAAATGCTGAAATGCTTGCACCTGGTTTTTGTAAAAGGTCATGTTGATTTTTCATGATGAAAAGTTTATAGCTCCCTACTTAGCAAAAATGGGAAATATTAAAAATGAAAAAGTATGCTTAATGAGTAACTTTTGATTTACTGAATTACTGTTATTCAGACTGGATAAACTAAACTAGAAAACAAATAGTTCTTTACAACAGCTGGGAAGGACTGTAAGAGGCAAGAACAACATGAAACTCCTGAAACCTTTACAAACCCATTTGAAAACCCCTCCGTCTGATTCATTGCAGTTTCTTGAAGTCTGGAAGCCTCCAGGGACTTTGAACCCACTAAAAACTTGTGACAATGCATCAGTTTAGACAGATATGGAATGAATATAGATTTTAAAAATATTTAATTTACTCTAAGGTCTGTCTTTAATTTCTTACATTACAAGACTAGTGAAGATATTAGATAGTTACTGAATATGATAATGTTCTCCAGTCTCATTTTTCAGATGTGGTACCAGACATATCCCCTGCTATGGTTCCCAGTATCTAGCTTTTAATTAGCTGTTTATGCCAGACACCAGAATGGTCCGTGTACATCTCGGAGCTCAAGAATCCTCATAATATTCAGTAAACGGCAGGTGACCTACTCCAGATCAATGCGTGTATCAATATCCAGTCCCAATACTTCTAAAGAAAGAGACCCTTTTACAACTTCTTTCACACTTGCAATAATAAAAAATAAAACCCATCATTCTCACTCATTTTTTTCCCTTAAAAATCACCTTTGCTGCAATACCCTTCTCAGTTAATAAAACCTAGACTATGGATGTGCTATGACTACAGCCACATTTTATTGTCAGCTCTTATCTTATATTTAGGTCACAAGCTTTATGAGGCAAAGTGCGTGGTTTTGGACTGATTTTATTATAGTGGCTAGCACACAGGCTTAATTCCAAACTGTGGTTCCTAGGAAGTGTCAGGAGTTATAAAAACAACAGTGTTAATGAGTTTGCATTATCAATAATATCATTATTGTTATTCTCTGATAATTTCCATAGTTTAGAAAGCAATGTCAGGCAATTATTTTAAAATATACAGTGGATGCATTATTTTCTAATAACCCTACAAATGTGTGTCTTGGTTAAACAAAGAGACAAATTCGGCTCCAACTAAGCATGAAATATTCTGTGATGTTTTCATTAAGAGGTTATATACTGAGGTTGTTCATTAGATAGGCTAAATAAGTAGACGATAAATAAAAATTGAGACAGATAAATGTTCAGGACATCAGTGTAAGCTCAGCAGAGCTTCTAATTTTCCTTTGATTATCACGCCCTGCAATCCTTCTGGATTCTTGCACTCTAGAAGACCGCTGCTTCCCTCTGTCAGCAGCGCCGTGACCACGATGGCTCAGGAGAGACGGCTTCAGCATCCAAAGCTGGCCCCGGTCAGAAGTGAGGCCACCAGCCTTCTTCCCCCCGGGCTGTGGCAGTGCCAGGGGCTTCATGGCCAAGCTCAGCTTTGGTTTGTGGTTTTAATGAAAACCACTTCCTGTATTATAGAGTAAAATGTCGTTCTCTCTTTGATTATTGGTTTAAGCCCAATTAATTGGAAACTAAAGCTATTAAAAATACATTTTCTCCTTTATCATGTCTGCACTCTCACCCATGTAAGCAAGCTGGGCTTGCCACCTATTTCTTAAGTTAAGTAATGACCATTATAAAAGAGAACTAATGGTATTTCTAGGATATATAGAGATACATATGTAGCTGTACATTAGGCAGCATCAGTATGCTGCTTCCTTTTTTTATTAATTTTGCTATGAAAGAAAAACATAGGAATAACGTATACAAAGCATTTAAGAGTGTGTTTCTTATAAATGCACTCATTTTTATGAAATTCATCATCATTAATCACAAGATTTACTTCCATTTCTTTCTCTTTTAGTGAAGCAAGCTTTCTCACCAGCAGTATTTGCACTTCTACAGATTTTAATCCTCCCACTGGTAGAAGCTGTATGTATGAGAGAATTTAAATTACAGAAATATGTACATAAATATTCATTCCTTTAGGCTGTTTTCACCTCCTTCCCCCTCCAAAAAACACTAAGTACTATAGTCAGTGGATTAAGGCACAGTCAGAGCAGGAAAGATGGAAAGAAATCAGATAGCAGCTTCTCATTCACTAAGCCAGTGCAGTGACTTTGTGTCTTCCAGTGAAAAGGACTCAAAACACGTTAACGATTCAATCGGCTGCTTCTCTGTAACATCCCGGGGACACAATGTCGCGTTGTATAAATGATCTGTAGTCTACACACCGCTCTGGTACTGATAGCGTTTTGCTTTCTCTGCTTTTACAAGAATTAGCAGCATAGAGGAGCATCCCTGTTAGAAATTAAGGTATGTAACAACTTGGGGTTTGTTGTTTTGGTTTTTTTTGAAAATGTGAAATAAGTAAAACCAAATATCTCATTTTTTCTTAACTAACATCTTTTATTTCTAAATATATGCCAATATGAAAGATTACAGATTTTTCTCTCATTGGTCCAGCAGACATAGGCATCTGCAGACTAGTTAAAACAAGTAGGATATAAAATTATCTTTGTGTTTTTGCATATAAAGAGTTTGGCATTAAAGTTACGTTTCTCATCCACTGTGCAACACTGCACATAACAGTATCTCTGGAGGACATTCTTACCAGCTAGTGACAGCACTCTGAATTTAGAAGTTACTAGTCTAAGAATATGACCATTTTTAACATAGTTTTTTAGTGAGTGACTATGTAAAATGGGCAGAGAAAGATAAAGTAGAAACGTAGGGCAGTATTAAGCATTACATTTCACAAAAGACATACTCACTGTCCCGCTTTTCTAAGGAGCGATAGGCTTCTCTTGTCTTTTCTTTGCAGCATTAAATTAATGTTAAAACTTTTTAGATATACCTCCATGCCTGTAAATTAAAGCTTACTTCATTAAATGCTCCATTCCACGAGAAAAGTCAGTGGTTTAAAAAAAAAACAAAACAAAACAAACTACTCTCAGCTAGTTCTTCTGGAAGTAACTGCTGTACAGTAAAGTTAAATGACTCCACCAAGAAGACACAACAATCAGTTAGTTCCCTTTAGACCCTTACTGTGACATGCGAGATACACATTTCATTTAATTTCATCAACTGCAATGGTTCACAAGGCCGTATGACAACATAACTCAAGCAATGTGGTGGAAAATTTTCATGGAATAAGGAACCTCAACATGATTTTAAAACGCATGGGAGCTGGGTGCTTGCCACATACCTCGGTCTACATTTCCCCTGTAAGCAGCTAAACAACTAGAGGACACAAAAATAACATTAATAGCTATTCATGGTCAATGTAGGCTAGAAATCAAAATGCTTTTGAAAATAAAGACAGGTCAGGTAAGCTCTTTCTAATATTCCTCTACATTTTTGACAGGAGGATATCTATTATTATCCAGTAACATAGGAAAAGGCTTTTTCTCCCGCTAGCTGTATCAGATTACACTTCTCTATCACTTTCTCTCTTCACTCCACTTAGTGACAACTGGTTTTTGGCAAACATCTGCAGTAAAACAGCTTCTCTTTTATGAAGCAAAATACACAACACATGGTGAATTTAATACAACCAATCGTCTCCCTCTTCAAATGACTTTCATTGCATTTTCTCCTGATAGTAAGCAGCAGCTGTGTTTAATGAGGTAGAAGAACGGGTCAATAAAAATATATGTATATGCATGTTCCTTAAGAGTCTATTGCATACATGTAGACATTAAGCTCACGCTGCTTACCCTACTACGGCATCTTATCATAATGACAAATCACCGCAGGTTCCATCAAACAAGATTAAGTATTATGTCCTCACACAGTACTGCTATTAATCCCTGAGTATTTTAAACTTATTTTCAAAACTGTAGTTTGTTCCAGTACAGATGATCAGAGACTGTACCAAGGATCTGTTTGCCTGGCTGTGTAAAGTTAATTCTTGAAATAGAAGCTTGTTGTCTGTTCTGATAGTTTTTCTCCTAGTTCAAAAGGGAAAGTTATCTCTTTGAATCAGCTGCTGGTAGACTCTATGTTTTACTAATGCAAATAAACATCACAAAATTATAAAACAAGAGGCATGAGAAGGTGATAAAACCAAATATTTTTGGCAGTTATTCCTAGAGAATACTGTAGAATTTTGCCTACTGAGGTAAAACCAAGGCATTTTTACCTAGTAACTCTTGGGACTAAAACCCACCTCCAAAGATTTGTCTGACGCTATTCAGTGCTTCCAAAACACTGATCTTTTTAATTGTATATTTATTCTCAGGCTTTTTCTTAGCTCTAGAAATGTTTTTCCAACTGGTGAACTGATAAAAAAGTGCAAGAAAGGCACAAGGTTACTGTCTCTTTGTCTAAAGGGCATTTGAACATCATTAGCCCAATCAAGGAGATTCTCAAAACTGATAGAGAAAATGTGAAATGCTCTCAACCGAGAATATAGGAGGAAAGCATAGCTTAGACTAGCAACTCAGAGTTTCTAATTGGACTCTTAGATAGTATCCTGGCAATAAGGTGCTTAAATTACTACAGCAGGATAACCACCATGAAATTAGTTTGAAGGCATCTGGGATTGTGACTTGAAAGCATGAAGCATCTTGGCTCTATTCTTTCATGTACATATCTGAAAAAGCTGAGTCGATCCTTTCAAAAGCGAAGCTAATGAATAAAAGTGTAACAGCCGAGAACTTATTAAACATTAAGAAAAGGATCAGAGCAAATGATTCAAATGCTCTCTAAGAGTAAAACGCAATGTCTAATTAGCTGTTGCTTTGCACTATTAACACAGAATCAACCAGCACACCTTTGAACTGGCTTTCAGATAAAAAGCATTCCTGAAAAGTTGATTGAAACATAGAGTGGTTTGGGTTGGAAGGGGCCTTAAAGATCACCCAGTTCCAACCCCCTGTCCTGGGCAGGGACACCTTCCACCAGACCAGGCCACTCAAAGCCCCATCCAGCCTGGCCTTGGACACTTCAGGGATGGGGCATCAACCACCTCTCTGGGCAACCTGTTCCAGTGCCTCACCACCCTGACAGTGAAGAATTTCTTCCTTATGTCTGATCTACATCTACCCTCTTCCAGCTTAAAGCCATTCGCTCTTGTCCTATCACTACCTGCCCTTGTCAAAAGTCCCTCCTCATCTTTCCTGTAGGCCCCCTTTAGGTACTGGAAGGCCTAAGGCCTCCCCAGAGCCTTCTCCTCTCCAGACTAAGAATTTTCTTATTTTCATAAGAAAATAAGATTTTTTTCTATGTTGAATCAAATCACTGAGTCCTCAAAGCCTGATGACCTGTTACCCAACAAAAACTACTGCCCAAGATTTCAGAGTAAGAGCAGAATCTTTGCACTACATAAACCCCCAAGTTAAAAAGATGACTTTTAAATCTCTTTATAGCATAAGCATTAACAAAAGGGCTCCGAAGGTACAGGCAGTAAAGTATATTAGCAGTCACCTACTCCATTTCCCAATTCTATTACAGAAATTAAAATAACGGTAATGATCTCAATACATATGGAGTCAATTCTACAGTATTGGTGGGTCCACCTGAAGTTCAGACACCGGATGACAAGAGGAAAGGATGGGGAAATGGCCTCCCTTACATATTCCGGAGACAACAGTGGCTGGAGAGGCAAACTGCATTGAGTTACACACAACACCCTGCAATTTTGCTCTCACAGCTTCCAGCTCTGCCGAAGATTTAAAACATGAAATTGAAAATTCTTATTAACTCATTTCTGGAAGAGAGTGAAATCCCCCAGAGATGGTTTTATATTTAATTGTTTGTGAAGAACATGAGGACCCAGACACAGCAGTTTAAAGGGAAGCAAACAGCTTTCAATTTACCTTGCAGTCTATTATGATCCCAGGCTACTGATGCAGAAACTTCTGTACTCTGGCATCTATGTGGATCACTGTGGCAAGATGGAGTTGTACTTGTGTATGCAGCGCGGTCACCGCCACCAGCGGGAGAGTAGAGGGCATGCAGCAGGGAGGGTGAAGTCACCCCTGAACTGAACAGCTCACGAGCACTGAGCTTGTATCTCCAAACATCCAAATGCTCTTTCATATCGATTAAGCCTGGGATATTAAAAAGGTGGCAAACACAGTCCAAAGAGCAAAAATATTTTCATTTAATTCAACTTCTACTCTACAAACTATGAACCAGATGAAAGAAAACCCAAACAATCCCTCTTGAATACTTAACAGCTTCCATGTGGCTTTGACAGAAAGAGGGCAGATTTCCATCACTCTCAGAGAAACAGTAGGGAGCTGAGCAATTTGAAAAGCCAGTTTCTTCCCTAGAAAGATGAACTGATTTGCCTTGCTCCTTGCATTTTCTTAAGACAGACTACAGACAACTCTGTTCCGATACACTCTTTTCTTCTTTGTACGTATAATGAGTCTTGGGCAAAATACAGTTCAGAATTTCTTTAAGCTGTCGTTGTAAGAACTCTGTAATCTTGTTTTAAAGGATTTTCTTTTAAATTCCACGTCTCAAAGTCAGCTAGATTTGGGTTTCTACAGACAAAGAAAATTTTCAAACTTTACTGTTTGTCCTGTTAATGAGTCTAATAAGTAAGTCACACATTATTGGTATTTGCTTCATTGTTCTACTTGTCACAGCTGTTACAATTGAGTGTCTGGTTCAATTTGATTATATAGTACTTAGGAAAGCTTAATGCTGAATAGCTACAGTTTCAACTTATATCTCAGCAAAAGTTAGACCAGTGACTCTATTTTGTATACCATTTCGTATCCACACAGATTTTTCAAGTGGATTTTGAGCCACTTCTTTAGCAGTAATGCAATTTAATCACATTTATGACTGTGCTTTCTCATTTTAGCTCTGACCAAGGTGCTTCCGTGGTATGTAAAGTTCTGAACCGAACTCTGAGCACAGCCAGGGCATCCTTCTTGTCATCCTTCATCAGATATTTAATCAGTATAAAGCCTGTTCTATTTAAGATTCTGTCTTTTCAACTGGGATGGAGGTAATTTTATTTCCAGTAGCTGTTTTGTTTTGGATTTAGTATGAGATCGGGTATGTGAAGAATCTTGAAAACACACTGATGATGTCAGTTGTTGCTAAAGAGACCAAGGACTTTTCTCAGCTTCCCAGGTTTCGCTAATGAGTAGGTGCAGGAAGCTGGGAGGGTGGGAATAGCCAGTACAGTTGACCCAAACTGGCCAAAGAGAGTATTCCATGCCATAGACATCATGCTCAGTATATAAAGGGGTGGGGGGGTGTCAGTAATTCCTGATAACTTGGAAAATTGAGATTTATCATGTTAAAGGACTTAATGTATTTGATACAGAATTTAAACTACCAAATAAAGATAACAAACGAGTTTTCATACCACGCTAAAGAACAGATGGAGTCCTGCTCATGCCTTATTAACGTAAGGAATTTTCTCACTAACTTTCTGAGTTGCCAGCTCAAGCACTTCAAGCTCAGTCAATATTCTTAACCCAAATTTCTTCCTCATTCACAAAGCTCTGAAAATCAAAGGCATGCTAAAAGCCACAGTTTTTCAGTGGATATAGAAACATAAATCTGTGGTTTCTGCCTTATTCAGCCAGGTAATGTTTCCTGCTTCAGTCTCTCATCCAATACGGCAGAAGAGACAAAAGAATGCAGCCCATTTTTATGAAAGGAATGGTAAAGTATGCTTTGCCCTTACACTTGAAAATAGGAAGAAGTGAGCATATATTTGATCAGTAAAGAGATAAAAAATAAAATCTCATTTATTGTAGTATCTGAGAAAAGATTTAAAGTGATCTACATAACAACAAAAAGCTGACCAATCAGAGTATAATTTCCTAATGTATTCAGTTAATTTAATGATGGTATTGTTACCTTCTTAATATTATATTGTAGACCCAGTTTACCAACATGCTTCTGTTCTGCACGTGTGCACTTTCAATGCTGTGAAGGCAGAGGTGTATACTCAACCAGGTATTTAACTGCTTTACTCACTGCGTCTTCATGCATGGCTACCACAGACAGAATAAAATGTGCCTGATTAAGAAAACTCTGGAGGGAATCTCAAAATTAGTCTCTTAATGACTCTTATAATTTTAAAAATGAGATTAAAAAGTTAAAGAAATTATAAAAAATGAACCGCCTCACAATGCGTGCTTTTATTGGGTCTTTGATTAAATGAAACCTGAGAAGGGATGACCCATGAATAATTGTCAGTTCATTTTAAAACCTCCACTCTTTCAATCTTGCTATTCAGTCTCACTGAACTTTTAAAGTGCTTAATTAAAAAAATGATTGGACCAAATCTTCAAAATCACTCTGTAGACCTTGAATGCTGAAATACAGCAAGTTATCAGGCGTCTTATTCTACTAACAAAAGAAGAGAAAAAAAATCACTGAGATTTTTTTTTTTTAAAGCAATCTTCTCTATTGGCAACCAGCACTCATGTTTATAAAGGCAGCCAGCCAGAGCTCTAAGCGTTTCCACTGTGATATACCTGAAATACATGGGTTTGTATGTATACATCCACGTTTATTTTCCTACTGTTTGCTTTTCTCTTCTCTTAAGTATATTTGTTCTACTCTCTCACCAAGGCTATCAAGCAACTCATAATTCCTCAGCCCTCTGCTCAGCCCCCCTTGGAGTGTCTGATCTCCTCCCATAGTAAGTGCTTTGTCCCCTTTGTCACAGAATCACAGAATGGTTTGGGTTGGAAGGGACCTTTCAAGGCCATCCAGTCCAACCCCCTGCCAGGAGCAGGGACATCTCCAACCAGATCAGGTTGCTCAGAGCCCCGGCCAACCTGGCCTGGAATGTTTCCAGGGATGGGGCATCCACCCCCTCTCTGGGCAACCTGGGACACTGCTCCACCACCCTCACTGTAAAAAATTTTTCCTTATACAAAGTCTGAATTTGCTTCCTTCTATTTTAAAACCATTACCCCTCATCCTATCACAACAGGCCCTGCTGAAGAGTTTCTCCCTGTCTTTCCTATCAGTCCCCTTTAGACATTGGAAGACTGCTCTGAGTAACCAAGGAAGATTCGCAGGGTAATTCTTGTCTTTTTCCCATCACAACCATGTCTCCCTACCAGACTGCTCAATTTCAACCAAAAATGTATTATTTCCTTCAGTGTCTTTCAGAATATATTTTTGTCTCCAGAAATTATCCTTATACTGTGGTGTATGTTACAATCTACATTTTAGGAGACGAGATTGAAGCATCACTTTGACACTACTTGATATAAACTACCAAAAAAGAGCATTTCATGTGATTAATACGAGGACTTGTTCTATCCTCTGTTTAAAAGTTCTTTGACTAATGTTAATAAATTGCTAGAGCTGACTGAATAATTTGCAATGAATAACTTCTCTGACAAAGATAGCTGCGATTTGTCAGTGAGCAAATACTGATTTCCATGAATGTATTTGTTACACAAAAACACTCGATGATTTAGTTTTACACACTTCTCGACTCTGATGGAGTGAACAAAAATGGTTTCATCGCTGCTCAGTATTTCAGCACCATGACTGGGAGCTGTGATTAGTCAGAAACTGTCTCAGGCTGCACTTACAAGTCCACTGACACAAAAAAAAAAATGTTCTCCTGCATTAAGCTGCCATCAGATCAATCCAGTAGTGCACAGATGTAGTTACTCTCTTCCTTTCTCAATGTCAGGAGACATGAGACTTAAATCTTCATTTCTCATTAACATTTCTGACTAACTCCACTACATAAATATCTTTCTGGAACATAAAGACAAAGCGGGAAAATTCTAGCTGAGCAAAATGGTATTACTACTGTAATATTACATTAATAATTATCTCTACTATTACTTTTATTACCCATTTCAGTGCACTGGAACTTAAAAGCTGACCTAAGAGCTCAGGTATTCAGTGGCTCTATAAAATTGGAAATGCCAAGCTACCATTACAGCTGAATCTCTAGACTATACTGTGCTAAATTCCTTGGTTATATACTTAAGTTCATGCAGTGTTCATTAAAATTAACTGCCTTCAGAAATACTTGCAAAGAAAACAAAACAAGTGCAATCCTTCCACAGTTAAAGGAGGGCCAGTTTTCATCAGTGTTACTTTCGCAGCCTGAACCGTATTGTCTATTTAAATACTTCAACTATTTTCTTTTGAATTAGCACTACGTGATGTTTTGTTTATTTTCTTTGTTTACCACTTCACTTGCCAGTTCAGGGTTTTAAGATTGGTAAAACTGAATATATTATCGACACAGAAGAATCTCTTTTGTTCTCTCTCTCCCCCCTCTCCATGGGAACAGTAACTCCGTTGCCAGGTTCTCTCTGCCAATCTAGTGCCAATTCCCCTACCTCTATCTATTTCCTGGTAATACTTTTTTTAAACAAAAAAGACTGAATCAATAACAACATCTTTTTGTACATCACCAGAGAAACTATATATAAATTACTGCACTGACTTGAAAGTCCAAGCAAGCAAATCAGAAGCGATTATGCTCTTATATTTTCAGATTTTGATATCCTTGCAGGCAGACTGACGCTGTAAACATACTCAGCTTTGTAATGCTACCTTTAATGATGAAATTTAAGGAAACTTTAAAACTTCTTCTGTAAGGAGATTCATTGACAAGTAACTAAAAACACTTTTATAGACTTTATTTTATTATTAAGTGTAATTAATGTTTCCTTCAACCTTGATCTAGCTGATTCTATCCCTTGGGAGGAGGATGAAGGGAAATTGTTCAGCAGAATGAAAACTCTACTCTTTGAAAAATAAACTTTTAATTAAGACTAAGAAAAACCAACCAATCACAAAATCTAAACTGAAGGCAGAGATAAAATGGAGTCATTTGCATTTTCTAGTATAACTTCAAACTATCTGCAATCAATGCACAGGTTGTGTGAACGCAAAATTTCTGCAAACTATGCCAAATGTGTTCAGCACTAAGCCTAACAGTGAATTTTAGCTAATACTTCAGCCACTTTAGAGTTCTATTCTAGTGAGAACTAGAGTCCAAAACCTCTGTCAATCTACACACAGATGAAAATCCTTGAAGACTGAAATGATTAGGAAGTTTTCAATTAGAGCTACAGAAGGCTCAGAGAAATGTAAAAGAGAGGCCAGGTCAGGCCCCCTGACGTCCGCGTAGCCCCGTATCCCACGGCTAGCAGAAGGAGCCAAGGAAAGAGCACAGAACGGGGTGACCACGCACTAACGGCCCCATGTTATTTGTGGCCTGAGGAATTCCTCGCATTTCAGTATATTGACATTTAACTAACCTTGACAGATTTCTTGTGCATCAATTTTGAACCTATGTAAACTTTACCAACCATAAAATCTGACAGTAAGAAATTCCGTGGCTTAATTACAGGTCCTGTTAATAACCAGCTCCTTTCGTTTTGAATCTCCTGTATGCTAGTTCCACTTGGAGCGTCTTAATTCTCGCAGTGGAAGAGACAATGAAGTAGAATTTCAATTTCACTTTTTTTTTTCCCCACTCAATTTCACTCAAGTTTTATAGATCTGCGTCATAAGCTCCCCCAGTCACCTCTTTTTTCTAGGCTGCAGAGTATTTCTCCTTTTTTGTTTAACCTCAATGCAGAAGCTCACTGATAACATCATTCACCCACGCCAAATCTTCATGTAAACTCTATGTATGTGTCCCAAGTTTAACTAAGTCAGCTGAAGGAGAAAAATAAAGCACAAGGTTGAAGAGCACTCGACAGAACACCGTATGATTAAGGGTTGCCAGCACAGATTTAGGCAGGGGAGGTTATGCTCAACTAGTCTCCTAGGGTTCTTTGAAGATATTACTGCTGTGACAGATAAGAGGACTGTGGTTGTAGTGCCTTTAGTTTTTCAAAAAGCATTTGAAAAAATCCACATCAGAGATTAACAGCTAGGAGTCACAGACTAGAAGGTAAAAATAGGGCACTGGGTATAGACCTCGTCACAGAGCAGGAGCAAGCAGGCAGCAACACCACCTTAGATTTACACAGCGCCGTTCGTGTGGCAGACAGCCCACGTTCCCCTCCGGATGCATTCCTGTAGCCATCACGGAAACACAGCCTTTGTGGAACACAACACAACAGACGTTGCATGTTTGCAGATTCAGCATATAACAGTTTCTACAGAAAACTGCTGATTAATTTTATCTGATTGAAATTAGAGGAAAAACTAAGGCAGGGTAAGCAAACTAATTACTCTGGCAAAGTAAGCAAAATGTACTTACCTGGATGGAACTTAGCGAGGACATTAACAACACATTTCCATCTCTGACGTAAATCATCACAGATGTGTCAAAGATATTTCAACCAGATAGTCCGTCCATTATCAGTATGAGTCTGTGAGTGCCTGCTGCGGCACTGCTTCAGACAGTGATCTGGTAAACCTGTCCTCCAAAGAGCCTCAAAACCACCTGCAAAACACTACAAATACACCAGCCCCTGGTATTTCTCACACATTCTAGCATCCTGACATGAAACTATCAAGGTAATTACATTTTTTCCTCCTTTTTGCTCAAATGAGAAAAATCTAGTAGTATAACTCAGTTTATGCTACAGTTTGGTTGTTTTGGGTTTTTTTTATGGCAAGACTGTGTCACATGACAAAAATATATGGGTATTTCATGCACCATCCTCAAACCTCTGGATACTGACATGTAGCAATGAAGGGGTAATTACAACTTGTAGGGCACAGAACAAAGAAATATTCCCCTATTGAGTAATATAAATTCAACACAAGTAGAGCTGTGTAAATTTGCAGGAAAAAAAAAGTATTTAAAGATCCATTTAAGTTTCCAAAGTAATTACTTTCAGCCCTCCTATACGATGCTGGATGCTTACTTTCATAAAAAATTAAAGCTGTTGTGTCTTAACTACAGAAACACAGTTCATGAAGAGGAAGTTCTTAAGTTTCATTAGACAGAGATTTTATTGAAAACAAGTTTTAAAACTACACCAAATATACTCACGTAGGTGTTTGTGTACCCAGACAGTTAAGGCCTGAGAAGTCCATACAGCCTTCTAAATCAATCACTGCAAATAACCAAGCTGGAATTTCCAATATTTACAATAAAGTTTAAGGAAAACATTCGTAAGAAATATTTAAATAATTTATACACAGCTGAGAGAATCTCAATCCATTCTGCAAGTCAAAAAAAGTTATTTTCCATGAATTATTCATTCACCTCTGTAGACAAGTCTTTTCCTTAACCCAAGAGGATTTACTCTTTTTAGATGATTATCTTTTATGGTGGCTCTGCTACGCTGCAGCTTAACTGATGCTGTGTTTGTAACTTCACATCAGCTTCCAGGAGGGGCTGTACCACAGCCATTAAGTATTTAAAACCACAACAAAATAGAGGAAAGAAGGGCAGATGTTTGGATCTGCCCAAAGAAGGGCAGATGTTTGGACTATTCTGTTGCTCTACACCAAGCTGGCTGCCATCAGCTAAGATCAGAAGACGAATTGCACCCTCCATCCTCTCACTGAAAAGGTATTTCAGCTGGGACACCGGCTCCAAGGCATTCAGGATGGGTTCATTTTGTAAGTGTAGAAAAGACTTCTTATTTTGCCCTTCAAAGCACCTCTGTATATGGATAAAATATACATCGCAAACCTGGTAGGAAGCTTAAATTCCTTCTTTTTTTTTTTTCCCCCCACTTTTTTTTTTTTTAATCTGCTGGACAGCAGAGAAATCTTACACTGTAATACTAGTTGCTCCTTATTAAAACAGATTAGCATTCTTGGTTTTTAAAACAAAAATCAGATCACATCATAAAATTTGTTTACTGATGCAGCAGTAACCAGTTACTGCATAGAAATATGAAGATTGAAAAGCAACAACTTGGGAATATTTATTCAGGCTTTTTCTTAACATAACTGAAATGCATTGCCATGTTTTAATTGCATCTCTTTTTTTTCCCACAGCACACCCTTCCCCCCTTCCCATCTTTTTAAATGAACTGCTGCTTTATCAGCGAATGGAGACGCAGCTCTTCTCCAGAAATCTATGTAACAAAGAAATACTGGAATTTGTGCTGAATGCAGAAAAATAACAAAACAATGATATAAAAGCATCCATGAAGTGCATACATCAAAGTCAAAAGAAATCTTTGTATTCTGCTGGTAATGCTTACAAGGTAAAGTGGCATGCAGATTTCTTATTTAATAAATTCCCACAGAAAATTAGTTTTTCACAGTGGGAAGAATTTCAAGGCTTGCTGCAATGAACAGGCAGGATCTAATCACTGTTCAGGCTTTGTAGATACACCAGGGCTTGCAGATATTTGAATGATCCAATTATTCTGTTGAGGCACAATCACCTTACCTGCATACTAATCAAGTAATACACCAACATGAAACAACTCCGGCTTTTCTAGAAACTCTAGACATACACAGCTCCCTGGTTGACCTTCTGCCAATTACATTCATTTCAATTCTATTAGCTCATCTTTTGCCCAAAGGTGACATATGCACAAATCTATAGGGAAAATTGCCCAACTCAACTCTCCACTACATACGATGCAAAATAGTTGCTCGGCAATGAGAATACAAGGTGTTAATTCTAATGCTGGATGCAATTGTACACTAAATAGCAATGAATTTTTCAGACAAGAAACCTCTTCAGAAACTGTAAATTTACATTCCATAAAAATGAGAGGATTCTGTTTATTAAAGGAAACAAAATGCACTACTCAGCTTTACACCTAGTGAACGACAACACAAAATGAAGATGGACAGAGCCTAGATAACTTCTGCTACAGCAGTATTTAGAGTGAATACTGACCTCCGGGTTTCCCTTTTGGGGGGATTCTTTCACATACAGCAGCTTTATTATGTCATATTCTGATTCTTCATGACTGCAGACTGAGATATTGGTAAGCTTATAGAATATGTTACCAATAGAATTTTGGATCAGAGTCAGCAGAGAGCTTTTTAATATTACATTTTCCAACTATGTTTCATTACAGAAATGCTTATTGTCTAGATTTTTCTAAAACAGTTTTCTCCTCAAAATAACAAGGAAACCTTTTGAATATTTGTCATTATCTACTCTGGATAGTCTTCTCAGTTTCTAAAAGTCACCAACATTTTGTCAGCACATTTCTGATGCTCATAAACCTGGCAAATCAAGCAAAAGCTACAGTATTTTCCAGGCCTAACTGGCAGTAACATTACCTGCTTTTTATTTCAAGCATAGAGATGTACTATTTGATCATGCTTTTTTATTCCAGCTGTAATAGTGTTTACATCAAGTGCCTGGTCTTCCAAGAAATATATGACTTTATGCAACGCTGCACATAAACAACAAAAGGAAAATAGCAAAGGACTTTAGGAGGATCAAAAGGCATCACTGTCAAGCCACTGACCTTGGAGCTCGTCATTAACCAAAGTGACAGCATCAGTGGCTTGAGATGATGTGGTACAAACACCTAACCCAGGAGCAGCCGTAAGAAAGAAATATTATGTGTGATTAATGGGACTTATTATCAAGTGTTTGCACCTTTACTGAAAACTCTCTAGTTTCTCTTTAGCATCTTTTTAAAATTGTCATTACCATTTTAACCTCTCCTAAAAGGCAAGGGCAGCCAGATAGGCCAGTACCAGTGCTCACGACTAAGCATGTGTGCGGTGTCACCAGTGATTCTCAACCTCCTGCGTCAGGACCTGCTCCCACCCCTCTACAATTCCTCACTCCTGGCAACATGAAGTTGGGGAAACTCATCTTCATTGCTCCTGCAAAGCTTCACCTAGAGCACCAGACAAGGCAGTGACATTTTCTCGAGTCTGTAATTACCGTATCACTAGTTGTTTTAAATACACGAAGGTACTCTTCAGGAGAATTTTGCTTCATTAAATGGGAGAAATAAAAGGCAGATAGTTTTACATTTTCCTTCTATTTCATTTTTCATACAAGGAGCTTGTTCAAGGTAGTAAGGGAAAATAGCTCCTCAAGAACAATACTGAGATGAATTTCTATTGCCTTTTGTCCTGTAAGCTTCTTACAAAGAAAAAAAAAAAATAAAATAGATTCTCTAGAAGAATTGACTTTGTAGAATAACAACATAGAAGGTGCACAGGAGGAGGACAGATGGATAAGATGCACATATTCTCTTAACAAAAAAAAAAGAATATGTTGTTTCTTTATTTTTCAAGGCCACTCATAATATGTCATTGTTCCCATGATGAGTCTTCCCAAGGAGAAAGGAAAATGCTCGCAACTGGGGAAAAAATGCTCTAGTACTGCATATTTCACAAACATGAGTTCCTTTTCTGAAAAGAAAAGTCTGAAAAAAATCTATACAATTGATTCTGCAGCTGGAGACTATCATTTAAATAAATAAATAAAATCAGGTATAATTCTGCCACCTCCTCACATAACTGACACTTATGACAGCAAACAAGAAAAGCCAAGCCAGAACCAAAGCTATTCCCAAAATTTCCTAACATTATTATGAAACATAAGATGTGTCTCCTGTACAGGATTCACCGATGAATTCCAACAGTTCCAGCTGTGATGGCTGTTGAACCAGCTGTATTCTTGAAGTAGCATATCTCTGTCAGAATAATCTACACAAATCTAGATGTCAAGTGACTAAAGAGAGGGCAGTCAATTTTATGCATTTTGTCAGTGTGTCTGAATGACCTCTCCTTTTAAATACCTACTTAACCCTACAGCCTGTTATTTCATAGAATAAATTTTCTTTTTATTGTGGAAGAAAAACTATGCCCTTGCTGCACCCAAAATCACACTATTATGAGTGCTTATCTTTTTGCTAAGTCTCAATTCTAAATTTCTAAGTAGAATATAGAGAAACTATTTTCCAGATCATCTTAAAACAACTAAAAATTATGCAAATTTCCTAAATACATTTAATTAGCATTAAAACAGGACAGTTCATATATTTTCAGACTTATCCTTTGCTATGTAGAGGAATCCAAAACAAATGATACTTCTGCACAGATTCCTGATGAAACTGCACAACTGAGATGATGCACAGAAGAATGACCTTGTGTGAGCATCTGACAGAATCACGCATCAAAGCCATCGGTGAGATGCGGTATGACTAGAACAAGTTATCCCAGATATTCCTTCTGATGCAATGTTTTCTATAAAATACCTTGCAGAATAATTAAGCAATCTGAAGGTGAAGAAGTAGATCTGTATAGCTCAAGGTGTTTATAGGTGAGATTAGAGAGATACAAACAATTCTACAATGGAACCGAACACAGCACAGCCAGAGATCAGGGCTGACATACCTGTGTTCTCGTACCGATCATAGACTTGTGGGCGCTTTGAAGAGCTGAATTACTGCAAAGACTTCAGAAGTGAAAAATTTATTGAGAACACGTATAGAATCCATTGCTCTATAAGCAATGCAATAAACCACACTATTTACTTCTGACTACAAAGAAATGCCACCTGGCCATCTTTTGTACACCGAGTGGCCGTGGAAGCGTAGTCTGTAGCCTTGACACCTCTCTGAGCGCAGTGAGGATGCAAAGAGATGTTCAAGCAGAACCCTCCTGCTTATAGGATGCTTCTCTGTTCGTTACAGATTTAGAAAAGCCAAAGAAGCTTTAAGGCAGCCTTTACACTAAAACAAAGGGGCACCCACATACTCAGTAAACAGTAATATCATAGTTTTGTCTGTGAGTCAGGAAAAAAAGGGAATGTTTCAGTGCATCAGTCAATGACCCTGCACCAAATGACTCCTAAATCAGAAGCTACGTCTGCTTGCTGCTTTTCATGTAGCTCAGAGAGCAGGAGGGGAAAAGACACTGCTGGAGTTCTGGCCCTCAGCAAAATGCAGAGGGGAAGATGAAATCTGAATTATTCCTATTTAGTCCTCTTTTCTAGATCAAAGTGTTCAGGTCAAATGCAGAGACAATCAGCGACATTTATCGGATGAGAACACTTTTCTATCCAGTGCCTGTAAACATCATTAAAGGACACCAGTCTGTACACATAACAAAAAAAAATTGTCTGTCATACTCTAGAACACAAATCTAATTCAAACGAAAGTTAGATTAAGTTTATGCATTATTCATTACTATTATTAAAATATTTGTTTTGCACAGCTAACCCAGTCTGTTTCTTTTGATAAGTAAAATATCTAACCTCCAAAATCGACAAGCAAATTTTTAGTTTTTAGTAGTGAAGCCAGCTTAAAAAAATCCAGGCTATTAGTGTACCATGTGCTGATAACTACTTCTAACAATTTTGCTATTAAAAAAAAATTGCTATAAAAATAATTTAAGAGACACGTTAAATCATTCACAATACAGAGATGTGCCACACAAAAAGGTATTGAGCACAACTGAAACCAAACTCCCGTTGCTTATGCCACCCAACCAAAACCACCTACAGTCGCAGCTCATGCCCACCCCAGAGCAAGGCTGTTCGGGAGCCAGTGGATCTCAAATACACGCTCCACAAAGACCTCGTAACCGCACAGGGAGCAGAGGCTCCCGGATAAAGCAGCTACGCTTGGTGTGATGGGGCTGGACACTGGTGTGTGCAAAACCACTGAGCATGGGGATACTCCAAGGGCTAAAATCACTGGGTTTATCTGTCTTCCCTCAAACTCTGTTTGCAGCAGATCAAAAAAAGCCTGGCTTGGGGAACTTCAACACTGTTACACCCGCAAGATTCTTCATTGTTTCTCTGCTGGCTTCATTCTGCCTTTTTTCAACTTCACCCATCCAATTACACATCATCACAAACCAAAGAAAAAGCTGTTTGTTTCCATGACAGTAGCAGGACAATTAGCTGTTCTATATTAAAATAGCATTTCTATTTCTTAGCAACAGAAGTTAATCAATGGTATGACTTAAAATAATATGCAGGCAAAAAGACAGAAGAACCTGCATTTTAGATTCTCTGGATGAATCCTGAGCAACCTGATCTAGTCAGGGATGACCCTGCTCCTTGCAGGGGGGTTGGACTAGATGACCTTTGAAGGTCCCGTCCAACTCTAACCATTCTGTGATTCTATGAATACAGTTCAGAACAAGTATTACATTCCTCCGCCTGTGGCTTGGCAAACTAAGCTAACACCACTTCCTATGTACTACTCCAAATTTTTCTGGCAAGTATTAAGTACTCAAGGGTGATTTAAGTAACACTTGAAACATTATTTTAAATAGTGATCTCTATCTGTACATTAAAAAGACACGCACAACAATGTAGACCAGGGAAAAGGAACCCATGCAGATCTATGTAGTCAAAGTAGCAAACAAATATTAAGTTATTTCTCCCTTACATGAGACAATGGAGATGCTCCTAAAAAGAACTCTGTTGTTATCAGAAATATAACAGAGAATCAACTATTAATCACGGCTTTGTGAAATAAGTAAATTGTTGATGCAATATCTTGAAGTATCACTCAAGCTCTATTTTAATTATTTACAATAGATTTCACTGGACATTTTATACGAGTTAAAATAAATTTAAAATTGACAACATTAAAGTAAAAGTTCTGCTGTGAATTTTAAACTTAATTCAAAGTAGCTATAGATTGTTGAAATGTTTACTGAAAAAAACCCTGATCCTTGAAGATGAACAATTTAATTTTTGTTCACATAACTTGTTCTATAGTAATAGAGAATAAGATTGGAAGATAAAATGCAATATACTTTAGTGGCACACTTATTAGTCTCTTCCTTCCGCTATTGCCTGTTTGGTGCTGAGCAATTTCTTGCCATGTCATTTATAGATTAATCAACACATAGCACAAACCATATCAGACAAAAAAAGTCTAAGTGCTGTCTGTTATCGGACGAGTTCAGTGACACAGGGGAAAAAGGCAACCAGCTCCTTCTCCAGACAATGTCGCAAAGTAGAAAAATGCTAATAAATAATGTTCTACCAGCTCATATTTATACAACTGTTATACTCCTAATATCCACATTATCTTGGTTAACTAGTTAACTTGTCTTTGATGTAGAAGAGTTTCTCTGAAACAATTTGAGGTGGTGGGCTCAGGGGATAGATTTTGTAGTTGTTAAAGAAGGGCTGTAAATAAGGTTACAGCCTCCAGAAAAGAAATCACTTTCTGGTCCGAGTATACCAAATATGACATTATCTAACATAATCACAGAGATAGTCTTGGTTTTGAAGCCCCTGCTGAGCACTTCATGTGCACAAAGCCAGCACCCATGGCCACAGTGGATGTCAGCAGCACCCCAGATGTTAAAGACTGGCTGAGCCATGATACTCTGGAAAACGCAGGCAGCTGAATACGGGCTGTAATTCTATTTCCTCTCATCCTGAATTGTTTCCCCTAGGAAAGCAATTGCACTAACTGGTAACTTGTTCCATCTGTAGAGCCTTTTTGCTTTCTACAAGCAATTCCCAGACACAGTCACTGTGCAGTAACATGAACACCCGTAAGGAAAGCGCTGCACCTTTCCAGGGCTGAACACACACTTAGCGGCCCCAGGATCAGGGTCTGACATATCCATACCCTGCAGCCCTAAACCTCAGCAGGGTGAGCTTACTGAACCACTCCCCCAAAAAGAGTTTAAATACTACGTACAAAAACAGGCTAGGATCTTCAGTTTAGACCTGTTATGCTGGTAGGCTGTACAATGGCCATATTATATACAGTATAATTTAATTCTAAAGCTGTCTGGAAAAATTGCAAATACTTCTTTATTTGCTGAAAGAAACATTGGGGATAATATTTTGTTCAATTCTTTACTTATTTATTTATGAGTCTACCCCCTCAGTTGCCCAGAAATTGTATTACCTGGTGAATGAAATACATATTAAAGAAAAATTGCTTAGCTTTTATTTTTTTTTTAAGTGAATGCAATAGTAGTTGCTATTTCTCCCAATAGCTGCCTGATGCTAACATTTTCAGTCTCTACATGGTCTGAATATTGGCATTCATTTTACTTGCTGTCACCTACACCATCATGCACTGGTTTAGTGCCCTTGATATGGTGACAAATGCTTTAAAATCTGGGGGAAAACCGACCTGCAATGAACAAAACAGTCCTAACATAGATTCTCAAGTGAACATTTCTTGATCAAAAGACAAACAATAATTTCACACATTTTTTCATAACAATAATCCCAATCCTTGAGTCACAACAGAGGAAATTTGCCACAGATTCCTGTGAAATATTTGCAACTCTTATCACTTTTCAACCAAATAAATGGAGCAACATTCTGAATCACTGACTCGCTCAGCTGTTACCAGGAAAATTTGCAAAGATAGGAACAAACAACTGACAACTGTTTGGCTTATTAACTTTTTGGAGCTACCCATTCCCTCCCAATATTATTCATGCAGCGTTTCCATGAGGAGGTTGGATGATTTCTGCCCTCTTTTCCAATCTTTTAAGAGCTGCTTCCTCAGTCTAATTAAAGCAGAGAACCCAGCTGCCTTCCCCTCTATTTCAGAGAGCTGAGGGAAGGACTCCAGGAAACTCACTCCTTAGGGACTCCACAGGGACTGCTGGGATCTAAGATGTGAGAATTTAATTCTCAAACTCCAGATTTCTCAGAGCTAAAAAAGTAGCTAGGTTTGCAAGTTACACTATGGCCTGGCCCACGCCATGCGTTTTGATTTGATGAACCTAACAGCACACTGAAGCGGTCACAGCCAGGTGAGGGTGTCATCGAAAGGCAAACAATTAACAAGGCAGCATTCCCTACCTGAGACTGGAGCCTGACTGGGCTTCGCTCTGGTGCAAGGCAGACTCAGGGATCAGCTGGGGAGGAGCTGCAGTGCCTCAGAGCAGCAGGTGCCTGCCTGCTGGGAGCGGAGGGGAACAGCGGGAGTTCTCCACAGCTTTGCCACTCAGCTGATGCCAGAGCGTGACTCGGCTATGGAGTCATACTGGCTCTTGCTGTCTGCTTCCCCTTTGCTCCTGCAAATGGGTTGCATTGTTAATTAGGGGACAGCACAATTAACAATTCTCATGCTTTCTAGGAAAGAACAGGAGATGGCTGCAAACCCTCTCACTGGGGTAGTAGAGACTACACCTGCCACCACCAGGAACCCAGTTTGCCTACTCTTACCCTACAACACGTAGCAGGAAGAACACAAATATAATCACTATTTTTTTGCAAAATCAACCAAAAACATTTCAAAATTTCTTTGCAATATAGACAAATGCTATTTTACAGCTTTGACAGACTAATTTCAAGTGTTATTCTTCCCAGTAAAGTTAGAATAAGCTACCTGTATCTGGAAAATACTATGATCCTGTTGCCTGTATCTTTCTGCATAATTGCCCATGTGAAATGCATGCATCTGCACCCCTGAGGTTGGAAAAGACAAGCAAAAAGGGAAGTGTGGACCAGTACCAGCATTTGCCAGCAAACCCTGCTCATATCAGCAGGGCTATAATTATCTCTGAGGGAGAAGGACAGAGCTAGGAGAAGGCAGAAAACAGGTTGTATGTGCAATGGTCTGCCGCAGGGCTCCGAGCCTCTCTATTAGTCTGTGGTTGTAGACCTGCTTTGCCATTGCAGCAGGATGAGGGAAACTGAGGCAGGGAGCCGCAGCTGCTGGTAGATGCAGTGAAGTTCTGTCTTGTCTAAAATCTGGATTTTGCTGCCCTCATCAGTTTACAATCCTTGGCAACTAACTGCTTCGCTTGTGCCTAAAGCTGGTACGGTTCCCTGAAAGTGGTGTAGCTCATGAAAAAATTGCAATAAACAGTTGGCTGTTGATCTAGGAGAGGTGGCCTTACTGCATGGCAAAAAAAAGTAAAATGAACTACTGCAAACTGTATATTCAGTAATGGCTTTCCTTCTAACAGTCATAGGTTAAATACAAAAGACAACAACAGGATCCCAAGCTGTCCTCAATTTCATCAGTGAAATGGTCAGTGCAAGCTACTGACTCAAAAGACAAATATTTAAAATAAAAATAGAAATGTCAGACCAGAGAAATGTGTATGTTGCAAATCCAATTAAATAAAATCCCCAGGACAGATTTTACAGTGATGATACCCCAGTAGCATTTCTGTACGCTTCTGTATTAGATCAGATCAATACTGAAACTTACTTGTAACTGATTTTTGAGAGATGTAAGCAATGCACAACAGTTTAAGTTCCCTATGAACACAGTGAAAAGCAGTTACTTCAGGTGAGAATGATAGAACAATGTTCTTAATTTTACAGTATTGAAAACTCCCTCTCCTTGAGAGAAATAACATCTGTACTTAAGTTAATAGTATCCTTCATGGGTACAGTGAAGCTGTAACACAAAATTTGGAAGAAGTTAATTACACAAAATGCATGTTTATGGATGTACCAAGGCTTAAAGAACAGGTGTTTGGTACTTATATTGGCACAAACAGCAACTGGGTGATTCTCAGCTCTGATTGTGTCAGATCATCTGTTCCTCACAGTGTATTCTTCTAAATACTTTTGGTGCAAAATAGACTCAAATGAACTTCACTGTTTGCATTTTGTTTGGAAATTAGCTGGCCTAGTTAGTTAACTGCTTAAAAGCAGATTGTGTCCCACGTGAAGGGAGGATGCTCACAAGCACTGGGATGATGTGACATATGCAAGGGAAAGTCTCTCTCCTTTCCATTGGAAGTTCCATTAAATGAGATTGTAAATGTATGCTGCTTTTAACCACGTGCATAGCAACATGTGCTCCCTAGAGCAGAAGAATTATATCCCATTATACCTCTCAGCTTCCAAAACTTGCAGTGATGGAGTATTTCGGAGAAAGCTGAATATCTGCCCTCAATGCACCAGTTACTGACACCACATTGCCTGGTCTGGATCAACAGGATTCAGATTAAAAGCCATTCCCTAATCCTTCTCTTTGAGAGGGAAATATCTGTGCATTTAAAGCATCATCTGCTTCACTCCTTTGAGTTCAAACTCCTCTGCACTCATCAGAAGAGCTTATCTGCAGCCCTAGACAAGTAGGGGAAACATTCAAAGTTAGGTGCAGAAAGATGACTGTGAAAAGAAGAGTTTTAAATTTGCTGGTCAATATATTAAAAAATATTAATCAAAATCTGAATTATGTAAAGGTAAAACACATCCTAATTACTTAGTAAGCCAAAACAGTTTTCACATTTCTCAGATTTATTTAGTATTTTACATTCATAATAAAAAAGTGCCTAGTAACATATTTACCTGAGAAGAGTTATGGTTTCTCGGGAAATAAGGCTATTTATTCTCATTTATACATTTGAAACAACTTGCTTTACTTTTTTAGGGCAGAAGAATATGTATTTTAGAATATTTTAATGAAAATTTGACAAAGAAAACAAATCTTTCTAAAAAAAACCATACAATTCAAAGTCACTTTCTGCTATGTGTTTACAGAGTAGACTTCAAGTTAGTGAACTGAAAATACAAACTAATTTTGCCCATAGAGAGAAATAAAGTTTCTAAAGACTAAATGAAGAAGAGCAAGTCTATAGGGCTGACAATTTAGCTTGGCTTTTGTTGAGAAGGTAGTGCAATCCCTTCCCGTTGCCATCCCAAGGAAATGTCTGCCAGAGTCACAGAGCAGCTACTGAAAATACCATATTCCCAATCTACGGAGTCCAGAAAGTATACTAAAAAGAGCACACAGAAAGTCACAGTCACATGAGAGATCATCACCTTCTTCTACAGTGCGAGTAATCCCACAGACAGTCAGCTACAAAAGCCTTACACTGTGATTCCACAATAGAGCTGAAGTGGAAGAGGCTCGCTGGCAGACCATGCTGGTATCTACAGGGGTATACGGGCTCCGTTATGGATAACCAGAGCTTTCCTCAATAGCAGTACAGAAAAAAGACTGGGTAACCTACCAATAGCCTGAAGAGTTGCCACAGGGATTTCTTTATTTTACTAGCCTGTCACTGGCAGGGAGGGGGAAAAAAAAAAAAATAAAAATCTTGATTTGTGACTGCTTGAGGAGTTTTTCCAAGACAAAAAGCTTTTTGCACATTTATCCCACTGCTCCTACTAGGTGCCTGGGAGATTGTAAAGAAAAGTAATAATAAGAGGGGAAATAACTTCAATGAAAAGTGGTATTCTGTAGTAAAGAGACTTCTGGAGTTCTTATTTCTTCCCTGAACCAATATCTCATTCTTATTTGGGCCATGATCTCCAGGGAAAACTTCAACTACAGCAATTATTATTCATCGGAAATAAATCATTTGAACTCACAGATCTATTTTTATTCTCCAAACGAAGTGTGAAATCTTGAAGAAATACCACAAATGAGAATAAGCAGACTAATTTTCAAAGCAATTATTTCCATATCATTCATTTAAACTGCCATCATTAACCTGAGCATGTTGACATTTGCTTCTGTGAACTGCATGACTTCTAACCTGACAGCGTCTTTGTCCATGTGCTGCTAAAACCGCTCTGCCTTCAGAAATGCCAGCCGGAGCACCACTTAATCCCACTCTGACCACGTATTCCGCTGTGTTCTCCAGCACGCTAGCTGCCAGCCGTACAAGCAGAGGCTTATTTTCTCCCAAGAAGAAAAACATCACCAAATTGAATTACTGTGCTAACATGAGCAAATACAATTTATTTAGAAAAAGAACACTTAGTGAGATTATTTAATTAAAATTATTGAGACTTGCTTTGCAATATAAATATTTTTGAAGGAGGACAGCAGGTAGTACAGTATCCAGTCCATGCAAATTTATTAGCTTTGAGCTTTAACCCTACAACTGTCAGCTCTGATTGTAAAAATTACGTTCAAGGTTTTGTAGCAAGAAGTGATTAAGTGCATTTACAAAGTGAGGACATCAGTTCCCAAGCTACCTAACATCAATTAAAGGAGGCCAAATTAAATCGATGTTCTAATTCCACAAAATTAATGGTAACTTTTTTTTTAATAGATGTAACAACATTTCCCTGAGGTCCTGTAATAAATTCTTATCACAGCAACTCATGTAGAAAGAAAATGGTTACCTGTCCATGAAAATTCAATGTTTAAAATCAGTTATGGGAATGATGACAGTAAGGGTCCTAGTGGCTCCTGTGTTCTTCTCCTAGGCATTTTAAATTTGATTTATTTTTAAAGAGTCCTTTACTTTTAAACAGTAGGAAAGCATGAAGGAAAAAACATTCTTGTTCATTATGAAAATATTCAGGAAATAATCATTTTTCATATTACTTCATTTTAAATAGAGTATTCCTTTAAACTCATGGGATCGGGAGCTAATTAAGGTTACTTGTAATTACTTTTCATCGAAATGCAATCTTATGTCTTCACTTTACAACATTTTATAAAAGAAAAAGGGGTTTTTTTTTTGTTGTTATTTTTCATTTTTAAAGACTTTGGTGACATAAATCAAATACTTAAATTTTCCACATCACGAGCCCTGCTCAAGAGCATGCAACTCCGGTATACAAATGCCAGTTAGGAGGGTGGAACTGAATCACTAGGCATATACTCAATATTGGGTGAAATATTGTGAACGCCTTTATTAAAATGTTGCCGTTAACTGGATGTTGACACTCATATAGCCGAATTTGGGGTATTTATATTAAAAAAAAACAAAAACAAAAAACCACAATAAACAAACCACAGGCCATGCTCTGCAGGAACAGAAACACACCTGAAGACTCCCTGCTCAAGAAAATGAAAACAGAAATCCAGGGAGTAAAATTCAGGTGACTGTTCAAAGCCTTGTTTCTGTAGTTGGGGCCACAGAATGGTTGATTGCCTGAAATATTTTGTAATATTACAGTTTTCCAGTGTGCTCCATGGCATGGCAATTTCCAACTTGAGAAACTTTCAAAAAAGTTTAAATACATGTCTACATGAGAACAAACACATCTACTTTGAAAATTAATCTACATCTTGAATTGAAATTACTACACTAATAAGTGTTCTTTTTTAAAAAAAAAATCGTAACTGTTAGAATTAGAAAAAATACAAAGTGATCATCTGCAAATACAAAAGGAAAATTGGACTTCTTATCCAGAAGCAGACAGGTCTAACTGGGTGCCCTCTGATAACAGACCTGATGGCATTTCAGTGCCAGCACTACACGTATCAAGCCACTGGCCAGATGTCCTCTACTATTAATACCAGAATTTGTAACTTTGTGACAAAACATCTTCCATTCTTCAGCCCCCAATCAAACAAAAAAAGTAGAAATTATCCCAGAACTAAAGAGAATTTTGGACTGGGCCACAGAATTCTTTTTCTGACAATTCTACATCTTTTTTTTTTTTTAATGGAAAATATACCAACATTTTACCAGTCTTTTCTACAAGCAGCTTTTGATTTGATAGCTTGTTTTTTCTTCTAATGAAGCTAGATAAAGCTTAGGTTTTTTTTCTAGTTTCTATCATCACAAAAAAACAACAACAAAAAAAAACAAACAAACAAAAAAAAACACCAAACAGAAAATTGCCAGTCTCTATATAGACAGGACAGAAACTAAGAGATCAGAGAGATTTTAGATGCAGTTTTGCAATCTAGCAGCTAACATGAAACCACCTACTATTTATAGCAGAGTATCACAGTGAGACCTGTGACTGGTGATAAAGAATTAAATGCCAAATCACCTGTGGGAGCAGAAACTCAATTAGTGGCTCATACGGTTGCTAAACTTCCACATTCTCTCTACCATAACGCACTTATAATTGTTAGAAGAGACACATTTGACTACTGTATATGACTCCTTTAATTTGGTATTTAAATAATTCAGTAAAAAGCCATAAACCTAACTTTCTGCCAGTTACGGCCACATTAAAAAAATACTCATTACTGCCGTTCTAACTCTTCTTGATTTGTCTTTAACTTCTCTCCTAAAATACTGTACTGAGCAGTAGAGCATCTTTACTGAATATATCGTCCATACAACAACGAATAAAGTACTTAATAAAAGTTTAACAGAGATCGGATTAAATTAGTTTGCCTATTTTGTCTGGCTTTCCAGTAATATTAGTCTAGGCTCTCCTGAAAAATAGTCTTCAAAATCAACTTACAAACAGTGTTAAGTTGGCTTCTTGAGTTAAGTCAATTCAAGATAAAATCAACTAATTAACAGAATGGACAGAATACAGTTCTTAGAACACTGACTTCACAAATTAAGTACATTATGTTTATCTGTAGATGCTCTTCCGTTATTTGCCAGAATAAATCATCTAGAGCTCAAATACCATGCTCTTTTCAATTTCATTTTTTTCAAAAATCATGCTGTATATGAAAAGCTGTTCAGCTGGGAGCTGCTTTGCCTCCTCAGAGAAGTTACAGCACAAACATTCATGAATCCAGAGCAGGAAAGAAATTCTCTTGTTATATTTGAAGTCTAAGAATGTAAAGTCTGCAGAAAAAAAGTAACTGAGTTTAAAAGATTTAACTTGCTCAGCTTCTCTAGATGATTTGGAACTTACTCTGAACTTCTTAAAATTCTACACACTGCAACATTCACCATGTCCTTTGGGGATAAAGGGCACTAAGGAAGAAGAGAATGACATACAGCAAGGAAGAGAAATGCTCAAGCCAACTGCTGTGAGTTAGTCTGCTCTGTTATGGAAACCCTCTAAAGATTATTCTGAAGACTTTATCCCAGTCTCGTAGGCATAAAGTCCCAATGAAACAGACAGTAGCCTTTGGCTAGGAAAACATCACTTTAGTCATTCTGCAAATAATTCCTCACATGTGAATAATTAATCGGAATGTGAATAAACCACGTTCAGACTACAGGTAACTGGAAACTCTTTATCATACCAGAAATTGGACTCTTGTTTCAATGGCAAAGAAATGTGGAACTACTGGGGGAAAAAAATGTGCCTCCACAGGCTAATACATACATTGGGCCTGCCCTCTCTCATCTTCCCTTTTATAGGGTGAAAAGCACAGATCTTCCTCTGTATTCCAAAAAGCACACAGTTGCTTCACCCACAACAGAAATATTTTAGTTATGCCACTGAGAAAACTCAAGATTGAAGGGGTACGAGAGGAAATTTTTTGGCTATATCTTGTTGACCCTTCTTCAGTTGTCATTACCAAGGAGGAGAAAGGGGTACATTTGCTCAGCTTCCCCACTTCTCTCCATGACATGACAGTCTCTCTCCCAAGTCTATCCATCTGTTTTCCCCACCTTTGTAAGACTGGGCAGGAGTTTCCCTCTCCTGTTCGCCCTGAAGAGAACCCTCAGGTACACCAATACAGGTACTATTGTTCATCTTCCCAGTATCTTCCCTTATGAAAAGCAGGAGCCAGAGAACAGCACTTTCTTTTTTCTTGCCTCTATTACAGCAATACAAGCATTTCTCCAAGCAGCCACTCCAGTTTTAAATGGCCTCAAAACTCTCACATTTGTACAGGAGGATAACAACCATGGCTAGTGGCTAGTCAAACACAAATGGGAAAGCAAACTATTTCAATACTTCAGTCAAAAGAAAAACAAAACAAAACAAAAACACACACTTCCCCCAAACAATATTTTACATATATATTTTACATAATACAGTTTTTAATAATAACTTAGGCAGTCACTTAAGTGCTAATAGTCTAGTAGGTAGATTAACAATCTACCTAAATTAAGATAACATTCACTGCTCTTAAAAACTGGCACAGTTCCATTAGAGTTTATGAAGCTCTGCCAATTTCCATGGCAGAGAACGCGGCCAGTGGTTTTTTAAAAGTTAGAGGCTTTGCCTGCAAAGATTACAATTCCAGATGGAATTCAGTTAGTCTTTAATTTATACAGCTGCCCGTGTCAGTCAAAAGGTCTTTGCTTTAGATATCAATCAAATAGAACACTGAAAATTATAATGACTTTTCTATATTCTTATACGTACCTAGGAAAGGAATCTTTTTGTCACATTATTTACATTGCACCTATGAAATTCCATCTTTTCCCCTGCTGTTATGAATTATTTTTGTTCAATATCAAAACAATTTTTTTTTCCAATCACAGAAATAAAAGAAAAAAAAACTTTATTCACTATGCTTCCCAATACCAGGATTTCAAGTGTGGGTTTTCAGTGTATAAAGTGAATAACCAACTGTTCCCTTGATAACTTGATTCAGAATAATTAGTCAAAAGAGAGAGAACTGTCCCCAAATTTCTTTAGGTTTGAGGATAGAAGAAAACCTTCATAAGCATCAGAAAAACCTTAATTGCAAATGTGTGGCTTCTTATTTTAAATAACCAATAGTGAATGCTAATGTGCTTTCAGCTAAAAATTCCTTTTGAGTTTCTTCTGTGGTTATACTTTCCTTACTACGTACTTCATAAAGTATACGACAATTGTTGCCAATGCTTTTTCACAGCATATGGCCAAGAGACGCATACAATTTTAATGGAAAGAGCATGCAAAAGCCGCCTTAATGTTAATCCTTGCAGAAGGAAGAGGTTTATCTTCAAACAAAGATCTACTTAAAGATGTTTGTGACAGCTGAGGAATTTATCTCCAATTCTTTTTGCCTGTGGTGTGCCACATTGCTATTTTTCCCATAGCAACATGCAAGAAGCAAACTAAGATGTCATATGCATAATGCAGAGATAAAAAATGACCCTATTTCCATGTCCATGTGATAAATGGAATGAAAGTTCAGTGAATACATATTTGCACATTAATTGAACTGCATGATTCTGTCCTGTTCCATCAAGTCACTTCTGTATGTACCACAGGAAAATTTTCCCTAAGAATCATTAAACCAACTTTATCACTCAAACACATACACATTTTCACCTATTTATCTTCTTGCCTTGCCAAGATAGAAAAAAAAAAAGTTACCTCTGCATATTCAAATGATTGAACACACATACACATGAATTTATATATTACTATATCACATTAGCATGACGAGAATATGAACTAAGTGTCACCATTCACTGTAATAACCAGAGAACAAAGGTACTTGATCAACTTCTGTAGCCTATACGTATTTAGGAGACATTCGGGCTTTCAGAATATTAAGTTTTCCCTTAGAAATTGAGTTTCCTTTGGCTGATTTAATCATCGAGAACAATATGGCACATCTACAGCTCTGACAGTACGATGCTCTTCAAATTCACAACAAAAGGACTGAAAAAAGGGTGATTAATACAGCAGCTTTGAAATCTTTATCAAAGCATGTGAAGATTCTCATATGTGCAGTGAAAATGCACAACATTTCACAAGAAGACATAGAAGTAAACTCAGAAACAGAAACTATAAACAAAGGGCACTTTCAAGTCAATACTAACCCTTTAGTGAGACTAGTTTATATTCATTTCTGTTGCCATCAAATTAGTGATGCATATTGATGAAATACATTCTGGAGCCACATATTCATAAAAATATACGTATGTGTGTTTGTATATATCTGCACCAAAGAGACATACGTGATGGTTCACAGTGTCGGTATTTTATTAAATCTAATTCTCTTCAGAAGCATCTACAAGAGTCCTCTCTGAACAGATTCTGTGGTTTTTTTAGTGGTGAGGTGGTTTTGGTGAGTTTTTTGGGGTTTAGAGGATGCAATCTCTAGATCCTCGGACACAAATTTCAATTTCAGACTTACTGGTCTGTATTAATCTGAAGAGCCTTGTCAGAAGTTGCACAGATCCAGATAAGAACACTTCCCCTTCAAGAACACACTTCCCGAAGTACAAAAAATCCTTATCTGAACAAAAAGCCAGACATCTCACACTATTTTCCATAAACAGCTTTAGAGCCCTGACCAAGGGGACTGAGGAGAATTTGAGTGACAAAAGGACAAGAGAGAAGCCTAGGAAAACTTAACAGAGCAGATCTCAGAAGAAAGATGCTCTAAAAAAAAAAAAAAAAAAAAAAAAAAAATGAACCAAAG
>WHYT01016706.1:277816-327717 GCA_009806455.1 Tetrax tetrax
CATACAGACGTTTAAAAAAAAAAAAAAAAAAAAAAAAAAAAATCCTACTCTGAAACCTGCGTAGGCTGTGGAGTCTCAGCTACCAGAGCCAGACGTAAGAATCTGCATGGCACAGTAATGATAAAGATTTTGGTTAACAGGTTAACAAAAATATGATCATAACAAATTATGACCTTGTTTTGCAACCAGTCTCCTAGAAGCAGCATCAAGCACTTGGGCACACCCTCAGACTGCGCTGGGACAGCTGAAATAAAAAAGCTCATTCTTAAGAGCTTACAGAGCCAAATTTATCACTACAAGCGAGTATAGAAAATCTGCGCAACCAAGTGCTTTCCAAACTCGATGACAGCTCATGGTTATTACTTATGTAATGAAATACAAAACAAAGACTAAAGTTCCAATCGCATATTTTTATAAATGCCCCCTTTAATAAGCTATAATCAGAAAATTAGTCAACTGGTTACTTCTACTGTGTATTGCAAGATTCAACATCTTTAGTTTTTAATGATATTTGTAATTTCCATTCATTATCTTGTGTTGAACTACTTGCTTTTCAGTGGTAGAAGCTTCTGCTTCTATGAGTAAAGTAGTCCCCAAACCATAAATTATACCCTCCAGTTTTGACATCATTTATTTTCATAGCATTATACATGCCAACCTTTAGAGTACTCAGGATCAAAAGAGTTACTCTCCAGGCTCATATTTCACTATAGCTCTCATATTTTAAGCAGCAAATTAGACTTCACAGCAGCAGCTACAACCAGACTGTCTCTCACACGGCACTGTTTAAAACTGCTGTAAAGGGTTTCACATTGAAGGACCGCAATCCTATAAATTCATACCCAGTAGGAAATAGCTGAAAACCTCCTGTAATTCCTTCCCATCTATTTGTACAGTTTTTATCCACGTATATGTAACTAATGTGGTTAAACCTGTAACCTACTAAAAGTAGCCAGGATTCTACTGTTGATAATAAAAGCTGGAGAGGAACCTAGCAAATACTAATGGAGGCAGGTATTTTAAGTGTTCAGAGAGGGATGCACTCACATCTCATTCAAAGGTCACCTACCAGGCACGCACTGCTATGAATTTCTTTTCTGCCACACTTGGAATGCCCATATTAACTTGTCAAGATAATTGCTACAGCTGGGAGTTCCTGTCACTGACAATCAAGAATTTATTAGCTATCTGAAGACACAGGTAGGGGCTCAGCAGGATTTATATGTAACACTGAATCACCCGTAGACTCCTTTCAGTAGGAGATCAGACCCTTACTCAACTGATTTGCTTGTAAAATACTTTTCAGAGGAAATTGCTGATGGGTAAACATCAAAATAACAACTTGTGCACACTTCTAACTGTTCAGTTCTAAAAACTTGACAAGTAAAAATTACTTTGAGACATAATTCTTGAATTTACACTTAAAATTATGAATATTGATAGTAATGTAATAAACAACTATCAATTGATTGCCATTATCTTTTTTTTAAAAAAAACAAACTAGTGATACCTATTTATCTGAGCTTATGACTCAGATTTGAAGGTATTTCAATGGATCAAACAAAAAGGACCATCTTATTGTACAAACTATCCTCTTGATAAATTCTCAAGTCCCGCTACAAATTATGAAGATTATAAAACCCTTAAAATAATCATCATTATGACTATATGGAAAGCAACAAGCTATGCTTTATATAGACATTGCTACTGCTCTTTAAAATATAAATATTTTCTAGCTCTTAATAAAGAGATGAACATTTAAAAAATACTAATAGCAAATTCTTTATCAGTCATCGTGATTGATCACTCAATGCCTCGTTCCTCTCGTGGAAAAGGGAATATACAGCTGGATGGGATTAACAATGCACAGGTTCAATCAAACACCTTGGCTGATGCAAAGTACTGATGCATCAGAAAAGGGAAAGGCTATAATCCATTCATTCATTCTGAAAAAAACAATCTGAAAATAGAAATGGAAATGTCTTCTGTCTTCAGCACGTACTTACCCTGGAGTGATGGCAGACCAGGTCCTTGCATGTTAAGTGTGCTTTGGAGAGTAAAGTAGGACACAGGCTAGGAAGAACGAATGACAGGTTTTTATCTATCACGGATTTTTTAATAAAAGACCTGCAATTTATCCTAAGAGCACCCAACCAAGTACTGATGTTTCCCCAAAGAAAATTTCCTTTTATGTAATAGTTTTCCCATAGAAATCAATCAGACAGCCAACAAGATTTTAAAATTACTCATACACTAGCAAAAAGAATTATATCTTCTAGGAACAGAGCACACAGCAAACTATAAAAACAACAACAAAACAATATTGATAGATGCATAGCGTCTTAGAAAGTTCTGCTCTCTGTTTACACACACTCTTTTACTGACTCTCTTTCAAAAACAAGCTAGTTAAAAGTAGGAAAAACAGGTAGCGTGGTCCTGCTGGCAATGAAACCCCATGGCGCTGTTACTGACCTCCTAGATGAGTTACTTCACTTCGCTCTAGCCATTTTATGTACGAGCTACGTAAGATCTTTGCAATAATGATTGTGTAGCATATGCCTGTACACAACCTGAAAAACCAGGATTGCACCTGGGGCCTCTGGGCATCAGTGCAATGCAAAGAGACAGTAATATCAGCAGGCACAAAAGCTCCGCGTGGCTCTCAGACCATATCTTCTTAGGACACCTTGCATACACATCTCTCATATCATTCATGCAAACATATTTGCACAGCCCCACAAGCATACATGATTTTTCATAAACATTTGACAAACAAGAAATAAATGAAACAATTGTCCACTCTGTTATAGGATTTTTCTCCACTCCCCACCCCACACATACATTTATTGGTCCTGTCAGAAACACGCTGCTCACCAGGCCTGACCTATTCCTTCCGCGTAAGGGAAGTGAGGGGCTCAGCGACATTTCCCAATAATCAAGTCCTAGTTCTGTTATTGTTAGAGCCATATTCTGTTTACAACTCTGAGGTTTTCCTTAAACTCTGAGTTAATAACCTCCTTAGCTTTGAGTTGGTTTTGATTTCCAGTTTTATTGACACATATTGGCAGCCTTTTCTTTAGGAGTGTAAAAAAAGTCTGCCTTGACATCACTCACAGAAAAGCAGGCAGAGAGCTTACATGCCGTTATATCGAACTTGTATCTCAATCAGGCATGACCTCTAACTTCTCACAGGAAAGTAGCCTTGAACTTCACCGTATCATTTACTGAAATGCTGGGGAGGAAAACAGGAATCTTCACCAGCTTTCTGTTTTCTATTTTAGTAAGAACTTTTGTTTCAGGAAGAGGAAAATAAATTATGCTTTCCCCAACAAAAAGATTATTTATACTAACAGCTAATTAGAAAGGACACTGGAAAAAGCCACATAGCCTACTGAATGAGCTATCTTTTGAAGGAGACAAACGTCTATTCAAAAAAGCAATAAAGCACTAGACTGCCGCACACCCGTATCAGATCTGAAAAAAAGTCATTTCTCAAACTGTGTTGTTCCACAGAATTGCATGAAAATTTTATCATAATGTATTGTGTATGTTATGGTAATGTATACAGGGTACAGTTGTGTTTGAGACAGTTCTCAGGCCCATTTTGTAATGACATTAACACGATCTGTTATGTGATTTATTATGCAATAGCCCAAGTAATTTGTGATAAAAATCTTCATATTTCACTACATATGCACAAGTAACTGTTTGTTTAAGATGCTTCTAACTTGCATATTTACAAGACTATGACACTAAAAGACAGAGTGCAGGCAGATTTGGTAATTATTCATGGAAGGCTTTGCTGCCTACAGCTTTGACTCTGTCACTATTAGTTGTCCCTTTGTGTTAAAAGATGGAAGAAAGGTGTTTGGGTTACTTGACAGCTTCCTTTAGACATACTTGTTTCCCTACAGTTGGTAGGTTTGGAAAAAAAACCCACCTTGTTTGTATTGTCCTAAAACATTCAATAGTGATATAAAGATGCTACATTTTCATTCAGACTTCATACAAAATTCAGTAAGGGAACATAGCTATGTCAAACACAAAGAAAAAGAGGAATAATGAGATTTCAAGACTACTCGGATCAACAGTTCAAGAACAACAAAATAGCAATTCTAATAAAAGATTTTAGAAAGCAAATATATGTACTTTTTTTTAAAAAAAAAAAAAAGCGGACTAGAGATCTTGTGACACAAGCACTATACAGTAGCAAAGAACTGAGGGGCTCAAATGAGGTAGACATGACGCAAAGGCAAACCGGAACAAGGCTATTTTGGCTGTACCTTTCTCAGAACTATACAAGAGTGTAAAAAAAAAATTCAGGAAAAAACAAAATCAGGCAAAACATGAGGCTGCTATTGTTGAACCTGAAAAAATGTCTTGTTTGTCATCCACACAAACAGTTATTTAAGGCGTGTTAGCCTCAAAATACACTAAAACCATACTATGTTATCCCTAATATACAGTGCACTATGCAGGTTCCTGGAAGAAATCTTGGGAAGTTTGCCGTTATATCAAAGTGGCCATTTCCCTCAAGTTGAAAAGTGCCTCTAATTGAAAAACTCAGCAACAAGTTCTGCATGCTCATTATTCTCTTTAGTTGTTATTCTTCAGAGTTATTCCACTGAATTGACAAACATCACCACTGCCCTGATTCAGGAAAGCCCTTAATTATCCTTTACCTTCAATTAAGATTTTCCCTGTATTGGGAATCTTTGGCATTTCTCCCGAGTGCTTTCACAGATGGGAGAAACAGAAACTACTGACAACCTCTTACACACAGACCGGTGCCTAAATCAGCTGGTCCGTGGGCTGAGGCACCAAGGTCAGTTGATAACCTTTTTCTGAAGAACAACCAAATGTGTCAACTCTCAGTTTTTTCAAATGGTGAAAGCACTAGCAAAGCCACACAACTGACCAACTCAGAAACTTGTTATTTTTCTAGAATTTTACAAACACGAAAGAAAAAAAAGTATATAGGAACACTTCTACAAATACATAAGAAAATGCACTTTATAAGGGAGCAAAATTGATGGTAACACCTGTACGGTGACAAATCTAAGACCAAAAAAATCCTATTACACAAGAAACTGAAAGTGACTATTTCATAGTGGATTCTATTTATGCAAGAGCAAAAGGCATTTAAAATAGTGCAACAGGGAAAAATCAGGTAAAAATCCTACTCCCAAAGCTCTCAGAGACCAGCCAAGTACACAATTATATCAGACCAGCAAAACTGAACAATAATATTACTGTTGCAATCTAAAGAAAAATGAATTACGTCATTCTTTCACAGTATGCAAGTGAACTTGTGCCCTTCTTCTGTAAAGTAACTAGCACGGTTTATCTATTCTCTTTAATAATGCAACTTAATTTACCAAAGGTTGATATTAAAAATTTATCTGACTACAGCAGTTACAGTCACCTAGACATTTTGTCATAGTTAAACATTAGCTTTGGAGTACATCACAAACTCTTCACTGTGAGTCCGAGACCTGATTCACATAGAAACACTTCGAGCTTCCAATTGACATTAATTTAAATGAGTTGGTAACTGTGCATGGAATAAAAATACCTGTCAGTTATTAAGAGTGCAGTGACTTATTAAACAGCAGCGTTCAAGAGACAAATGCAGTATAGCACAAGTTAGTGGTCACAAAGGACTGCCAGTTTTGCTTTAGCAATCAGTTATTCAACAAATACTCAATAATAGTAATATTATTGTCACTTCTAAGAATAGCATTAGGCCCACTAAGACCATCCACAGTCCTCAAATGTGAATAGAAAGGCTGACAAAATAAATGTGAAACCAAAATGATCAATCTAAACTATAGCAATGTCAAGCACCTGATGCCGGCAACATACAGTACAGTTAGTGTCATTCCAGAATTCAACACCAAGGCAGCTAGTAGCATCCTGTCATAAAACTGACCTTCCCTCTCATGTCCCAGTGTATGCAAACAGCTCATGTCATATGGCACCAGCCAAGCGAGGCAAGCTAGATGGGACGTGGCAGAAACACACGCCAACCACCTGAACCAGCTTTGAACGGGATGTAATACCTTCTTTGCTGCAAAGAAAAGCAGAAAATCTGAAGGGCAGAGGGGGAAGGTCAGATAGCCACCTTCTGTTGACGGGAAATTATAACACATGTTTAACAAAGCTCCGAAATAAGTGGTTTCGATGCCATGGAAATCTTCAGAAAGACCTACATAATGATAAAACTTTCCTAGGAGGACTTCATCAGCTTCAACATTGTTAGAAGACAACAAGAATTCCAAAGATTGGCTCATTAAACACTAGAAGCAGCATAAGGACCACAGTGAAGTCTCTTAAATTTTCACCCCAAAACTGTAGGAAAGCTAGCCCCACTACCTCAACCACAGCCAGCTATTTAACATTCCACCAGTACACAACAGGATTTCCTACCTCAGCTTTGCTGGCAGCGAGCGTTGTCAAAACCTGAAAATTACAAGAAAAGTGCATTAGTATTGATCCAACAAAACAGGAATGGAATTAATTTGCTTTTGAGGTGCTGACATCAATTGGTTGTTATGGCTTGAGGAAGCAGAACTGGAGAGAACTGTCTGTCACACCACGAGGAGACTATTCACCTCTCACGCACATCAGAAAGCAAAACCAGGTATGAATTAAGAGTACAGTAATATCCAGGAGTAGGGGGTAAAAATTCAGGGAACATACCAAAACAGAACTGGAGAAATATTTTTATATTTTTACTAACTTTTAATTTGTTTCTGAACAGAAATGAAGAGGAACTTAGGTATGCACTATTTAACACAACAAGACAATTACCAGGGTACTCTTTGAAACGAATCCAGCTTAGTTTTGTCATGCTAGAAGCAACAGAGAGTTTGAGGAACATGTTCCATGTGAAGTGTGCCGAAGAAGGGTTCCCCAGCTGCTTCTCCCCAGTGACACACCCTATGTGGTGCTGGTGCCCAGCTCTGGGGAACAGGGCGGCTGCAGAGGCCCTGGGGAGGGGATCCGGGGGCCAGATCCAGCCCTGACTTACAGCACCCCTGGCTGCACTTCACACAGGTGTCCTTGTCCCCTGAACAGCGGTGGAACTGCAGCGACTACTTCTCTCTGCCAGTCACAGAATTAAACTGAACTTGGTATCTCTCTGGTTTTAGACACCAGCCCTAAGTCAACCACCATCACAAACTTGCACAAAATTCATTTCTGGCAATCAGGCATGACTGTAATTGATATTAAAGTAACTTTAACTCAAATACTTTAAATAGACATAGATATAATTTATTATTACAGGTCAAATAACACACACGAAGTTGATAAGCTGCTATCAGATGGTGAAGGCAGTTAAATTGTGTTTATAAAACAAAACTCTTGGTTAGAACTTTAAGTCAGAACTTTACTAGGTTGAAAAACCCTTAATAATCTCCTCAGAAATTTAAGACTGACACCTAGCTATAATTCAACAACATGAGAAGAGCTTTCTTTACACTAGTGTTAACAATCCCTTCTCAAAGACAGTACCAATTCTTCCCAGCGTTTGAGAGCAGGAGAGGCAGTGACTGACCGTGATTCAGTTTGAGGAGAGGGGAAGGAGCACGTGGGGTTTATTGAACGGAGCTCAGCCCACACAGCGGAAAAAACAATTTGTGTGCAAAGCTGCTGTTCAGTGGAAGACATCTGTGGATTCAAAACCTGATTTCAAAGGAACTTAGGAATGTAAATTAACTCCTGTCACATCACAACAAGGTATCTGCTATCACAAAGTTATTTAATTTAACCTGATTCTAAAACAGATTCGGCTCCATTTGAAATGTATATCTTCTGTCATTAATAATATTTTTGAAGGCTGCTCAAGAATTTCTCTAACACAAGCAAAAGTTGCCTGACTTAAATTCCATTTATTTACAAACAACCTATTACTTTTTTTTTTTTTGTTGTTATTCCTCTTCATCAAGATTCTTTAGGACTGGTTGTTATTTCTCCTTTCCAACACAAACCTCCCTGAATGTTATCACATCCATTCTCTGCTACCACTCGGTTAGGCTTAACATGCCCCTCTGTTAGTGTCCCCTCACAAGAAGGTCTTTCTACTCACAAACTCAGTAGAGCTGCACTCTACTTCAGATAACTTAACTACATCTTTCTTAGAGGCAAATGACTGAAAGCATATATTGTAAAAGATACACCCAAAACTTAGCATAGCTGAATACACCAGAATTTGGAGTGGAGTTTCCCGAAGCTCTCATAAACCCCACTCTAAACCACCCATCGGAGGTACCGAGCTCTCTAGATCAACTATGTAAGTACTGCGATTATAACTGAACAAAGTGACTATTCCAGCCAAGGAGTCACTAATGCCTTGCAATACAATTAAATACTCTTCTATTTTAATAATTTTCTATTTTTAATAATTCAACTCATATGTCCAAAAACTGTATTTCTCTTTTACATAACTGTATCTTCTTGTTGCTTTATAGTTATCCAGTGATCAAGTGGACCCTGGACATATTATACATATCTTTCTTCTACAAGTTATTGTATTTATCAGACAATAAATCCCTGTTCAGCAGTTGAATTCTGCTTAGCTCCTAAAAGCATGACCTTTTACTTGGTATTACTAACTTTAATTCAATTTTCTTTCAATCTGCTAGACCATCTACCTCTTCCTGGATAACATACCAGGCTCTTTTACATCAGTAATTCCTCCAAGCTTTGTTTTTATGGAATTTCATTAGCACATTCCTATGCCAAGCATACTAATGAAAAATTATCAAATGAAATGACAAATCACTCAATACACTGGAACTGCTAAGAAAAGCATGATTTAGAGCAAGGCAGGATCATGCTGACACCTGTACAGCTGGGCAGGTGACCAGGCAATCATGGCAGAGTTCTGTGAGTGAAACCCTCCACCAGCCCCAGCTACGCAGCTGAGAAAACTGCACTGCATCCAGGCTGGACATGGGGAGATGAATATATCCTGAGATATTTCTGACAAATCTGTAAAATGATCCTCATACCAAAAGGACTATGGTCTCTAACAGCATACTCATCGCTATACAAATAGTGTTTCTAGTTAAAATAATGGTATTCCTCAAGTTGACTGGTGTTAGTCTGTGAAGACTTGAAAATTATCTCGAAGTTTTAATGGAGATTTTTATTTAAGTTTATGTATCTTAATACAGCGAATTACCATTCTATATGTATGACTGATTCCTCCTCCTCAGCCCAGCCCCCTCCCTCAGTTCATGAAAGACAATTTCTAGACCAGTAGCTGTACCTCCCATCATGTTTGAGAAGTCAGTGAATGAAGACGCAAGAGTAGAATAAAGTGTATGACAGAGAACAGCAGTCTGGAAGTCATTCTTCACTGCAGGCTTTTGCAAAAAATGTCTGTGTGTCACAATGTGATTGCTCAATTAAATCCTCTGGGAAGGTATTGCAGATACCAAGCTCCTTAAGCAGAGCCCCCACTGACATCTGTAGCCAAGTCACCCAAAATACAAAACCAATTTATTCCTCCCCATCCTGGGCAAGGAAGTACCTATAATTATGTCTAGGGAAGCAGCTAATTGTTACAGAAGGGAGGAGTGGGGACAAGCCAAGGGGAGGAGCACAGAGCAAGTGCAGACAACGTGCCCGACACCACTGCCAGATCCTGCGTTACATAGGCTGCTGGCTTCCTTTGTCGCTCGTCCTACCTGCCACAGCCTCTTGCTCTTACCCACGATTTGGATGAAGTATACCATTCTCTTACTGCCTCTTGCTGGCCCCTGACACTTCATGTGCTAGTTAAGAATGCAGCAATTTCATCAGGAGAAATCACAGCTTGGGTGAGGGATTCTTGTCTTTCTCACAATAATCCCTCTGTGACACAAAAAACCCCATGGTTTTATGTCACTCTCTCAGGGAAGCTGCAATTTATTTTCTCTTGTGCTAGAAGCTATACATAACTGACAGAAAACGGCTTTTTTGCTACTCATGAAAGCTGCACTCAATTCAGAACTTCCCATTCCACATAAGGAATCTCATGAATATTGACAAAAACATAGATATAGCGATAACTGACAACACAGTAAGCAGTCACTTAAACTACATTTACTGGTTTTAGCATTTAGAAAGGTCTTATCTTGAGGCGCATGCATACATAGTTCCTACTCTCCAGAATTAATTAAGGAAAGGACAGTATTTGCCATTCTAAAACAGCAGCAAATAGCTGCTATTTTTTTATGTATCTCAAGCCAGCACCTTACCAGAAAGAAATAACGGAAATCTTCTTGATGAAGAAAACTCCTGAAACATGAAACTGGAAAGCTCATTTACTGTCAAATTTTTTATATTAAATATATATGAAATTCCCAATGTAAAAGATCAAAGATAAAGCAGGAAAAAATTGAAAGAGTCACATTATAAGCCAGGATTCTCACATTTCACTTGCCTGAAAGACAGCAACTGTTTCACTGAAATGTCTCATCTCATCAACACGTAAAGTCCTTTTTCTGTTACTCATTTTTCTAGAGAAGATATTCTATTCTTAATTTTTTCAGCTTCCCACATCAACCTGAATCCTGTACGTTTTAAAAACCACAGTTTTCACCTTTAATATCTTTCCACCTTCTTTGGTTCTTATGGAATGTGAGAAGGGTTATCCCAGCTCCAGCCCAGGAGAGAAGATGCAGGGAAGTCCTTCACTGCCTGCTCACGTTTAGCTCAACTTGCTTCAAGCTGACAGAAGGCATGCTTACATGCTATGTTGCAGGAACTCATTGGAAGAGCTGCAACCAAATGTCCTTCAGTTCCGTGAGCATCTTTTCTGTGCTTAACTGTGAACATCATCTATTTCCAAAGCAGGATTAGAAAGAAATTGAAAATGCTGCCCATAAACATTTACAATAAGCTTAAGAAAACTACCTCCTGCACATTGGGCTTTAGAAATTCTGTTGGAATATTAGGCAAAAAGAATTTTGATAATGAAGAAAATATAGAAAGCGAGAAGAAAAAAAATTAGCAAGATTGGAATTGTCAATTACAAGATGGAATTGGTTTTATTTCTTTTTCTTCCACCGTGATCTGAAAGCTGTTTTCTTTAACAGACAAGTATTCTAGAAAATTATTTTGTTAGAATACAGCTTCTGATGCATGTTAGCCACCTCACATTTTAGCAGGGCTGTTAGAAGACAAACATGAGTATCGCTCGTCATACAGCACGACTGAACTTCTGTGCAGCACTGGCTGAACGTGCAGATCCTGTGTCACTCAAACTCTGCCGTGCGAGTTAGGAAAGCAAGAGACAGTAAGTCAGTTACATTTCTTTTTAGAGACAGTTTCATTTCTTAGACATAAAATACCTGACCAACACACAATTCTGGAAGAGACTGGGTCACGCTCTCCCGCTGTTACTCAATAACCACTGCTTAGCCAGTCCTGAAACTACTGCAGCAAACACACCTACAAGACAGTTAACTCAGATGTGCACTGGAAAGGAGATCAAGGGCAGAAATTTGACAAGGTTTTGAGAATGGCTTGGCGTTTATTAAAACAAATGTGAAATCCTGCTTTTTAAAGGTTTGTCTCACCAAGCTTAGGCAGTTTTAAAAATGACAATTTGATAAGCACTGTGCTGCAACCTTTTATTAATCTCTGAACCCATCTGTGGGTCAGGACAGACATAAGATTGATTGCCCACTGGTTTCTCCCTGTTTTCCTTTGCCTGGAGCAGTCCCTAGCCTGGCTCCTCAGGACTGAGAACATATTTCTGACTGTGATTCCTAGTCCAGGCTGCTGAACAGGATTTGAGCTGCTGAAGCTGTTTTCTGACAGGTGTGTGAAGAACCCAGCCTTATGCTGAATATTCTTCCCTACTTCTGCACTCCGTTATGTGAACAATTACCTGCAATATCACTGCTTCACTGTGATCAACAACAGCAGTGAAACATGAAAAAAAAAGAAAATAAACCAACAAGCCTGCTCCTTTTGTAATATCACAATGTAATGTCTGATGCTTTTAGTGTTAACAAAATTTAAAAAACAAGCAAAGTCATATTGTAATACTTTACTTCCTAAAGCACTATGCCTATGAAACATGAAATTCTAATGTATCCAGCCAAATTTAGTGAAGTAGTCATGATAAACAGAGACATAAATCTAAACTGACCTTTTAACATATTTAAATATCTCCATCATAAGCCTACAAAAATATGCATGCAAGAGATATCACCATCTTGTTAAGTTACGATTCATTAGCTTTCGCTCACCTCCTTCTTGTTTTCTAAAAGCCATGCTGGAAAGCAAAGTAAAATTCACTTTTACATCCATGTTCCTCAGACTACCAACAAACTCTGCATGTCCAGTTAAAATCTAGTCCCTAATGGCCCCAAATGGTCTAACGGTCCTAGAACTTGACCCAAAAACCTTAACTCATGTAGGCTTTTTTTTTTTCTTCACATTTCTGTTCTTAATATTGTACTGATTAATGCTTAGACAAAGTTCTAAACTATTTTTTTTTGTTTTAAGACTTGCTTTTTTTTCTTTTTAACTAGCTGTGAAGGCTTTAAGATGTCTACTCATACCCATTCCTCCCTTCACAACAGTGAGCAAGCAGCCAAATGGAGACTCACTAGTAAAGAGAAATTTTGGTGTAGTCTCACATGAACTACGGGCAATGAAAATAAAATACTATATTTTTAAAGGTTGAATTTTAATTTTAAGAAGTCATCTGTAGATTAAGCCAGCAAATGAAATATCTGTGCATGAACATATACATACACACACAGAAGGGCACAAACCTCCTAAACTCAGCCAGGGCTGATGGGCCAGGGGCAAGCGAGGCTGCTCAGAACAATTAAGCTCATTAGTGCTCTCAGGTTTTGCCCAAAGTTGGGATTGCTGCTGAAGAGAACTGAGCAGCACCGAAGCCAGCCAATTCATGGCTGTGCTGGCTTTCAGGCCACAGTCCCACAGATATTTTATGCCCCACAAAAACTGTGAGGGTAAAACGCTGCTCTTCAGCGCTTGCTCCTGAGAGCACATTTGAGGAGTTACTTGAACATACTGCAGGGCCAGCCCTCTGCGTCTTCCAAAACACTAAACAAAGTTCTATCTATGGCTGTCACACATGGCTGCCTATTAAAAAAAATCCAATATATTAAAGACATACATGGGTGGAATAGGCTGAATGGAGAACAGGTGGAATCAAGACTCATATTCCATAGATATGTATCTTTAATTAAATTTTTCCTCCATTTACTTGCTGCTACGGACACCAGCATTAGATTACTCCAAATTTATGGAAACTCAGTAAGTATACAGGCAAAGATTTTAGCAGCTAGTGAAAAATATATCTGCCCTTAACTACCTCATATTAGTACTTCTGATGCTCGGTTGACACTGGCTGTTTAAGGTCTTTCAAGTAATTTTCTATACAAATCATTAAGCAAAACATGGAATAGTTATCATGGATACTTCACTTCATGTATGAAGCCTCTTTCAGTCATAATAGTTTTTTTTGTTTTCTTTTTTAAATTTCTGCAGGGTAATCTCAGTAGCCAATAAGTAAATAAAGGGAAAGCAAGTTTCTAAACATTTGTTGTAACTTAGATATACAATGTTCTTACAATATGCTGTATATTTGTGTCTGTTACACAGCAGCTTGAAACAGACATGGTTTTCTCTTTGAAATTTGAACTCATTTTTACCAAGAAACCTGTACTGGACAGAACTTGCTAAATGGTTCATCCAATATTGGGAATAAATCCCATTATTCTTATCGTGAGATAATGAGAGAAAAAGTCATTGCATAATAAAGTGACCATAGAAAAGATAAAGTTTTTGTTGGCAGTAAAAATGTATGGACTTTGTTAGCTGTCCTTCTAAAAGTAAACCTAAGCCTGCTTTATTCATTCCTTTAACAAAATGTCCACACATACTGCTGCATTAGAACCTGTGATAATCTTGGCAATTTCCAGAAGTTAACTAAAATGAGGATTTCATACTTCTTAGTAGAAATTGATGAAAAATCCAGAGTGTAACTGCAATAAGCTACATCTGAAACTCAAGGTACACAAAGCATTTTCACAACTGAACTGTTGAGCTGGTAAAACTGCTCCCTGCTTTTCTTAACTCAGCAAGAAGGAAATTAACTAGAAAATAAATATAAACACAAAGATCTCTGGTGATATTTTTTTCATATGTCAATAATTTTGTAAGGCTATAGAGTACTGAGGCAAGAGAACAGTAAAAAAAGCTGGGAAACAACTCCCTGGCCATCCCTGCCTCCCAACTGCACCATTAGCACTACTCATTTCACCTAGGAGCAATAAACTCCAATTTTTTGGAATGTCCATATTATGCTAGAATAATATAAAAATAGATGACAAAGCAAAAAAAGGAGACAGATTTTAGCTCCAGTGTCCTGCGGTAGCTGCCATAATTGCACAGCTAGCTCATTATATAAAGTCAGTCCCTCGAGCCGTCCATGGCCCAGTTAAGCGACAGTAATAGAAAGCAGCTGTATGAAGCCATTAGGTCAGCAGAATCATTAGCCCCTAAAATTGCATCACCATCACTCCTCTTTGGCAGCAAGGCTTCACACATCATCAGGCTCCTAAACAGGAGGTCAAACATTCTGATGAACTTAACCCAGTAACTCCATTAATAATGAACTGTGGCCCGGAGCTCCGAGGAAGCCCACATCTCTGGAAACTTTCAGGAGTTTAATGAATTGCATCCACCTCCCTGTGCCCTCACCTCCCTGCCCCAGGCTGCTCTGGAAACCAGGTAACACTGATGATATAAAGGCCAGTGCTCAAGGGAACGCCCCGATACTTTTTGTTTCCTTGAGGTTTGTAACAAACCCCACATAACAAACAAGTATTGCCTCCATTGGGAAAAGAGGAGTTGTGTAAAGATGCTGTGACAGTGACAAATTCCAAATGTCACCAGTTCAGAGCAGGGGAAGGCGACGCTACAGCACAGCAGCTGCTGTGCACCCGGGAGGAGCGCGAGGCGCCGAAAGGGGCTCCGCACCCATGGCGTGTGTAGGACCGGTCGATGGGTGGGAGGTCTCCTGAGAGTTGGGGGAGCGAGGGCGGGGAGGTGCTGGGGGTCCCATGAGCAGTTTGGTTCAAATCACCCCGAGCTGCCTGTGCCCCCAGAGAGCGTGGCCAGGTCTGGGGCAGGTCTGGGGCAGCAGTGGCCCCTCGGCCCCCACCTGCAGCTGCAACACAGTCTGATTTGAAGCTAGCCCACCAGAGACCCCCTCCAAAGTAAGGTGTTTAGTGAATACAGTACCCTTGCTGAGAACAGCAGCCAGATCATTACCAGTTAACAGTTTTAAGTAGATTGTTTGAAAGATGTTTGCCGATTTGAGGAACAATAATGGGAAGCAGTGCACAGGACTTGGGTCCGATCCTCCGGTGACAGACATCAGCATGGCTGTGGCAAGTTCAGCTGTGCTGATTTCCGCTCGTTGAAGAATGCCCTAGTACGTACATAAACACCCTTATTCCAGGGGGATGTTGCCTCCTACATAATTTATACAGCTATGCTTCGAGGCTGTGAGGCACAGAAATGAAGACAAAGCTCCTTGTCAATGCTCGCATGCATTCTGATTAAAAAGAAAGCCTGTGAAGTTAGCTGAGGTTTTCTAAAGCCTGGACGCTCATTTCCACCTTTTACAGGGGCGAGTCAAAGTTTCTCCAGCGTGCTGAGCATTTCTGCAGCACTTCGGTAAAGCAAGAGGCCTTTGTGATCACGATGAGCTTCAGTCAGAAAAGCAACAATCCTTCTATCAATGTCAAAGACTAAATAAGTTTGACTATATGCTGATGTTCTTCAAATTGTTTCCACTAGCAATAGTTCTGGATGGCTTGTTTTGGGGAAATTAATGATGATACACCAAGGTCATCGTACCTCCGCTGTAGTGAACAGATGCTAACATATTAGTGCCACCTTCCTGCGCTGCACACTAAGGTAGAGCTACTCGTGGTTGTCATTGTATGAGGTGAGGCAAAACCAGCCAAACAGAAAAGACCAGTCTAATAAATTCAGTCTAAAACGCAAACATGTAAAGGAAAGAGTGACTGCACTTTCAAAAGCCGTTACTCTGTATCGCCCTCATCAAAACACACCATTTTATTAAAATCAACCCAAAGCTAGCAGAACAATAAAAAAAAAAAACAAATCTTTTTTTCCTCTCAGCAGTATAGACCATTTTCAATGCCATTTGTAAGCTGCCTATTTATTCCTGACATTCACAGCTTGAGTATGTCCCCAGTTCATGTCGCTCCTTTACACTGAGGTAGAAATAATCAAGTACTTTTCCATCTTTTTGCTGGGAGGATTCAGAGCTGGTTGTGGTTATCTATAGTTCTGGTTGAACTGGTATGAGATTATTGCAGTAAACTCTGTATAGGGTTAAGATATAAATACTTCCAAAGACTACAGTTAGTAGAGAAGGCAGCAGCCTGCCGACTACGAGGGAGAAGGACTGGTGTAGGTTGATGTGCTAAGGAAAATATAGACATTTTGACCCATAAATCCCTCCTGTTCAACCCTTCTTTAAACCAAATTTCCTTGTTTAAATAGCAAGTTGTTGTCAGGATATTCTTAGCGAGGCAACATTTCCTATCTATTCCACCAGAGCCTGGTCTGGTGATCTTTGGGATCTGCTACAAAGAAGACGTGTCTCCTCAAGCCGTTCTGGAGAAGAGGACAGGGGTCTCATTACACCTTGCGTGCCTGATTATAGCTGTCTCTAAAGGACAACTGAATTTCACAACTGACATTATAGACTACTTCTGTGGTTAAAATGTGTGTAGCCTGAAGGAAAGACATGCATGCTAAACTGAAATGAACACTTTCTTATTAATTTCACAGCGACAACACATTTGAAAGTGCATTAAAAAAAGGTCTGGGGATAGGTCGGTGTGATGAAAGCAGTGAGGGATTCCCACAGGGTAAAGCAATACACAGGCCCTTTACTTCACGGGGAAGTCTAAGATTTTTGGTCAGTACTGGTTATGTTTTAACTACTTAATGTACTTTCTTTCAATTAATTTTAATATATTTGGGGAATATTACCAGAAAATTAATTACATAAAATGTTTCACTACCCTAAGAGTTAGCTACAGAGAACTTAAGTTCCATGTGTCACAAAACTCAGAATTTTGAATCCTGTTTTTAAATATCTAACCTCTGACAAAAAGACAGTCACTATAGCTAGGAAATGGATAGCAATTCTTCCATCATTCCAGCCCCAAATAAGGGACTTCACATCAGCACAGCTTGAAAGTCCATTTAGACTGTGACAGGGCTGTAAAAAGCTCCTAGCATAAGCACTTCCTAAGAGAAATTCTCATCTGTTTCTAAGCTACAGCTGTGGTTTATTCAATACTGATACGCATACAAAACAGAAGAACTACACACCTCAGTGTCTCAAACCTATACGTAAAGCTATTTAAAAGAAAAAACTATCCTTTACTCTGGAATTCACATCAGTAGTAGGTTTATACCTGTCTCTTGGCTGCATGTTTAATACTTTTCTGACTACGACAGTCAATAGATTTGAAATTTCACCCACAAACACTCCTCAGAGCAGTTACACCATCGGTGCTGGTACATAAACTAACTTCACAGCCTCCTCCGTCACGTCTAACTGTTATCCAGAGCTCACCGACACAACGGAGTTATTAGAATTCTTAAAATTTATTAATATTAAAAAGAGTCTTAATCCTTCAGTGAAAGATCACAGCAAGAGATGCTTATAATTTCCTAGGGCAGTAAAAAATAGTGCAATGAATTATGTAAAATACTTATGGACTCTACTGAAAGCCTTCATCAAGAAGCAGAAACTGTCAGTAAGCAACACCTCCTCTGCTCTTCATAAGATGATCCTCTGACTTTAAAAGTATGGTTAAAAAACAGGATATAGAATATTCTGTATTTCAGAATTTAAATCTAAACAATGTAATAAAATCCAGTAAAAAGTGGTGTCTCTCAAGGGTCCTGCAGAAATAGCTTTGTCTTTTGGAACCTTCCCTGTGTACAAAAAAAAAAAATTAAAAAATAAATCAACTTTCTGATTTATGTACAATGAATAGCTAAAAAAATTAAGAAATCCATGAGAAAGCTTTTGTAGTACAATGTACCTCTTAAACACCCTTGATCACAAACTCCAATACATTACAGTAGCCTAATACTAAAGTCAAGCCTTGTTGAAAAGCCCTTGCAGATTGGCAAGGCCGTGTTCAACTGCCTCCAGTTCTGTTTTATCCTGAGAAAAATAAGGATCGTGGAATAGCTTCTGACAATCATATTTTCATTTTGACAAAGAAAAAAAACAAGTGAGGTTTCTGAAGGAGTAGAAGTACCAAAGATTACCTCCTTGCATTTCAGTTTCCATTTGTTTTTCACAAAGTACTTACATTACTGTATAAACAAAATTCTAACAGACAAATGAGGGCTCTTCATCTACTTATTTAAGCCAACTCTGCTTGACCTGTATGCTGACCTCAATCCAGAGTTGACTCTTTGAAAGCAGATGAACACTCTCCTGCCTGTGAACCTCTAATTAGGTGCTTAAATCTGTTTAGACCAAACGAACATTACAGACCTCCATCAGTTCAAGATGATGACCCAGCAACAAACCCCAGATTCTGCAGAAAAAAGCTACATCAATATAAAAGAAATGTACATTCAGCTTAATTTAAAGGAGATTTCAGTAGTAAGTTATGATTTTACAATTAAAAGAAAACAAAAACATCACTGAAGCAACTGATGCACCAAACTCCAGCCAAACTGAGTCCAGGACCACGCAGGAGTAAACAAGTACGCACTGACGGGGAAAGCACGGTGTGCTTTGACCTTCAGAAAGCTATATTGTACTTAACGTGTGTACACATACTGTTAGCTCAGTTTTTTTCCTCTGATGTTTATTTAATCATAAGGGAGGTGACTGCTTTAAACGGTGGCCAAGTTATCAGATGATGTTTCAGGAGTAAATGAAAAATTGAAACAAAACCTGTATCAAACAAAGCAGGCTGAGGTCACCAGACTAAAGGAAGCAGCTTATATAATGGTGGTACTGTTTAGTACGGGGCTTGGCATCACAGGCAATTTCTACTGTAGCTGTTACTAAGGAACAAACTAGACAGGAGTTCTTTTGTTCTTCTGAGTAATCATCATCATTATTCCATAGTCTAATAAAATGAGGCTGTCACTTGTGATTTGATTTCACTGATTCTAGGCTGTTTGTTATCCCTGCAGTGCTGTGGATGCCCATTTCCCTCTGATTTACCCAGGCACCCCTATGCCCCTCAAAGTCAGGCACAGGTAAGCAGACACCCCCCACCCCACCAACCCCCCCTCAAAAAGGCTGTGGGGCAGGAGCAGAGCAGCTGCCAGGGCTGGCTGGTCCTCCTCCAAAAGGCCAAGTGACATCATCTGGGAAAGGAAAAATGTGGCTCAAATACCAATCTGAATCTTTTTTCCATAGCTGAGAGAAGTTTAGACAACCTAGCAGACCTAGAAATCCAAGAAACCAGTAAGCTACTCTCAAGTCTCAGGGCCGTGGGTAGGTGTGAAGGGCAGGGGCTTGCATGGGATTCGTTCTTTGTGGAATCCTACAGCATCCAATGTTTCTCTTGAGGCTTTTGTACGTGTCTATTTGTGTTACTACCGGCCTTCGTACACTGTGCTTGTTTTACAATTACTTGTCTCTATATACCAGTGTTCCCATCAGTCCATATTGTTAATTTTTTATTTCTCAATCAAGAATTCATGGAGGTTAGTGTGACATTGCTGCAAATATCCTCGCAGCCTAGCAATGTAAATAATGGATAAGACTCCAGAAATACCAACCAGCCTCTTACTGTTCTGGGAAACTTAAATCATGGCTGCCTGAACTCACCTACTGGTAAACAAATGGGCGTCTCTGCACTGCAGTAAATCCCTCATCTTTCAAGAAAATTAGGTATGTCATTGAAATGACTGTAGTTTTGGTTACTGCATACAGATATTTAACTGTGACAAGGCTTGCAAAGATGCACTGAATGACACTATTTTTTTTCTCTTTAAAATGCTAACAAATTTTCAGAAGCTCTAGTGAAGTTTAACACACAGTTAATGCATGTCATACCACATCCCAGTAAGCTACATATCCTTCTTTTACATTTCTCCTAATTTCTGTCATTTATTTAAAAGTCCTATAATGAACAGCTATAATTAGGGACCTATTTGTTCCTCCCATTTTCTGTTTAACCTCAATGTTTCTAGCCTCTCTTATTTTCTTTGGCACTGAAAAGTATTTTTACAGTATTACCAACACAACATATTCGTTACATTTCCACTAATTAATTTTCTATGAATCTTTCAGCCTGAAAGAAACTCACATTTCTGCATGAAAAAATGAAATCTGTTTTCTCCATTTCCTTACAAATTTACATTCTGAGCTCATCTGTGCCACATATTCTTCATGGATAATGAGCAAGGCATCTTCACTTAGCTGTCACTGCAGAAGTGAAATGTTTACAGTGCGCGCTTTGGAGATTCTGGCAGCTTAGATTCCAAGAATACTTTCTTATTCACGACAATAAGCATTGCCCTAAATTTCTCTTACATAGGAACGGAAAAAGAGTGATTTGAAAAATCCTTGAATTTGGTCTACCTCTACTAATGCTGTTTTAAAAAATGTTAGGTTAGATACATCATACCAATGACATGTTTCCTGAGATGTGACAAAGACTGTTAGCCACCTTAATGTCTTGCAGAACTTCTTGGGAAAATGCAAATACCTCTTAATTAATGGAGATATAAGTATCTTCATTATGAAGTTTATGAGCAAAATATTAATCATATAACTTTAAAAATATTTTTCCACCATATTTATTCCGTAAGATTTTGGGGATACACTACTGACATAAAAAAGAAACCTCAGGTATGGATTTTCCTGCCAGTTTTGAGCAGAAGACTTCATTAATTAATGAAAAATATTTCTCTTTAATTAACTCTCTGAAGTAATTATTTAATAAAGTCCATAAGAATATACTTGTTGTAAAGATTATTTTAAGATTTCACTTATGTGCATGCATCCAGCCGCAGGCTTCCAATGACATGCTTAAGCCTGCGGGCTTTATTGAACCGGGTCCTGAGGAAACAGAAAACAAAACAAAAAAAAAAGCCAACAAAAAAAAAAAAAAAAGCCCAAAATCTTTTATCCTTCATTCTTAGAAAACTTCATATACTTTGAATAAATCTTTGAAATGTGACCAAGAGACTCTTGCACAAGATTGTCTTTCATTTAAGTCATAATGTATGGTTCACGTAGACATGGTTCGAGGGTTAATGCTGTCAAGTTTTGAACTTGTGCTATAAAAGACATTAAAAATTGACAGACACTTCTGGCCAGAAAGGAAAAAAGTGCCTGTATACAGCCTTCCGCAAATCGTTCCTTCCTAAGCGTAGCTCTTCAATTAACCTGAGCATACTCAAACCTATTGGGATTGTTTTCTGTAATCAATCCAATTTCCAAGTGTAATTATTAACATTGTCTTTAATTAAATGGATTAGATCAGTTGAACACATTCTAAAGAAAAGTCAGTTATCAAATATTGATGATTCAAATATTTCCAATGCCTTCTTGAGTTCTGATCTAGAAAAATCTGCATTGATTCTCAAAGGTCTTTTCTATTTCTTTTGCTCCTGTAACATCATCAAATTAGTCAGAACTCCTGCTTTCCTATAACCAGAAATTTGCAGATGTACACATTCCTATCTAAAATTAGTCAGATTGTCTTCCCTACAGTTACTATTTCTAAATTAATTCGTAAAATACACTTAAAACTATGCTTTCAGTATATTATCACCCTAAAATGACCACTGGGAGTAATCCCAGTTCGTAGAATGTGGCAACTTTTGCTATTGTCCATATGCCGGTACAGTGAGTTTCATGACATTTCAACAGTTTTATTGCTCATATTATTTCCCCTAGAAAACTATATAAGGAAAAATATGTTTTTGTTCTATAAAATGCTGGTACAGTGGGCAGAATAGTAAACTTAAGCCTTCCCAGAGGTATATAAAAATCCAATACAAAGTAAAAGTCGTTATCAGACAAGTAATAATAAGAATTAACCTGTGATTCAGTAACATCTTTAGCATTTTCTCTATCTTAATAGTAATTGAAATAATTTAAAAATATTTCTTGCCAATGTTATAGCTACACAGCCTTTTTAAATTTTCATATTAACTTGTTGTCATAATTATATCACATGTATCTGAACTGGTAATTCTGCATACACAAGCTCTAAATTCCAGTATTCTAACCAATATAATTGGTTTTGTCCTTTGACACATTGTATAGTGAATGGAAAAGTACTTTCAGAATAACACTATCCAAGGGCCAGAGAACAGTCCTCTATTCTGTGGCAACCTCTAAACTTCTGAAGTTTAATTACAATGCAACTAATCATCATCAGAAAAAAAAAAAAAAAGAAAAAAACAAACCACAAAAACACCAAGGTTTTTGTGTGAACAATAGAAAGTGGTACGTAGTCTTTCTTTTTGTAAACCTAACATCCCACTGCCTGTTGTGGAACACAATTTAGAGTAATTATAGCAACAGTCAGGGGATAAATTATTAGAATAGATTCTCACATAATAGCATTAGATCTTCTGAAGAACTGTTAAGGACTCTGAGAGATACAACAAAATCAAAGCAAGCAAACATCTAAATCAAGAAGTAAAGTTACATTTTTTCCTTGGATAACTTGGACAACTGAAGAATTAAACAAAGTGGTTTTTTTCTGCCATCAGCTTTGTCTTAGCTTTCCTCTTAATGCTGACAAATTATCGTTTTTTTCAACAGTTGCACCTGCATATCAATTAGTTTTCACACAGCTATTATAATTACTTTGCAGAGGTGGTTGTGCTATCTCCCACATGCTTTCTGTTTCTCTCCAGGAATCTCTCCTTACTTTGCAAGGAGAGACTGCCCAGAACCCAAGATAACAGCGCAAGTGCAGCAGCAGAAAACCTGAAGGCAGAAAGAGGGATTATACAAACTAATTTTACAGTGGTCTTTTTTTAAAAAAAAAACAATCTATTCATTTGCCCTCTCGTGTATTCTACATTTACCATTGTCTGCGTGTCCTCTGAAGCATGTCTGCAGCCTTTGGCTGTGGTCTCCTGATACAGAGTCTCCTGACAGTCTCCTAGCCCTGTGCTTTCCCGAGGTAGTAGTCCAGAGTATCTACATTAACCAGAGCCCACAGGCTAAAAACAATCCAAAATCCATTGCTCAGCAATGCCTTTCTCTTAAGTGGCAGTAGTATCTATTGGTCAGACAGACAGCTGACAGACTTCTTCCATGCTTCTCAGACATGTCATTTGGGAAAAGTAATTTCTTTTCATGAATTTGCTTTCCACAAACTGACTAGAGAATAAGGAAATGATATGCTTTAAGAGTTGCTGGTGGCCTGTCACATTGTTTTGGTAAGGGTTGCCTTTGTTAGTATTGTTCTGGTTCCGATTTCAATTATCTATGTATAACTTAATGCTGAGCCCAGAAAGAAATTTCTGGGCGTGAATACAGAAAATAAGCTCCAGCATCCTTCATCATACACTCCATGTCAATAGTGTTCACAAGTAATTGGGAACAACACTTAGTATAGCACGTGCAGATTCATAATTCAAGAAGAGTAAGAACCAACATAGCATCAAACCTTATGTGTTTGTAGCAACTCTTATCTGAAACAGCTGAATGTAAAGGTCACTTTGAACAAGAAGTAAATAAGATTCAGTTCTGGGGAATCACTGTAGGTGAAGGGGAAAGAAATTATCCATTTGATTTGGGGGGAAACTGGTTAGACAGAAGGTGTTTCTAATTATAATATAAAATTAATTAGGAAAAGAAACAAGCCAAAGGACAAACATCTGTGATAGAAGGATGCGAGGAGATAAACAAATCCTATGTATGACAGTTCATTTCAGTTAAAACCAGAACCCTGCTGGGCTAAATTTGGAGTAGTCCGTAAACGCTCTGGGGAAAAAAGAAAACTCATAGTGATTTCAGTGGGAATAGCGGCAGCATCAACAACTGAAGACTGGAAAAAAAACAAACCAAAGACATAGAAAATATCAGATTTCAACAAAACCACACAAGCTAGGGATAACAAATAATAGTGAAGGGAAACTACAGTGATAAATACACCACAAGTTGGCAGCAGTCATGAGGTGGGAAGACAGAGAAACAAATACACACTACTCCTGCTCTTTTTTTCCCTAAGCCCAGGTGACATAACTCTATGAGGACAAATTACTTTTATAAGCCAGGTGCCATTAGCGTCTACATATTTTTCTCACTTGCCAATTGAGAAGGATCCTAGTTTGTTAGCACTGAGATAACACTCCATGGAGGTATAAAGGGAACTGCAGTAACAGCTAGAGAGAAGGGACATTAATTCTGCTCCCTTGCTGGGGATTACGTGCTGATCTTTTACCCCACAGGATGCTCCTGTAGCTTCCCAATGCCCAAAGGGAACATTTCTACCATATCTAAAGAGACCACAGCATGAAATCCCCTCAGTAGGCCAGAAAGCGCAGAGAAGAGAGATGGGGGCCTCCAAAGGACCACAGCTGTGCGCTGCACAAAGCACTCCACCCTAGGAAATATTTCTTGTTACTTCCATTTCCGTTCTCTCCCATTCAGGAGTAGTCTAGCAGAGCAGTTAGTAAATACATAATTCGCTATGAAGAAAACGACAGAGATGGATTCATACAGTCCAAATTCTCCCAGCACGCTTATCATCCTCTTTTGGTTACATTGTGCTTAGCAACAAGACAAGATGCTCACCTATATGGTCTATAGCCTCTGGATACACTGGGCAAATACACTACTGCAAACAGTAATCAAGGCAAAACTATGTTGTAATTTCAGCTCTTGGGTTAACATGTTTAATTTACATCATAACGGTGATCAAATAATTCTTAATGCTTATTTTGTTCAACGGACACTGCAGAGAAAAGCAGCAGCAATATGCAGAGAAACATTGCAATCTTCCTAATTGAGTTAGTTACTGGAACAAATCTCTCAACATGTTTGGTGATTAATTCTTCAGCTGGGTTGAAGTTTGTTTATGAACAGTCTCAGTTAAATATACAACTCAATTATATGACTCTGCTTTGCCAAGAAATAAGTGTTATTATTAGCCCTATATGGATAATCAAAGTTAAAATTCTCTTTCTGCAAATATTCTGAAATATTTGTTGGAAACTTGCTGACAGCATGCTCACTGAATACCAGTAAACTCATCTGCTAGAGTATTTGTGAAAGGCAAACACCAAGCAAGTACAAATGAACTCTGATCAAATTTGTTCAAAACTTCAAGCAAATACTGATGTTAGAAGATGGGGAGAAATGTAGTTTTCATATTTGGCTAACTGTAATTGCAATTTCTCTCCAGTCAAACCAGGAGAATTAAGCAAAAGACAAAAAAAATCTGGCAGCAGGCTGTAGCAAAGTAATTATGGTTAAAGAAAGAGAAAAAAGAAGGCTCCAGTGGTAAGGTAAATAGAAATAATAACGTTACTACAATGCCAAAACTCCAAATAAAGAAATCTAGACCAAGTTGTTATTATTATTAAAACTTAGTAAGCACAACTAATTAGCTACTGATAAAATCATGTTACTAATAGGATTCAACCATAATTTAAGTACTAAACTTAGAAACAGAAGACCAGCTCTCAGAACATTTATTTGTTTTGAGCAGAAAGAAAACAGGATTCTGGGTAAAGCAGACAATATTGTAGTCTGGATTTTCAGCACTGTGCAGCAGTTACACTATCATCTATTCCAAACTTTTCCAGGGGTTTCTTATGATGTGTAAAAATATACATACTTTGGGTTAAAGTTCGCTGTCTTTTCAATTGCATTCCTGTTTGACAAATACGTGGTTATTTGCCAACATCATCGCTAAATATAAAATAAATTAGGTTAAACGTAAAGGAATAAAAAAGAGACTACAACTGATCTACAGTGTTTGGTTTGGAGGTAGCAGAGAGAATACAAGGAAGAAAAGCCACTGTGTGTTTAATAAAGTGGCTACTTTACCTTGGAACACTTCCCAAATGATAAGCAACCCTATTTAAGGAACACGGTTAGCTCCTGATGGCTAGCGTATGCAAATACCAAAAGAAGCAGAAAAATTAAGGGAAGAAGAGTGAAAATTATTTCCAGAAGAGATGAGTACCTGTTCTTAAGAAGGAGAATACCTTACTAAGAATAAAACACTTTTCTCCATGAACAAATTACCAGTATCTTCCTTATGGATCCCATGGTTTTGATTTTATTTTAGGTTGTTTAAACATTCACCAATTCTAAAATACCTTTTACTGATCAGGGACCTGGTCCTTGACTGTCATATTTGACTGAAAATATAGTTCAAGCAAACTTTCAGCTAGATTCTTAACAATTCAATGGTTATTTCCAAGGAACTGACAGATGTAGGGAGAGGAACCGACTTGTCAGAGGCACCAGCATCTTCATTGTGTTCTCTGAGCAGGTCCAGCCCTGAAGCACACTGATTAGCCCAGGCACACCAGCCCCATGGAACAGCTGTGACAAAGTTACCCAACAGACTGAACAAAAAACCAGCAAGGTAGTTAAAAACCAATGAGAAGCCCTCACAGCAGGTTAATAGAATTAGAGGTGTCTTCTCAGGATTTTGTGGAGGGCATCACAAGAGGTACCAGCCAGGTCAGCGTACAGCACTTCGCTGTTACAGATCACTGTTTTGGGGAGAAAAAGGCTGGGGGAGTCCTTGCTGAATACAGTGAGTATCTTTCCTCTAGAACAATGTATACTGCTATCAGCTCCGTAAGCTGTAAAATATGGAAAAAAACTGCTGGTGCTGACAAATTTTCAGATTAAATGAATTCTTTCTGCAGCAAATTGGTGGATTTCACTCAATGGTGACTTTCAGAAAATAGCTACCAAAGTTCCATTTTATTTTTCTTTTAGCCAGTAGTTAAAGCTTATGGGATTTTTTTGAGATCAGAGTACTAAAATTTAGCTAGACCTTCCTTATTAAAAGAAGCAAAACCTCCAACAATTAGCTCTTCTCCGAAATGCTTTTTGGCTCTCATTACAAACAAAGTGCTATGCTAATATGCCTTGTGTTCCAAATGTCTCAATTCCTGCTAATCAAATTAAACTCAATTCTCAGCAAATAAACTCTCAATGCAGTTAATGGAAAACAAGGAACAGCGCTACTTTGTCTGAGAATGGGTCATTACCACAAATTCCTAATTGCAAGTACCTTAAAGCAGAATGTAAAGCACAGTCTTATATAGGCTCTTAAGAACTAAAGCTGTAACAAGATCAAAGATTTGATGTGTCCTTGATCTTTTTTATATGTACATTTGAATACGTATACAAAAAAAAAAAAAAAAAAAAAAAAAAAAAAAAAAAAAGAAACAAAGAAAAAGAGCAAACCTGCAAAATGCAAAGGTTCATTTACTTACTTACCCTTCAAAATGTATAATAATTTATGCTGTTTCATGAGACGGCAGAGAAAGACCCATTTTGACTCAGGACACATTCTGAAACCAATTTTAATTTGCCTTCTTTCCTCTACCCTCCTGATAGAGAATGTTTCACACCTACCAGTTAATGAAGGATTATTACTTTCCTCTAGAGTAAGTAGCAAATACAGGCAAGGTTAAAGCAAAGGACATTCGTTCTGAATTAGTTTATATAATGCCATCAAACATGAACCCAGGTGATTGATGACAGATTGCTATTACTGCACCAAGCATTTATCAACACTACACTATGAATTATTTTCTGTATCAGTTCTCTTGTTATCATGTGATGGTATATTTTATCGAATTTACTTAACTGAAAAAAAATGCATAGAGCAAATCACCGGAAACATCAGAAGGCACAATATTACCAAATTACAACATACAGGATCTGGTATGACTTGCCAGTCAGAGTTCTGCTGTTCCTAACGGTTGCATTTTTTTCTCTGAGATTTCAGAAACAATCTGCAAGAACAGGTATTGCAGTTAATGCAGCCCAAACTGCAGGGTTCTTCTGCAAGCCAAGGTACTGGACTGCACCTGAACCAAGTCCTACAGAGCTGAGTAGTTAAAATGCTATTATGACTAAAAATGACTTTCACCAAATCAAAACAGCTTCAATTTTTCTGAAAATATTTTTCATTTATTTGTTTTTCAGGGGAATTTTCAGCCAAAATTTAGGAACTTTCACTAAAATGAACATTTTATGCTTTGGCTAACTCTGGATATAAAGAATTTCTATTAAAGTATGTCTGGTGCAATTGTAGAGCTTTATGATCTCAAATTTGCAAAATTGCTGAATTCTGTTGTTAGGTTCACACCGTCTCTTTTCATTCTCATTAATACAAGATGTGTCTGCCTTTCTCTATCCCCTCCACAGCATATATTCTGCAAAAGCTAAGCTCTTATTTCTTTAGCTTTGTAGCTGTCCTCTCCCTGAAGGGCATACAAGCACAGAGTGGGAATTAAGTCTATTTGAAAGAAAATTAGTTCCTATTTGGACATCTATGGCATTGTGGAGAAGCCAGGCTCTGGAGGATCCCATCTCTCACACTGATCTTGTTCTAGGCCTCATAAAAGAAAAATTATTATTGTGAATTTAAGAACAGCAAACAGCACTGCCTTCTGCACCTCCTTCACCCATACTTGTGCTCACCTTCAGAACAAAAAGGTAGAAATAAACTTTATAACTTGTAATGGAATGTTTTTTTACTAGCAAGTACTACATATAAACATTTAAAATTCAGTCAGATTCAGAAGTATTTACTTGAAGTTGCTGCACAAAGAAAACAGGAATTAAGATAGACATCCCATCCTCTTATGAAGAGAGAGGAGGATGGGATGGTTCTCTAGAGTGGTTTCAGGATTAGGGGTTGAATGGACAAATATGAGGAATAACCCGTGTTAACAGAAGACCTAAATTTGAGCTGTAAAAGTTAAAATAGCAGAAGACAAGCTCAAAGAACACAACCTCCACTATTTTTACAGTCTCCTGTTCTTCCTTTACTTGTGCTGTATCAGGGACCCTGAGTTACCAATTTCAAGTGCACAGTTGCTCGCTGCTCATTTGTGCCATTGCTGACCCTCCCTTTAGGCCCCCTTCCCGTGTGACTCCATTAAAAGGGTGTTTCTTTACTGACACATGCCATCATGTTAACTGGATGCTTTTTTCAGTCTTATTGCCTTAGCATACTTTTGAGCTGAGGTCTGGAACAAGAGAAATAAAAGGAAATTTATGAGAAGGAAGAGTCTGTATTTAAAACAAAATGATTTACTACTTGTATTATTCCTAATGATTCTTTCTAACAGTTGAAATATTTGCTGGAGTGCAAACAGAGTTATTGTAAGGCCCCAGACAGCAAACACTGCAGAAGCAGCAGAACTTCAAAGAATCCCAGAATTGTTTAGGTTGGAAGAGACTTTTAGGGTCATCGAGTCCAACCATAAACCAAACACTGCCAAGTCCACCACTAACCATGTCCCTAAGTGCAACATCTACACAACTTTTAAATACCTCCAGGGATGGTGACTCCACACTTCCCTGGGCAAGTTAAATACACTATAATGTTATTTTCGATCTGACCTACTAACAAGATCAGATTTGTGTGCCAAGCTCTTCTAGAAATACTGGGATTGGCAGGAAGACAAAGACAACCCTAACACCATATCAAATGCCCTTTTGTGTTCCAAGTCCTCTAAAAACCACAAGAAAAAGGAGAGAGAATTTCAAGATATTCTTATGGCACTTCTTTATATTTTTCTGATGTTAATGCTTGTCATCATCTCATTATGCTTTAGTAATTTAATCACAGTGAATCTTTTTAATTTCTCTTTTTTGGTCTATCAATTTGTTTTTCATCCTTACTCTAGACAGCTAAGGCATTACAATATTCCAAAGATCAGTTTATGAAAAAAAGGAGAACTTACTTTCCCTCCCAAGATATCAGTGAAATATAATATGGAAAATTTGTTTTTTAAGAATCACCAAACCAGTCCGTCTGCTTTCTTTTTAAATTTTCCTTATGTCTCTCTGAAATATTTCACTATGGCATTAGAAGTAAGCAATTTCTAACAAGGTTTGATGAGATGATGTAACAGGAGCCTCCTCAAAAGTTTGTGAATATGTACTGTTTCTGATAAATGGATTGCTGTCTAGACATAATTTTTCCTAAGATACAGAACATTAAGTTTGGATAACAGCTAAAGGGACCACCTATTTTAAAGAAGAATTTCTGAAGAATTTTTAATTTTCTCTAGATTTTATGCCTTTTTATGCTATGTTGTAATAATTTTTTATTTCTGGAATTTTTATCCTTCAGTCATAACGAGTCACCTCCTTTCTCCTTCTTTTCACAAACTTGCATCCTGTGTAAATATTTTGTGCTTTAGTTTCTGTAGAAAGCCAGTGTTAACAGTACAGAGAGAAAAAACAATCTCTCCTATCAAAATCAGATAGGGTTTCAAATGCTTTTCCTTTGCACTGGCCATTTCTCTGTAGACAGCACCCACTGGTTCTCATTCCTCAATACTGTTGTGTTCATAACAAAAATACCAAACACCTTATCTCTCCAAACTGCATTTGAAAATATTATGCAAATAGTTCACAGACTACTTGCAAAACTCCCTCTATCCATTGTCAGAACAGGTGTAACTTTCACCATCTTTACTTACGTAAAGCTTATAGTAGGTTCATGAATATTTTTGGTAAAAGAGACTGAACTGAAATTCAAACTTGCAAATAAATAGACTATGGTTTTTTTCTGAATCATCTTCAAAATCAAAGCCAAATCTTAATAGGCAAGTCAAGGCAATTCACATAATCCAGAACTCTCCAGAAAGCTTCTTTGCGATTGCATCAGTACCAACTGCAAATATTTTTGTTCTAGTTTTAAACAAGTGTATGTTAGATAGATATGATCTGCTAACTGTGTTTTAGATTAAGTGGAAACCCATCCAAAGAAAACAATCAAACACTTTTAAAAAAGATTCTTAATATTAAATATAATTCAGAGCTTGCAAATAAATGCCAAAAATCCTTCATTCAAACCCCACTGGAACTTGCAAAATAATACGTTATGTAGGTAATAGTTATGTTTGTGCCTAATTATTAATATTAGCTTAGGTTAATAGTTAGTTTTTACAAATATAAGTATCAATACTAATTGGAAAAAAATGTCACTAGGACATGTTACAAAAGCATTTTCTTTCTAGAGCAGGAACAATGATTTTTCATGCCTTGTACTCTCAACCAAAAAAAAAGAGACTACAGAAAAAGTGTTTTACCACACCCCTCTAGGAGAATCCTTGCCATTACTCATATCCTCTACTTTCTTTGTGTGTTTTAATCTAGGATTCACCTGTATTAAATGTTTGGGTTGGTTTTTTTTTTAAAGCATCAAACTATACAAATGAAACCACTTCCTAATCCTATAATCTATAAACTACTCCTAGTTGCTGATATATTAGTGCTGATAGGGTTTTTTCCCATATCTTAATTTTTACAAGTATTTCATATATCATGTCTCAAACTACTTCTTTTCTATTCCTGCAAGTTACAACAATCTGACATGCAAAGAGTGAACTATTCGCTGCTCTGACCTACTTGTAGGGTTTTGTACTTCTTTAGCACTGGAACATAAAGGGTAGCTTTTTTTACCAAGATTCCACTGACTACAGTGTTTACTGTTCTGCTTAATTCCGTATTTCTGCTTTGCAAACAATACAACCTTCTCTGCTATTTCCCATCAGAAATGCCAGACTAGTACAAAACACAGTTTTGCTGAAAAACTTTATGTTCAGTTTATAGCTTTGTTGGATACTGGATATATCCATATCCAGGAAGGGGAACTAAAAAATAACACTCAATAAGAACTTGACTCTGAATATTTATTTGTTTCCTCCAACCACTTGGAAATAAAAGTTTACAGTAGACCAGCAGAACTGTAACATTAAATTGTTACCTACCTTTGCAGGCAAGTAGATTTATATAGTCACGGATGCTTTTAGATTCCTTTCCAAAATAAATCTGCTTTTAGTTTACCTGTCATCAGCCCATAGCCCTAATTTTCTTTTGGCTAACTCCAGATTGTTCCAACTGCAATACTTATTGATTCCCACTAGCATTAATAAATAAGATCTGTATACTTTTAATTACTTCCCTTGAAACAGACTAAAACCACTGTAAGATAGACAATTTCAATGAATTATATATATGTAAACAAAAAGAATTTCAACACAATATCTTTCCCTCTTGCCAGACTTCGGTATGAATGACTCCAACTCCTACAATGCTTTCATTCCTCAGAGGGGAGATTCTTGGCCTACAAATCGTTTGACTTCAATACTGCAGTATTACCTGCAGACTGAACGATTTCCATAAACGCTCCTGAACTCTGCAGTCCATTCCCAAACATGATATAATTGAGCTCAGACTTTTTAATCCACAGGAGAAAGCTCATCTTGTTTCTCAGACATCTGAGAAAGAAGTGAAGTGAGAATTATAGGTTGAATTCTGTAACTTACTTTCGAGTGAGCATCAGCCAGTACTGGCATGTAGTTTGACTGCGATTCATTTTCTAACACAAACAAGTAGTTGTATAATTCCCAGACGCACATTATTAAGTCATTGCTAATTACACACAATAAATCAGGGATACAATCTTACCAAAACATTAATACAAGGAGACACGTTGCAAACACTGGGCTGATGTGCAACTGGCAGCGTAAAGGAGACATTTTCAATTTGTTTGTACCATATAAGAACACAAGCTTGATTCTCAAAGTCACTCTTGCTTCTGATGACAATAGACAATTAACAAACAGTGAAATTTGCTTGCAGGTAATTCCAAAACAAAAAGGAGTCAAATTGCTTAACAGTAGCAACTGCAAATGGTGTTTTCAGAGAAGCAGCACAATGTGCACACACAAAAGCTTTATTTCTAGAAATTGTCAGAAAACAACATTTTCCCTTTTAATCTCATCAGAATAAGAGTATCATTATTCTCCATTACTATTTCCAAAATATGAAAACACTTCAAATCTAAAAAAAAAAATAATAGCTAGGATCTGTAAACTCGTCAAGGAAAACCTCAGAAGAAAATTATCTGCCGTTTTCACATCTGCATCTTAAACAAACCTTGAGTTGTCTGCCAGGCAATTCCACATGGACTTTCATCTCTGCTGTCACTGTTTTACTGTTAAAGTGTCTGTTGTAAAGCACTGGAGACTTCAGACACTTAAACCAATACAAAAATCTCTGCAGTACAAAGTAATTTTATGTCACTACCCTGTTTATTTCAGAATTGGCTGCAAATAAGAGTCTGAGGATGATTTAATGCGTCCTCGACCCATCACGGCCATGGTTAAACAAAGTAAACACATCAGTCTTTAGCAGTTATTTATAACTGGAAGAAAAAGCACAAAACGGCCACGATAAAACTATTCTGAAGGGAAACAGCTGAAAGTATCTGAAAATGTCTTTCTTCACATACTGCTGTATTCCATTGCTCAGTAAAATAAAACCTCAATGATCATCCACAGGAGGAGTTATTAGAACTAAAATCACTGCTTCCAAATAAGGTCCCAGGATACCACTGCTAAAGTGGAAATTTAGAAATTCAGGTCTGATTATACACTAGAAACTGGTACTTCTACTGCATTTTTTAAAGAGGATCATCAGCCTTCAGAGCTCACAGAAAAGATCCACTAACTTTAAGACAGAAAAACACAAATACCAGTAACCCATTTGTGATAATTTGGCCCCTGCAGTGGTAACTGCATCAGTGACTCAAGCTCTACAGCGCTGATGTCATTTGCTTTTAAATCTGCCTAAAGAGATTATATTTATCTCGCTATCTAAACCAAATTCCTTCAGCAGACACTGGTTCTTGACCTCTGTACTGGGGACTCTCTCTAGAGTCTATACTGAGAGCTTGCTGTCTATGAGATGTGTAACCCCGGGACACAGATATTCAAGGTTACCTTCTGTCCTGCATCAATAAGCTGTTTGTTTGAAATGAGGGGAAACTAAAAGACCTGTTTACACAACTGTAAGGAGAAATTGATTCAGGAGAAGCCATCCTAACCCAGGGCTGGGTGGCAGGTTGATAAACTGGATTGATGTCAAGGTCTTTCATATGCTTTTCACTGATCTGTGTTTGCAGCGAGATGAGGAAAAGTCTGGGATAAATGAAATGAACTTGGTTGAAAAATGATATAATCTCACCACAAAGGACTATGAGATGCCACTGTAACCTACAGGATACAACTCTAAGCCTTCTTGTTAGAATACAGAACTGGAAATTTCAGTGTAGAGGCTTCTGATTGCTATAAAATACTGCAATAGCCCTTTCCGTAGGAGGCAAACAGTTTGTTGGTATGGAGGTTTCCCTAGGGGCACACCAGAAAGTGATTTTCTGAGAGAGAACCACCTTTTCATGAATTCTGAGTCTCAGGATTGGTTTAAGAAAGATAGCAGTAGTAGTGGTCCACATTTGGCCAAACTGATACTTGAGTTCTCACCTACTAAAATCAGAGTGGTTTGGGTTGGAAGGGACCTTAGAGATCATCCAGTTCCAACCCTCCTGCCCTGGGAAGGGACACCTTCCACCAGATCAGGTCACTTGAAGCCCCATCCAGCCTGGCCTTGGACACTTCCAGGGATGGGGCATCCATAGCTTCTCTGGGCAAACTGTTCCAGGGCCTCACCACCCCCACAGTGAAAAATTTCTTCCTTACTTCTGATCTAAATCTACCCTCTTCCAGTTTAAAGCCCTTCCTCATTGTCCTATCACTACATGCCCTTCTCAGTCCCCCCTGTTTTCTTGTAAGCCCCTTTTAGGTACTGGAAGGCTGCTATAAATTCTCCCTGGACCCTCCTCTTCTCTAGGCTGAACAGCCCCAACTCTCTCAGCCTCTCCCCATAGGAGAGGTGCTCCAGCCCTCTGATCATCTTTGTGGTCTCCTCTGAACCATCTCCAGCTGGTCCACGTCCTTCTGATCTTGGGGGCTCCAGAACTGGCCACAGTGCTGCAGGTGGGGTCTCACCAGAGCGGAGTAGAGGGGGAGAATCCCCTCCCTCGACCTGCTGGCCACGCTGCTGGGGATGCAGCCGAGGATGCGGTTGGCCTTCTGGGCTGTGAGCGTGCATTGCCAGCTCACGTTGTGCTTGGTATTCATATAATTGAATAATGTATAATACATTTTAATACCTGTCATCTAGCTAGCCTTAAAAAAAAAAAGCCAAACCTCAAAATAATCCTTTTGGGTTTCTTCTCTTTTGGGAAGGTTTTATTTAGACATCAGGACAACTTTATTCTTCTTCATGTAGTCCTTGCATACTATGCTTTAGTACTGGCTATGGCAGGAATTCTGGAAGGACCCTACCTTGCAGAAGCAGTAGACAAAATTGTCTTCTGAGTGGTACTATTGCACGCAAAGAACTGCCAAGTCTTAAGAGCAGAATGTCACAATGAGCTAAAAAAGCCTAATTATTACCAAGTATGATAAGTAAGCTACTAAAAACAATTTTCCCAAATTATATCTGTAGTTCCGTTTTAATTTTCTGAGAGAGATGTTTGGAAACCAATACTGCTTCTTCTGCGTTAGCTTTAAGTTTGCTGTACACAACCTGAGGACAGGAGCTCTTATTTTAGTATTAATGAAGCAGACTGTAATATTAGAAATCATGCCTAGGGCAGCATAACATTTATTTAAAGTTTAACTTACATCTCTTGTTATCTGCACTGTGCAGCCTCAAATCATAAATACAAACTTTAATAATTTTCCATGATAAACATGTTCCTTCCCTAATGCTAGCTTTACTGCTTCCTCTCTGATCCCCTTTTCTTAACTACACAATACTTTTGGGGGCAGAAGATGCCTGTTGTTTTCATCAGTGAGAGATAAGAGATATCAGTGTAGTATTTAAATCCTCCTATTACTTAAAAAAGCAACTGAAGACTTCTTTCAACAGAACTATCGACTGGGATTCAAGCATAAACACTGGATTAAGGCACATAAGCTTAACTGACTTTCAAAAAGAGATGAGCGTCTATTACATTTAGGCTCTACTGATACCACCACCCTTAGTAGCTCCAGTTTATGTCTGCATTGCTTAACTTCACGGGGAAGGGGGCTTAAACTAGGAATATATAAAAATCACTATCTAATTCTGTCTTTTATAGGAAAGTTTGGGGTTTTTTTTAAAAAGATATTTTAAATTTCAGAATTCTCAGAAGTACCCGAATTCTACATCTGTTATCTTTGTACTAATTTTCTGCAGTATCACATTGAACTGCAAAGGAGACGAGCCATTTAATTGCAATTACATTTCATACGAACTTCTCACGAATTATGTACCAATCTTTATAACTTTTTATTTCCCTTTCTTTAGCTTGTATTTTTATTTGATCGTTCTTCTCATAGTCCCATTTTATCTGTCCTCCCTTTCCTGCAGTCCAAGGCTCACAAGGTCATGACACTGACTCCCACATTGAGTGAGACACGAAAGCAGGTAACACCACACAATTGATCCCTGAGGAGCAGGGGGATATTTCCATCTAAATGAGCAGACTGAGCTTTGTGGTTCCCATCAAGGTTAATGGGGGTTATATAGCTCAGTGCTGGTGTATCATAACAAATGCTTGCACCCTTTGCTAGTGCACTCCCATCTTTTAGTTTTGATAGAAGAAAAAAATATTTTCAGAGTAAAAAAGGATTGTGATTTAGAAGCCAAATTCAGAGCTGTTCCATGTTTCTTCACTACCTTTCAGAAGTGTTAAAGTAGCACATTTCATCACTTTCCACTTAATCTGCAAAAGTGTTCAAGTTAGTGAGAGTTCTATGAGAACCATTAAAAATCTGTCAGAGAAGTGCTGGTCGTGGCAAAAACATTTTTCAGCAGCTGTCAATTTCCCCAATCTCCATCAGTGCTACCAGGCACAACAAGGGATTCCTCATTTAGAACGTGTCAATTCTTATTATTAATGTCATGATGAAAACACTCACTAAGTGTATGTGTCGTGTAAAGTGAGGCTCAGTCACAGAAATGAGAGGGTGAATGTCACCCAGATTAGTGAGCAAAGGAGATCTGGAGACACGCTTTTAAGCTCACCTAAAGACAAACATCCTCTCTTTATCCTAGCTGGGTCTTCTAAAGCCAGGTTACAGAGCACACAGGAAGGTATAACCAATGCAAGATAATGCATATCTAATGCATTAGATTAACTGCTTGTAAAATTATCTGTTTGGAGAGATTAGGTTCTTGGTCATTTGTTTTGTTTGCAAGCTGCAGGGATAACATGTGCGAGAAGTACTATATAACTATGTTACACTACAGACGCTGGGTGTGTGATGCAGCTCTTACGGGCGTTCCAAATGAGGTTGCTTGGCCACTGCTAGCAGAAGCTGTACAGCTACATGGAGTTCAGGTCAGCCGAGTTGCCAACACAATCACCGCTGGCACACACAAAGTTCCAGAAAGGGCTTTCAGCCTATGTGAACCTCAGGGTGCAGCGCCCTCGCTGCTACTGCCAGGTGCTGAGAGCACTGCAGGCTGTCCTCTGCTTTCAATAGCACAGAGAGAACAAATTCATCCCACGTCTCACTGCACTGTATATTCTTGTACATATAGATATACTGACAACATGAAGATGGTAGCTGCTGTCATTTAAAAAAAAAAAAAAAAAAAAAGAATTACACCCAAGGGATTACATGAGCTACCAAGATAGTATAATTTGTGAAAGATCTTACTGCGTTTCAAAGGCAGGATTTGGAAGAGAATTTCCAGCTTCTGTTTTGGATTAAGACAAATCATATTCAGTAAGAAAAGTTTCTCTCCTTATTGCCCACACCCATGACACAATAAATATTTTGAGACAGAATAAAATACTGTAAACAACAGCTAATCCAGCTGGCCATATGCTGACCAACAGGAAAGTTGCTCATTAGAAATCAAGATTCCTTTTAAAGCAATTGCTATAACATCTCAGCTGGCACTAGTCAGCTCTGCATTCTGACACTGATACCACAAGGCACTTAAATACCTGCTTAACTTTAAGCTCATGGCTTTAAGCACATGGCATTAACTGGAATGAGCGTTCTTATATTCTTAATCACATACTTAGATTCATTGCTAGAGCAAGCATGAAGAAATAATGGGCTCTATCTTCAGTTTGTGTAAATTGGTGTGACTTAATTGAAACGAATACAGTTGCATCAATTTACACCAGCTGATACCAGAACCCAGGGGTTCAAAACCTCGCAAAGTTTAAGTCAGCCTCCAGCACAGCTGCTACTACAGAGTTGTCGCTCTCTAACTATTGAAATCCTCTGCCTTTGCACCAAGCAGGAGTTAATGATCATATATCCTCTTTTTGAGACACTGAGAAGGATAACCACAGTGTCTTAGCCAACACACTTGTTCCCTCAGTAAAACACTATTATCGAGGCCATGGGGGAGTTATTACCAAGAGCGCTGTGGCTGTCAGATTTCACTGCAGAGCCACTGCAAAGCTTGTGAAGTGAAACCTTGTTTTGCTGGGTGCCACACAACGGTTTTGCACAGAACATCTCAGAAAACAGATTAATTTGCTTTTGAATAGACTTTATGTAGATCATTTAAATCTCACCTTTCTTGTTGGCTAATTCAACACTTAAATAGGATCAAGGTCTCCTTTTTGTTAGTGCAGAAGACTATTTGTCATGGTCTCCTGCCCTTCCTACTGGCACACCAGCCTGTGTTTCTGGACAAAAAGTTGGATTTCTAAGTTTTACAAACTTAGATGTTACAAATACTCTTTTGAAAGCATCCTCAAGGGGTGAAAAAAAAAAAAAACAAACATAACCAAACTATTCTTTGAACCATGCTATAGGACAAAAGTTTATAAAAAAGCCTACAAAATACAAGAATGATCATATCTAACCAAAACATAATTATAACATATTAAAGGAGGACAGTTTTTTAAATATTCTATTCCTACTGTGTTTTTTCAGGTACCCACTCAAAGATTCTAAACCTTGTTTTCCCTAGTATTAAAATTCAATTAATCTATTTCCCCATGAAGAATTTCCAAAACCTTAAGTGTCACTAAATAAACATTTTACCTAAATACAGATATTTGAGGTTGGGAGAGGAAAAAGCTTAAAGCAAAGCAATTCAAGTATTTCAAGGTCCTTTCACACAATCCTAAACATTGAGCAAGAATTTGCAAAAACTTCCAGCAATCCTGCTTACATATATAATCCTGTGCCAAAAGGACAACAAAATGCTGTTCTGTTCTAATGCTTCAAACAGAAAAGCAGTACTAGTTAATATATATATTTTTTTTTTTGTAATAACTGGATTTATAATGCCTATGGGAACCATGAGGTAAGGATGGCTTGCAAGTTGTTTCTTCTGACCGTGGTATGACACTATTAATTGAGAATGTCATGTTGCTGAGAGAGGTGACTGTTCTCAAGTTTTTAAGCTTTAAGAGGCTCTTCTAGCCTAAAATTTAATCTAAACTATGTAAGATTTGAGACCTGCTGGCACTTCCTTTGAAGAGAGACCTTGCTGTTGTACATAGCAACATTTTCTGACTCAGCGGCTGCTCACAGAAACTAGAGCTAGGACCTCCTGTTAGGATCTAGCAGTGAGCATGCTCCAGAACAGGAGCTGCTGCTTTCCCCAAAACAACGTCCCTTCTGGGAGAGGCAAGAGCTCCTAGCTCCCCTGTGTCCCGATTCCCACATGCTCATCACAATCATTATCTCTGGACACACACATTCCCTTGAGAGGGTGATTTAAAGTTCGGTGCATTCCTTCCTCTACCGACCAGTGCAGAGAAGCTAGATTTATAACACGAGCGCTCAATAATGTCTAAGGTTAAACAGGGCACCTCTCCCATTGTAAGCTATTTACTTGACTTGAAACAGCTATCAAATATTGAGTTCATGAGCTACATATGTTGGTATATCAAGGGGAGAAGCTTAGAGTTTTAGTGACCGAAATTCCTCTTGGAGATCATCCATGGTCCTCTCACAGAAACAGAGACAAGATGGTGGCACTCTGTTACACAGCAAAGGTAGGAATAACCCATGACTGGTTTAGGTAGCACACTGCTTGCTGCTTGCAGACAAGAGTGAGGAAACTTTCCATATGTACAGCAATAAAACTTTCAGCAAGGAATGAAATCTTACTGTTTCACATTTTAAAAACAAACTAGTTCACAAGCCTTCCTATTCTTTTAAATTCTCAGTCCCTTGTAGATCTAAGAAATAACCTCTAAGAAAGCACCGTCACGGTGCTTCCTGTGGTACCTCCTTTTAGATATTTAAAAATAACCACCAATAACGACTAAAGCATTATTCTCACATTTCTGCTTTCATGCATCGGGTTTGCTTTACCTATTAAACTGTCTTCATCTCAGCCCATGAGTTTTCCCACTTGTACTCTTCCAGTTCTCTCCCTCATCTCACCGGGGGGAAGTGAGCGAGCTGCTCTGTGGGGCGATCTCCAGCTGCCGGCTGGAGATAAACCACATCAGACATAAGGATTGTCTTTTTATGTTCTCTGCACAGCACCTAGCGTCATTTAGATGCTTGACAGAAATAATAATTATACGTTGTTACGTCTCTATTTTCAAGTCTAAAACTCTAAAATATTATGAAGGTATTACCAAAATAATGTAGACGGCAGAGATAATAGGCTGGTTTAATGACTGAATATACCAGATGTTTTGCCCGTATTATTCACACACTGCTTTTGTTATTTGTTTATTGTTTATAAATCTGTTGGTTTTGACCATTATATCAGTATTTCTGTCCTAGTTAGCCTCTGAACCCCATTCTCATAAGAAAAAATTGAGAAGCACACACCCACTGGACTAACCCCCGCTGCATCCAGGGCACATATGGGTTCTACTGTATGTGTCACTACCCTAATGATAGCTAAGCTATTACTGCCCAGAAAATTAACTCACACACTGTGAGTAATCACAAGAAATTTGTTTTGCTACAAGTTTCTCTTCCAGCTGTTTTAATGGAGACAATTTTTTTTTCCAGAAACACAAACTGGAAAAAAAACAAAGGAAAGAAAGAAACAAAAAGACTTAGAAAATCTGCATAATTTGAAAGTGCTCAATGTAAATTAGATAGATCAACCTAATTTTATTTCAGTACTTTTTAATTGCATTTATAATTAGTAAAATACATTAATGCACTACACAGAAGGTCAGGAGTTCTGGTGAAAGAATCTAATTAAAATGCTCTACTGCATTTATGTCACACATGTGCTCAGTAACCTTGAGGCCCTCCTATAGCAGCTAAGGAGGTTTTTGTATTCCTGTTATTTATAACTTTTGTCCAAAACAGAAAAGGCATGACTGTACGGGAGTAGCACATGTACTGTAAGTATTCTAATCTCTCACCCTGTCTGCACAACATGCTAATTATGATGGTTTGGTCCATTTCATATTGTACTTTTTCATGACAGACTAATAAATAAAAACAGGTTGGTTCTCTTTATAATGAGGACTCTTAAATGCCTACCTGCTGCCCAGTCTTTCCCCCTTAACAGCCCTGAATCAAACTGTGCAACATATAATTGACAGACAGAGAAAGATCTGAAGTTGGTGCCAAGCAGAAATTTAAGTATATGGAGTGTCAGGTATTTATCCTGACACCTGAATCTACTAGCAGCATGTATTTAAAAAAAAAAAAAGGAAAAATTTAAGAAAAGCTTACAGCAATAATCAGTAAGCAATAATTAGCAATGCTAATTTTTCTACTTAGAGCTCATATTGTGATTTTATTACATTTAAATTTTATATGCTCAGGTGTTCAAATGCTTTCCTTTCATCACCCTCTTAGGTGGTAAAACATCATTAACATCCTTCTAGCACCAGAATCATTGCTCAGTAAGAGGAGAGGTCTCTGCCCCATTCCTCTGATAGGCCTGAGCAAAGCCTGATGGAAACAAAAAAGGGAGGGCACACTTAAGTGTTATACATACACCATTATTCCAGGTTTTGTCTCTCTACTTAAGTAACTTTCAAGTTTTGGAATAATCACTGAAATTACAAATTCTGATATGTGAGCTCTGTCTGCAATAGAAGAAAAGTTACCTCAGCCATCAACAGGAAGAAAAAAAATGAGAAGAATGATTGCTCCTTTTTGGGATGAAACACTGAAGTTTTCAAAGATTTGTTGCTTCATACCAGCCATAAAGATTGGTCAGTTTCTGTGATCACTGTTTAGAGGCCTGAACATCATAGGAAGGAAAACAAGCTGAGGTACATCGACTAAGTAGGCTCAAACTAGTGTAAAAATGGAAAACATTCATTCCTTTCTTTTACAGCCTCTCCTGCCAGTCATATAGCAGCCATCAGCTCCTGTGGAAATATCTTTAATAGTTTTGAAAAAGAACAAAAATTATTCCGTTCACTCATTATCTGCTTTTACCTACTGGGACTGAAGGCACCAAAGTATTTTCTGAAATAAAAGAATGCAAAAATCAGCAGGGCTGTTGGCTTGCTGAGCCTGATGGGACTGAACTACTAGAAAATCTGCCTGCCTATGGGACAGCGTTGGCTCAGATGATCGGCTGGTTGGACATAAACTTTTAAGAACTGGCAGCCGTGAACGCAGAACATGTGAATTGGCAACAGAGTGTGAAGAGAATGTAGTATAGCAACTGTGTTTGCTGAGCAGCAAGAGAGGAAGATAAGAAACCTTGGAAGTTGCAGACCAGGGAGAGAAGTGACATTCACTCATCTAAGTTTTGCTTTGCCACTCTAATGTAACTCTAAATATTGTATCAGAGCTGGTAGATAAACACTGGTTTGCTTTGAAGCATCTGTCCTGAATTGCTGGCAGTACTGTCAACTGTATCGCTTCCTGTTGGCATCCAGCATCTACCAGAGGACCAAATTCATTTGGATTCCACAAAGAAAGGAAGGGATATTGAAGCCAGATGGCCCAAAATCAAAATAGTTCAGCTTCATGGCTTGCACTTTCAGAGACCTAGAGAGCTTGGCACTAGTGCATGGAGAGAACGTTCCCAGGAGATCCACAGGACGGCTGAGAGTAAAGCCTGCTACCCCAAACCATGAAAGCCATCTACTCCATTAACCTCACCACAGGACAGTCTTCAAATCACATAAGAACTGTGGCATTACTTACATACAATTGCCACCATCCCTGTATGGTGCATGAAGAATCTCGAATCCATGCACCTTAATGAAATTCTCCCCTAATCCTAACTCACCAGAGAATCAGACATCCACTGAAAACAACTAGCAGCACAGAGGACCCATGGCTAGTAGGCAGCAGAAAGCTGATGCTCAAAGTAAAGGCTCATTTTCCCCAAGTATGTTTGGTTGCTGCTTGCATCGTAAGATATTTAATATCTCAATGGGGTTTAAGCGTGTGCCAATGACCAATATATTAATGTCCTGGAAATTAAATGTATTTGGACAACAGGAACAGAAAACTCCTCAGCACGGTACAAGTTATTTGTAATTGGTTAGCTCATCTGAAATGGCAGAGGATTTTTTTTAAATGCATGTTCATTTGCCCATGCATAACAAAGCAGAAACTGTACTGAGAACACTATTAATCCTTATTCTTGTCCTTAGACCACAGAACAACAAATCATCAATGCCACTTCTAAAATAATTTATGAAGTACAAAAGATAAATTCAGCACTGCCTACATCTGTGAATGACAAAATGATCAGGTTTTCAAATATAGGTCATCTTGTTCTCCGGTACTCTGAATTACTGTATCTTGCAAGTCAGTCCCTATACAAAATTCACTGCTGATCATGCTTGCAATTCCAAGACAGAAAAAAAATAGTTTAAAAATAATTGAACTTCAATTATATAATCTTCTTTAAAGTGCTGAACAGTACTCTTGGGTGAACTAATCCCAACTGCACACATTTATTCCTAGAAAAGATTGCTAGGGTGGCTTCTCTGACAGTGAAAACTAACCTCAGGCAAGTATCATATCCAGCCATAAGCTCTATGGAGGTTTTAAAAAGTCACATAAAAAAAAAAAGGAGGGGAGTAATTTTCACTAGATTTAAAAATATCGACATAAAGCAGACACAGATTATCGTGAAGCCTTAATTGTGCTAAAACCCATGAACAACGTGCTGAAATTTTGCAAGGATCTGTTTTCATGGCAATCTAACTCAGAAAGACTGATACGGGGAAAAACACTATTAGCTTCTCAACTCTGAACCAAACTAATAACGTGGAAAAAATGCTATATAAATAAAGAAATGAAATTCACCCTCACAGCAACAGCATATATAGATTTACAAAACAGAGAAGGAAGCAAAAATCCTGGATTAGGCAAACATAGCCCTCCAAAACTTGACTTTGCAATCCATAATATACAGAGTGATTAATATGAAAAATAAAATCTGACATATGTACAATATTAGTATTTTTTGCCTAACAATTCAAGCTCATATTATTAGCACTATTGTCTCTGTTAGAATCTAGATGTCAGGTTCTCATTACAGACGCAGGCACCAGGTCAGCATCACAGTTAATGAATATCTGCCACTGCAAATGCTTATTGTATCTTAGCCTAATTCTAGAAAAATTTAAATGGTCTATTAATTTTCTTAATAAATTTAGATATGGCTGCTCACTGCAATCTGTCTTTGATTAGCTAACAAAAGTGTATGAAGATCTTGCCAAGCTGATGGTTCAGAATATTTGAAGCAAATCATCATCTACATTGAAAAAAAAAAAAAATCTATTCATTTTTCTTTAGTACAGACTGTAAAAATGGTACAGATCCCCAGGTTTAGTCTGCCCAGGCCTTCTCAGTCCTGCTTCATCCAGACTTGTTAAAATTAAATACTACTGATGGAAATTCTCAAATGTGCATGTACTTTCTGGACTAAGAATAGAGTTCAGTAGCTCATTTGGACACATGAATAACTTGAAAGATTTTTTTCATCTTTAGGCTCAACAAGGCTTAATGCATTTGTTAAAAAAAAAAAATTTGTTCCACTCTGACTGGCTGAATGGCCGGCAGGTACAGTACCGTATGGAGCAGAGCAGCACTCAGTCACAAAAGGGAAGATTCACTTTTGCTGACTCAAGACTTCCACAGTGTCTACTGTCCTTCCACACTCAGAAAAGGGACATGTAAAGACAGTTATAGACATATACCTCAAGGAAAACTTTATTTATGGAAAAGCTACTTCTGAACTGGCTATGGGAAAAGGCAGTCCAATTAGATGTAGATGTATACAAGGGAAGTTATCCACACAGATGAATTTTTCTCAAGGTTTCTATTGCATAGGACTGAATTAACAACTGTGTTCATGTAAAAGGATTGCAAATATATGTTGTTATTCAGGGGTTTGTGCTATTTCTAAGTGGCAACACAGGAAAAAAAAAACAGAAAAAATAATAGTGTCGTTATCTAGAATTATGAGGAGGGGAAGGAGTCCTTCCTTGTGAGATCATAATAAGTTTAGCTTGTTTAGTAAACAGAAACACAGAGGGACTGTGCCTACTGAGAAGATACACCTGAAAAAAAACCCTAGAAAAGTGCAGATCAGAAAAGGGGAAAAGCAATTAGAACTAAATAACATTGTGTAAAAACAGATAAATCATCCAAGAATAAGTTCAAGATTCCTAATAAAAGGTTTCTAACCACTAAAGGAGCAAGCCTCTGAAACGGCCTTCCAAAAGCAGCAAATGGTGGAGTTTTGTAAGTATATAAAGATACAACCTTTACCTAGAACTACAGGGCTAGACTCTTCTTAACTCTAGCTTTTCATTTCAGATCAATTTCTAAAGGTAATAAAACACAAGCCCAGGGTATTAGAATTAGGATGGTAAAATTATTAGCTGTACGAGACAGTGGTGTTGTCTTTGTGGTCTCAAATCTGCACCTAGTGGGGAAAAAGGTCCAGTGGTATTTGAAAAGAGGCCACTGCAAAATTTTTATCTTTGCTTACAAAGCACCTAGGTTCCCTTAAACATGACCAGAATCAGAATAAAGTATTCCTGTGTTACACTGCAACACTGAAAAAAACCTGTAAGCATTAATACAAATTATCCAAACGTTATCTGTATTCTTCATTGATAAAAAATCTGCACTGAGGTGGAAATTATCATCTAACTCCAGATCCAAAGAACTCAAGGAAGAGGATGTTTGAAGACAGATAATATTCAGCTTTCCTCAGTAGAGTAGTACAAAAGTTCATATGAAAATAAATGTTTCTCAGCCTTAATTATCTCCAATCTATTTTTTGTTTCTTGTTTTGGGGTTGGTTTGGTGGGGTTTTTTTCCACATTTGAATTACAGTTTGCAGTCTCCTGCTGGTAGCTGTAATCAAAACTGAAAACTGATTAAACGATGCAATCTACGCCACTGGGCAGCATTATTAGATCCCAGTACAAAAGACAACAAACCAACACAGTATTTTAATATGCAAACAATACTGCAGCTCTCTTTACAGTAAATAGTTCAGAACATTCAAGCTAGGTCCCACTACCTTCCCAATCCCATATGAACAGAACATCATACGACATGTCGGTCATCTCTGGTATCAATCGATTGCTCCCATTACATGTGGATATTTCTGTCCATTAGAAGTCACAGAAGCACTCGTGTGTGGTACAAGGTGCACATGGCACTGCAAAGCATCAAGTGGCACTGGTCATCAACAGCCCCATATGTAAAAACATTATAGATTCCTGAGTGCCATCTACTGGCACTTTAACTGTTAACTGAACCTCACAGAAAATTTTAAATGCCCTATCAAGATTTCTGATATATGTATATTCGTTTTCATTCCACTTCATCCCATATGAAGTTTAGACAAATTTTAATGTATACTTTTTTTTTCCATTTTGATGTATTCACTAGAAATGTTATGACATTATCTGTTCAGACATACATCTTTTTACTTAGGTTTAGTTCAAGACTGAAAAGTGTCTGACTGAACTGATTTGGTGCCTTATGGAAGTGAATCGTATGCCCATTTTCTTACATAAACAACTGTTCTCCACTAGGCCTACGTATACCACGATGTATCACGTCAACAATTTCAGGGCAGTTTGATGTTTTTCATAAAGCACAGTCCAGATAAGGAGCCTGGGGAGTCAGATGGAGATCAGAATAGTAGAAATTACAAGCCATGTGGACAAATGTTTAAGCCAATAACATTTGTCTCATTCAGGGAACTGGTCAAGAGGATCGGAGCCCAAATCAGTGAGCAGGTCCTTCAGGACAAACCCCTTCAAGCACAACAATCCATCCTGGTATTCAGGAAAAGGAAGAGGTGTAGCAGGACACTGACTTGGCTATGCAGGGAAGTCATGAACTGATCTCCAACAAAATAGGATGTACACTGGAGGTGGAAGCAAAGAGCTACAAGGGAGAAAGACAGATGAGCTCATTGCCCAGGCATGCAGGGAGGGTGGCAGGAAAGCCAAAACCAGGAACAGTTGTCATGTATTTACAGATCTGAACACACTGACTGCCTTGTAAGCCAAAATGACTAGCAAATTAGACTAGGGACTGCCCACAGTTCCTTCCAACCTGAATAATTCCTACTATGACATTCATTTTTAGGAAGAACACTGCAGGGTTTAAAAACAAACAAACGAATCAAACCAAACCACACCTCTCACAAAAAAAAAAACAAACAAAAACAAAAAAACCCCAGCCAATCCCACCCAAAAACCAAGCAATCCCAAAATATCTCCAGTGTTTATAAAAAGAAAAAATAGGATTTTTTCAAAGCCCACAAAAAAAAAAAAGGAGACAAATCTGAACAATTTTCTGACTAGCAGTAACTGGAGGACACAATGGAGAATCTCCTCCCAAGCATTTCTCAGGATTATGCCAAGTTATTATTCAGCCCACCAGAATAATGACAACGTCTTATCTGGTGAAAGTCTTTCCGGTGTAAGCTGATCCAAGATCAGGAATCTTTTTCACAATTTCTTATATCAAAATGGCAGATTAGCAGATGGATTAGGGAAAAAGCAAAACCCTTCCAGACAGAAATCAGTTTACTTGAAAGATACTCAGTGGTTCATTCTCCATTCAAGCACACCACTTCATGGGCACCTTTCTCAATAACACTGTATAGGTTACAAAGAGAATTTAATAAATTGTCTATTTCATCAAAGTCTTCCTAATCATCAGAAATGTTTGGGATCTCTCTCCTCTCTTGTTCCATACAGACCACATCTACTAACTAGGTAAAAAGCACCCGACGTGATTTTCAGGCTTCTTGAGTGCCAGCAGTAATCAAGTGCCATTTCATGAACCATGCTAGTTAACTACTGTTGTAAATAAACAGTCATTTCAGTGGGCTGAAATAAAGCAACTTCAAAAGACAGCTATAACACACTTCCAAATAAGTGTTCTTGACTCAGGAGTATGTGAATTCACAGAAATTTTAGGTGAAGTTGCCTGAAATTAAGCATCTTCTCAGTCTCAGCCATGATACTAACCTCTCGCCATCTGCTGATGAAAATGAGAAAACACTTTCACACATAAAGATTTCACTCTATGTGGACTTTGAGGACATCCAAAATACCAAGAACACACAAGTTTTCAATGTAATTGCACGGCATCTTAATAACCTATAAAATCAATTAATCAACAGCCAGAAAAGGAACTTGTAAAGAAAAGTTACTTTTTTTTTTCTACAAGAAAAGTAAAGAAATATTTTGCACTGCACATTGGAAGCTAGAAAAGCTACAAAAGATATCTGCTGCAACGCTGTAAGACCTATCATACAAGTCTGATTTTGTTCACGGTATACAGGAATAGAAATCTAATGATACATGCTTCATATCTTGTAAGATATACTTTAATTAGAAGACTTGAAGTTAGAAATTCTCAGAAAAAAACCTCTTAGGTCTTGACAGGAAAAACAAAAAAAACCCAACCAAACAAAAATCAATCTGAGAACAAGATTAATACAAACCACTATGGCTGTTTTGAAGTTTTCCTTTAGAAATACCTTTCTCAGATCTGGATTACTGATTGAGCAAAAATTTTTAAAGAAATTATTTACTTTCAGTGAAACATTTAGTCTTTGGTTACTGACGTTCAAAAATGAAATGCCCCAAACCTGAAATATTTCAGTGTAACAATATTCGAAATCTCCTGAACTCCACAGCATGAAAATTCCTACTTTTGTCCTGTTCCTTTTCCTCTAAAGTAACACAAACAATCAAAGCCTCTCCACCAGCAAATCTAAAAAGACTTATGACATGCAAGCATCTGCCCAAATTTGTCTCTAAATTTCTATTTCTTGAAGAAAACAGGACTACTCTAAAACTATGATTTTTATTTTTTTTTAATCATCCTTATCATTGCAAGGCTGAGGATTATAGCATTTTATTGTGCTACCTGTTAGGAATTCATATTTAACACATGGCTTTTAAAAATGCTTTTTTAACATGTTATTTTAAAAACAAGCACTTTATTTAACCACATAGACTCATAATACAAGCATGTTCTATATCAAAGTATCTCCAAAGTGAAGTCTAGTAATCTGAAAAAAAATGTGGTCTTAGTAACTCATTGTTAGCACTGCTGCTTACTTTCTCAGAGACCTTTTAGGGCTGCTTTTGATTATTTTCTCCCCTTTAGTTGTGTATCAGGATACTTATAAAGATAATTAATTCATACTTAGGACTCTTAGGATTATGAAGTATTATAGGATGGCAGTTCTAAGACAAAATGCTCTAATTCACTAGCTGTCATGTATTTAATTAGAGATTTTGATGAATCTTTCCTACATAGATAAGCCTTCATACTGTGTCTCCTACTGAAAAAAAAAAGGA
>WHYT01016706.1:345573-383780 GCA_009806455.1 Tetrax tetrax
TTTTTTTTTTTTTTTTTTTCCCAGTTTTGTACTTTAAAAGTGCCTGGATTTACTTTAGAATTCTGCTAAAATAATGGGGAGGATGGTTATAATTTTGTAGCACAGAATTAACCACAGCGGTAAAAAAAATAAACTCGCACATGAAACAGACTCTTCTAAGGATTTGGATGCTACTATGCTGCTAGATATAATTTTAGAATGGACAGCAATTACAGAAATATAGATAGGGCAAAACATTTTCAAAATTTACTATGCAAGCACACACACACTATGGAAGTTTTAGCACATGAACCACCTTGGAAAGTGTAGGAAAACCACCAACGAACCTGGAAAACTGAGCTAGAGAAGAAAAAATAATACAAGAATTAAAGAATTAATGCTAAGTAGATTCTTCTTAACTCTCCTCATACCTGTTCAGGACCTTCTTTAAGCTAACAACATGACTGGCTTTTGTAGGAGGGAGATGTCCTGTCCTCTCTTCTTTCCAACAATCCCACGAGGCCTGAGGAGGTAAAGTAACAGTTATCTTCCTGAGCACCAGCAGTTCCCTTCCAATGACCTGGCTGACTCTCACAGCTCCTCAGGGACCTCCTCACCAGCCACCCCACAGCCCAAGTAGCTTTTGTGTACAGGTAGCTGCAAGGCAGCCTCTCTGTGTGCGTTCAGAAAACTCTAGGTTTGGGGAATCATGGTGAAACAGCAGCTTTCCCCTGCCCTGTATGAGCTCTGTGCAGCATTTTATCTCTCATAACCAAGTTAATCGTATCTGAAGGATTCTTACAGTACTGGGTTTAGGTCGTCAATTTGTAGGGTTTCTGTTTCCATGGTTACCCACACAGTCCACATTTCCAAACTGCCACAGTAAAACAATGATAAAAATGAGACAACTTTGTGTAATAAAGTCACTGCACATCTAACACTTCTCTCCTTTCATCCTCTGCCGCCCCCCCGCACTTTAGAAAGCTCTCAGATTTCTTGCTCTACACAGCCTCTCAATGAAGGCAAACACCTCTTTTATTGGAAATGCCCAACTATTGGGCTAATTTCTTATCTCCCCCAGGTTACTTTACAACTCTTCTATACATCTAAAAATAAGGTGCAATGGTTACTATAGCAACATCATTCTAGAAGTAAACAATACAATATTGCTTCCGATTCCTTTCAACAAATAAAACAAACAAAAAAAAAGAGCAGACTCTGGATTAATTATATTATTTATTTAGAAGCCTTCATAGATTGTTCTTTATATTCAAAACCACTCACTGGCTTTGGTGCAGCATCCTATCTTCTCTGAATACTCAGGGCTACACTCAATAAACAAGATGTTCTAGTTGCAGTCATGCTATGGTCTCATTTGTCAGAAGGACATGACTGACAGTGCTAAATTGACGGAAAAACATGTTCCATACCTTGAGGGCTTCAACAGGCTTGTCAGCCCTGAGCAATCGCACCTGGGACTACCACCCAGGGGCCCAAGAGCTCCCAGGAAGCTCAGGCCCTTGTCCTTGCCTCTTGCCCCAGCTGCCTTGCAGGTAGGCTGATAGGAAGTTGCCAAATACCTTGTTATATTTCTGCTTTCAACAAAAATGATTCTTAGCTGATCCTAAATACCCTGAGGGGAATTTCTGCTTTCAACTCAATTGCAGAATTTTGTTTCTGTTGCACACTTGTGGATTGTTTAAAAACAAACCAAAATAACAAAAAAAAACCAACCAAACAAACAAAAAAACCCAACCAGTTGTTGGGAGCTCTGCATAGGGCAATGCTTGCCTTGAGAATCAAATCTCTTGACCAAGATCACCGGTGTCTGTCTACACATCATGAAAGGAGTCTCCACTGCAAGCGTGCTGCCATCGGATCTCCGGGTGGACCAGGCATAACCCCACAAAGCATTGCTCTGCTGAATTCTTATTGTGCTGCTGAGTCCATGGTCCTACGCGACCACTCCAGTAAACATGATACATTTATGATCTTAAGCTACTTACAAAATATCCAGCTAACCTAATTACATACAAAAGACCGTCCTATATCTCTATTCCTGTATCTTCAGGATTGGTTTCCAGTGACTGTTTAACAAGTATCCTATGTACGCATGCTTTGGTCACTTCTGCAGCAGGACCTGCCAAGGAGAGTCTCTGGAGCTGCTAGCTTCTCCACCCAGGGAGTTCATCAGCACACTGAAGCTCTGAGTTGGTATATGCACTGCAGGAGCTGCCTGGGGAAATCTGAGACTGTCTGAAATTCCCAGCAGGAAAGGTCCTGGAGCAGGCAGTCACTTGCTGTACTGGGAAGGCCTGGAGTGTTCAGTCAATCAAGTCAGTCTGACCTCTCAAACCATTCCATGTTTTCACCCACTCATGACTAAGCTGGGCAATTCCCAGACCATGCCAGGAACTCAGGACTGAAGAGCACTGAATGCACGCACAGGCACCACCCTGATCTCCAGCCACACCATAACTGCCACTGTAGGACCAACTCAGACCTTGGCTTTGTATTGCGTGCAATGCAAATGCCATGGCTCTCGCCACACTTCCTGCACTAACAAAGCAAAATTTAAATAGACTTGACAAGCTAGAAAAAAAGTATACCGTTATAGCGGTATTTAGCAATATTTAGCAGTTTAGTTTAGATGAATATTTACTGAAGAAAGATCTCAATAATAATAACAACTGGAAGTTAGATCAGAAATGACAGTTAACTGTGGTAAGGAATTCACCATTGAAGAATGATCAGTTATGCAACTAAGATTACTGTCAGAGCATTAATGGTACAACAAGATGGCCACTATTGCCATTCTGATTGTTACGTTTTCTTACATTTTATCTGCATTTGTCTAGTGAGTTTTTTATTCTTACTCCTATGCAAAGAGCAGAATTTCACCCTAAGGTAAACTCAGGCTCATAAAAAATGTTATTGTTTGTCCACATGAGAGTGTACATTGACAGACAAACATCAGCTTCACTATGGTCAAACAGCTACTGCACTTTCCAAACAAACCCTTTCACACAACTGTGTAGAGCAATAAGGTACTTTTACACACAACTTCTCAGAAGAGCAGATAACTGTGGAAAGATCTGTTTGCATAGCTTTCTGCAATAAATCCTTTCTGCCTATATGTACAAGCAATAGAATGAAAAATCACACTAAGACAAAGAATAAACTTTGCACAGTCCCATTAAAACCACTGAGCATTTTGTACTGAGTATCTTGTGATCACAGATTGAATGCGATCACAGACTGGGTGGGACCCATTGGCCTCAAGTATCCAGGATCAGATAGGAACGCAGGAGTAGCAAAGGGTACTGAAATCAAGTCTCCTGATCATAAGCAGCAACGCAAAGGACATCGGAAAAGTTCAAGGAGGCATGCTAAAAACTTTCTTTATATATTGGTGCTTAATACAGGCCAAAATTTCTTTCCTGAAAGCCTACAACCCACTGCCAGGGGATTGCAAAATGAAAGTCACAGTTGTAAGACGCAACAGGAAGAAAGCAAGTTGCAAACTTGAATAAGAGACAGTTAAAGCTGAAACTCATGGGAAAGCTGCTCACCCTGAAACACATCAAATCAGCTCACCGCGAAATTGGGAAAAAAAGTGTCATGTGAAAATTTTAAATTTTTAATATTCCAATTTGGAATGAAAACTGATCAAAACATTTGATGTTCCCTCCGAATTTGTGATGAGCTGTTAAACCTAAGTACATAAGTTCAGTATATGCAAGACAACAGCTCTTGAAAGGATCATATATTGGTTTGTTTGCAATTAAAGAGTGTGACCAAAATCACCACAAAGAAAAGTCCCAATTAATTTTGGAGTACTGCACAGTTTCAGTTCTTTTAAAATATTTCCAAAGTCTGGAATTTCAGGGTGATACTCTTTTAAAAGAGACAAAAGCACCAAGTTTTAGGTATAAAAGCAACTCTACATTTCTTTTTTAATTGCACCAACGCTAATACCAGTGTTTTTGCCAGCCTTTATACTCTCAGTTGGGAACTAGACGAAGACATGTCTTAAAGCCAAAAGGAACAAAAGCAGCCAATGAAAAAATCAAGTTACAAAAAAAATAGCATATGTGAATTCTTAAGGAAATTAAATGATCACATTAGCTTTCATGTCCAATTCCAAAAGTCCTTGTATACCTGCTCATGAAGAAGGTAAATAAGCAAGGTACCTCCAGGAAAAGTGCAAGATAACTTGAATATTGCTGCAGATCAGACATTATTGCTGTGACGTATAAGGAATTTTAGATAAATTTCTAGCTAATGGCTGTTTTCTACTTTATATGCAAGTGCTCTGGGCTTACTTCTGAAATAAACAAACCTCATATTATATTATATCTTGTGCTATTACAATGGAAATATATCTGAAAATGTGTTGAAAGTTTTTACTGTAAAGAAATACACAAGCATTGCACACTATGAACAGGGCCATCGTAAAATGTATTTTGTCATTTTCCATATAACTCTCTCACAATCGTACAATACACAGTACAAGTCTGCAACTTTTGTCATTATGCCTGTTAAAATGCTCTGATATATGAAATTACCTCAGAGAACACAGGTATCAAAACCCAGGACTATTCAAAGAAGCATTTTTTGTTAAAAGTGATACTTAAGTCTGTCAGTACACGTGTAGCCTCTTTGGTAAGCATTTTGGCATATCTGCAGAGCTACATTCTTGAATATTACGAGTAACGCTTTATTATTTTTTCACTTACAATTACAAAAACTTCCACAAACCATTGAGTCTAAGTATCTTTTGCAGTTTAAAATTTTTCACTAATTGTAGGCTAAGTGCATAGCAAAGCATAAAATCTCTATGCTGTTTAATTGGGCTGTTCTTCAGTGGCACATAACAGTTTTCCTCTAGACTACAAATAGAGGAAACCTCCTGTTTACTGGTCAAAAATATAATTCCTAGTGCAATTGCTGACAGCAATCATGTTTTTGTTCATTGTGTAGAACAACTAAAAACAATTATGAATTATTTCTTATTAATTGTGATAACAAACAGTTTGGTATTAACTAAATGTGAAAACATTTGTAATTGCAATTAGCATGTACAAAGCAATTTCCATTTGTTTATATAAACATGATTCCCAACTGCCCTTTTCAGCTAATCCTTAAATCCAACCTTAAATCTTTTTTTTTTTTTTTTTTTTTAACTCCTAAGAGTGTGTGCTGTAGGAATCTTCATTTGAATTTCATCTAAGCTGTAATAAGTGCTCCCAAAACACCAGCGTATTTTCCATGAAGACCTCTTCAGTTAAAACAATTCCACAGAGATGTAACACTATGCTTCTAGAAGCATTCAGTCAGCAGAAAGAACAACAATCTACTTAAGTCTCTACCCAGCAGAAAGCAATCGTGGCAAAACCTATTCCTGGCCATCTCTGGGGACTCATTTCATTGACAGCAGCAGGTTTATTCCCTTTTTTCCCATCTAAGAGATACCCATTCCACAAGGCCCAGTAGCCATGGCAGGGCACGGCTCCAAGGACACCGGGAACTGCTTAGCAATTCAATTGGTCACATGGAGAGGTCACTGCAATGTACAGGAACTGAGTGGTCCCCAACTTGGTGGGAAAGATGGGGCCACAGAAAAGAGGATTGAGGGAAGGGAGCATTCCACTGCTGGAATGACTGGCTGCTGATTGGAAAGGAATGGCTGAGGAGCCATTCCCCCATGACACCTCTCCCTAACAGACTGGGAAAGGGAATTTCTGTTTGATTATATTTATCATGCCTGTTCCCACCAAAGACAATGAATGGTTTGTTCTCAGTTTGTGTAACGTGTTTCTCTAAAAGTAAGTGACTGGATCTGGTAGAAACTGTGAAGGAATGTGAATGCCTCAGGAAACAATTAGACAATCAGGTCTCGGGATGATGTAACAAAAAGAAACCCAAAAACCTAACCCTATGAGCCAAGAGACACTTGGCTGATAAAAGGTTTGTTTTGACTACAGACAAGGAGAGTGTGCATACAGTAATTACTTCCTATTTCAGTTCTGCTTTACCTAGTCTCTTGGATTCTTTGCTGTTTAATAACTGACTATTCTAACATAACTTGGCTTTTCCAAGTTTGAAAGCCTTTTGCTCTTCTCTTGCTCACTAGAAGAAATAAGTATTAAAACAGACCTGCGTACATCTAAGTGGGGGTTCCCATCTCCGTGTCCAATGCCAAGCTCCAGCTGTAGGCATAAAGCTCAGAAGCACAAGGGATCTTTATAAGCAATGCTTACCACAAGCAGGGTTATGGTAAAGGCAAACCAAAACACATATTTCAAACAACCCTTGCTTCTATCGCTTTCATTAAAGCCAAAATCTAGTTTCTCCAACTTTGAAATGTTTCCGAAGCCTTTTAGAACTGAAAGGCCTAGGCTATTTTCTGCCAAATTAGACTAATTTTCACAGAAGTGGTCAAAGTCTTTATGTAATAATAATTGCTGAAAAATATGTTTATCATTCAAACTTTTCACATTAAGAAGAATAATAAATTCACAAATAAGAGGCATGACGAGTATTTCTAAGACAAGGATTTTTCTGTCTTGAAGTGAACAGTTTATAACTCCAGCAAGGTGATGGCACTCATGAGTGAGGATTAATCTTACATATCGTAAATACTGATTAGGTATTCTCTGTGCAACATAGAAATAAAATGATAGGTTTATTCATTCTAATATTGTGAATTATGTTCAAACTGATTTAAAGTCAGGTGACAAAATCAGTAGTCCATGAAGAGAAACTACTTCTGAATAAGATACACATCATGGTTACAGCAGACAGGGAGAGACTGTCAAATCTACAGTATCCCTCATCTTCTGGAAATGAAAAATGGATCATTTCACTTGCCACTTGCACCCACGCTGCCCGAGTTGAAGAGGTCACGTCCATTCGCCCAAAAACATATCAGGAGTTAAGATGCAAGAACACAGGGAAACGCTATCATTAATACAATAGAACGTAGTGAAAATACTGTTGTACAAGGTTTATCTTCTGTGTAACAAATACTGCCTGAAGTAAACTAGAATTATCCTTTTGAAAATGTCCAAACTTGGCTTTAAAAGATATCCACATCTGATTTAAACATTCCTACCAATAAAGAATTTTCCATAAGCTTTCTTGAAGTATTTTTCTTAGCCCCGCTCAGGACCACGCTCTACAGTTTCTCACTCACTCCCCCTATCCTCCAGTGGGGCGAGGAGGACAATTGGTAAAGAAAAGAAAGCAAAATACCTCGGTTGAGATTTTAAAGAAGTTTAAGAGAACAACAGAAAAAAAACAGAGATGGAAAACAAATCAACCAAAAAAAACCAATAACAGCAAATACTGAAGCAGGTCACTCACAGCACACCAGCTCACCATGGATCCTGATGCCCAGCTCCCTCCCCAGCAGCAAAAGCTACCCCTCAGCCCCATCCCCACTTTATACCCTGAGCAGGGGGTCACAGGGGGTGGAACAGCCCTGGGGCCAATTTGGGTAACCTGTCCCAGCTGTGGGCTAATTGGTAACTGTCCCAGCTGTGTCCACAGCCACAGGGGCCACCAGCTCCAGCTCCTCTCCCAACTCAGGTGAAAATTAACTCTGTCCTAGCTAAAAACCAGACAGTTCTCCTGAACAACAAATCACATTTAGAACTTGAAAATTTACACCTTTTTTTCCCCTCAAAATGAACTCTTGATTCAACTTCCTGTCAGCAGCTTTTGTGAAACTTTTTTTCTGGTAGACTGGAAAACCTCCATTAGACAAGTTTTGTTCCTGATGTAGTCAGTTATCATTTGCAATCCTATAACCTCCTCCTGGTTAACCTCATCAGATTTTGCTCCTGGAATCTCTTACTACAATTGAAATTGAAGGGTAATTCACCTTGGCTGAAAGTAATTACATGAATTAGTCAAAACCACAGCACTAACAAGTCCCTTTGTATGGAAAGTCCTGTGACATCGTTAATGACCATAAGCCCTCTAGGTCTCTTAACTTTGAGTCTAAAGAGAGCTCTGAGGAGAGCAGCACCTCTGTGAACTGTGCTGGGACACAGGTATATTACTCACTAATTTTGTGACAAAAAAAAAAAAAAAAAAATCCTCTCTCCTGGAATCCAGCTTTACTTTTGACTTTGCCAGAAGCACTTGACTGATCTTCCCTTCTCTTTAGCTTATGAAGCTTCCAGTTGTGTAGCTACGTGCATGTTAAAAAAACCCCACAGTCAAGCTATATGATGACAAATGCAATACTCTATTCCTGACATTGAAATATTAAAGTAGTTTTATAGTACATTTGTCATTTTGTAGTATGCTTTATCACCACACTGCAATCTCTATTTTCAGAGCAGCTCATCTCATAGACGACAGTATGAAACAGAGACGATAAAATCTACTTAGCACTGTATCAGTGTATATTTTACTTTTTCAGCCTTTCCCTTTGCTTCACTTTCATGACTCTCTCATTGATTATCAAAGTTGTCCACAGGTATATAGAAATACTACTATAGGCAAATATAATGAAATATAATTGCTAATTCTGGCTGACTACTTGATACTACTCAAGAAATCTGGTAACTCATTCCCTTTTCCTTAGCTATTACTAGTGCAGCTCTCGAAATTACACAGATACAAGCTACTGACACTTGCACACACCTCGCATATTATGTATAAATAAATTTTATGCCTTGTCTATACATAAAAATATATTTTTGCATGTGGTTATGTCTGCCATTTAATTAGTAACAGGCTTAAAAATAACAACATCTCTAGAATTTCTATCAGGTATCATGATTGCTCATGAAAGCCAACAATTCCTTGACAACTCTTCCGATCAACAGCTGTAATCCTCATAAGATTATTATTCTCAACTGCAGCCATGCTTAGTCACTCTCTAGACCACACTAAATCTGTGTTTATGCTGGATTCTACTGAACCTTCAAATGCAGAACAGGTCAGGTCAGAAGGAAAGCACTTCCAGGGCAAACTGATATAGCAGCCAGTACTGGTAGATGTTTCACAAAGTTCCAGTCATCATCTAAAACTACAGATCTTTCCCTTGTTGCATATCCATGAGGGATGGTTTTGATGGTTTTCACACCCACCTTCCTTTGGAGGGACTGGGATTTCCAAGCAGGCATCTCTTTGATAGTTTCTTTGCAATCTCTCCCATTCTGCTACTCTCTACTACTCCCTCCCATGTCAAAATGAGTTATATGGAATCTAGGGTGATGCAAAGTAATGGTCAAAATTACCATTAACCTTTATCAAAGATACTTTGATCTGTCAAAAGATATTTTCATTTCTGAGTTTATATAAAAAACATTAGCAACAGAAAAATCAACTTGCTATTCATTTGCACATTACATTTGACTGCATGCCGATACTTACTCAGTAGTCTATTTTTTCCATGAATAAAGAAACTAATATGAGAGAGAGAGATTCCTGCCTGATTCTGCAATGATGGGTAGGAGGGAAACCACTTTTGCTTCAGTGGTGATTTCATGCTGTTTTTGTCAGAGCTAAGGTGGGCTTTAATACCCTCCAAAATAATGGCAAAAGGTTTGTGGAAGTATTCCATGCAGCTGAAGTTGAAGTGTTTACAAAGAATTCTGGGTGAGAGGCACCTTCATGGAGATATGGACTACATGAGTAGCCTTTTCACTTGAGAAAGAACATGATACACTACCCCTGTGTGTGGAGTTCTGTTTTGCATCTGGTTGGAGAGATTAAAAAAACATAACGTGGTTTGTACTCAACGCCTGTTATGAAGCAGTGCAAAAGAAACAAGGGGCTGGAGCACGTCTCCTATGAGGACAGGCTGATAGACTTGGGATTGTTCAGCCTGGAGAAGAGAAGACTCTGGGGAGACCTTACAGCAGCCATCTTTAAATGTTCTTAAACATTCAGGATCCAGAAATGTCTTTTTTTTTTTTTTTCAAGTTTTTTTATTTAGATCTTATATTCCCACCCTATGAAGTGTCATATTAGGACATTTGCCAACACATAACCCAAAAATCATCAGCTGTACCCATCTCTAATCTCCACTGTAAGCTTCCTCCCACCACAGACAGTTTGACAGACTGTGTATCATGAATCCCTACCCCAGCTCTGACCCTGCATAGCTGCCTAAACTTCACTGAGACTGCTGAGAAAGAGCTGTAAAAGTCTGCAAAGAGGTAAGGAAAGTAAAAATTACAGAGAGAGAGAGGACTCCTGAGACGGAATCAAGTATTCTAGAGGAAAAATATCAACATCAAAAAGTATATGACCCCAATGAGGCGGGAGAAGAAACAAAAGATGAAGAGCAGCCAGTCCAGTTAGAACAGTCAGAATCAGCTGGGTAACCAGGCTGAACTGTCAGCACCATCAGTTTCGACTGACCTTGTGGAAGAGAGCAGCTTGGCAGCACTGACTGACTGTCCCAGAGAGCGGTGGAGACCAGCCTCTCTCTCCTAACTGATGCCTGTTGGGACAGAAAAGATTCTTCAGGTGCCTTAGGAAGAATCAGGACATTAATTCTTACTGAAATAGCTCACTATATATTGTCTATATTTTGTGTCAGCCAGTAAATAATTGCCTTTATAATTTTGGTTTGTATACTGTGCTTTACTTTGGACTTGTTTGAAGTGGCCTGAGCAAATGAAAGCCAAAAGTAGGGCATAACACAGTTTGTCTCACTCAGGTCATTGAATTTATTGAAAGGAGATAAAAGACATTTATTTCCTTGCCTACATCTTAAATTTAACAAAAGTTTCTACTCCAAGTTTCACTTTCAGTATAAAATATGTCCTTGTGGAAGCTGTTACAAATGTCAACACTTTAAGTAGCATGAATTTATGGTGGCATTGAATTTTAATGGCACTATAAATGTCTATAGTAATGGTGATATATCTATTGCAATAAATTGCTATGGTGAAATATAAAAATAAATGTAAGATAAAAGATTGTGTATAAAATATGTTTTTACATACTCTTTAATGATTAAAAATCATAGAAAACTAAAGGTTATAAATCACTGAAAGCTACTGTTATATTTTACATGCTGTTTTACTTATTTAACATACAGATATGATTCCTTGGCCAGAAATTGCACCAACTGTAATGAGGACAATCCAGATGATTTTTTTTTGTTGACTTGAAGAAATGTAATTGACTTTAAGGATCATGGAAATACTGATATTAATGACCCTCGTTACTGAAGCCATGTCTCCTATGGAAGGGAAATTTATGGAGTTCTAGCATCAGTGGTTGGTAATGATTCCTGCCTGCTCCCTTCCCTCTCACAGCTCCCCATTATTCACCACAGCTCATCTCATTTTGGTTGAGGAGAACTTTTCATAGGACAAAGGTATTTTCACATTATGATAAAAAGAAAACTTAAAAACAAGGAATTCATAGACATGCAGAAGAACAGACAACATTTTCTCTGTCAAAAGTAGGTAGGTCCAAAAGTAGTGGTTGATATAATGAATGATCAGTGTACACTTCCATTAGTTCACTAACTTAAAAACCTTTATGTCCTTGATTTATTTTCTTAAAAGGAGGGCAGCTGGAAACTAGGAGATTCTTCCTTGACACTTGCTGAAGTTGACATCAATAAAGCCTACTTGTCTAGGAATATCCGCAGAAAAGTGAAGGGAAAAAAAGAAAAAGAAAAAATAAAGGAAACAAAAGAAAAAGTGGATCTTGATCAGGAATGAATACTGGTCAGGCAAACAACAGGAATCCCAGTAAACACTCTAGGCTGGGGTAGTGGGGTAGGCAGGGGAAGGGGGAAGTCAGTGGCATTTTTTTATCTTTTATATATGTTACAATCACTTTAAATGTGACAATCAGGTTTTCTCTAAACTGCAGCAGTAAGATATCCTACGAATTCACTGAAGCCCCTGAGATATGAAAGCTGACCTGGAAGATTGAGCAGCGTGGCTGTAATACACATGAATGGAGATTTGCAGTAGCTGGATGATCTGAGTCCAGGTACTCCATCTCTTTTGCACAAGGAGATCTGAGGCAGAAGCAGCTATAGATATTGGGATACCAGAATACTTCCAGCAGGACAAATTGTATACCTGGTCTCTTCTTTTCCTTTCATTATGCTTAAGATAAAATCAGGGACTAATGAGATTGAACTGTCCATGACTTGATTATCAGTGACACCTCTGTTTAACATACATAAGCATGACCTAAGTGCATAATGAATGGAAGTAGCCTAGATGTTGCCAGCTAAATAAATAGCTGCCGATTAAAAGTCTAGGACCTGACACGGCACTGTCAGCTGCTTCCAGGTGCAGAGTTTCAAAGATCTTGGCAAAGGGTCCTCCTGCAGTGCAGAAATCACAGCCAGGTTGAAGTAGTAGGAGTTTTGGAATAGGGACTGTGCTTATCTCAAAGTGTCATAAAAGCACTTTTTTGTGCAAGTGGATTCTGCAGATACCAATGGATGTGGATGGAGAAATAGTTGCCAGAAAACAGCACTGGAAAAGTATGTGGGAATGTCTCCCAAGAGGAGATAAGCTCCCGATGCAAGTAATCCTGTTGAATCTGGAAGAGCTAATAGATTGACTGTCTGCCAAGTATCTGCCCAAGGCCACCAGCATACAGTAGCATCAACAGTAAGTTGTACAACTTGGACCACGTCCCAGAGGACAGTGGCTGCTATGTGCACACAAAGACTACAAGATTATACGTATAGCTGATGGAAGAAAAGAAACTGTGAGGGACTTTCTGAACATCTATTTACAAGCCATTGGTATGGCATCAGTATTGCGTGCCACTGTTAAACAAGCCTTCCATATGATGGAGATTATTTGAAAAATTTCTAAGTCTGAAGCATCATTTTGTTCTCCAGCATGTTTCTTATGGGAATTATGCACATAATTTTGAAGAAACCCTGGAATTGAATGGATGATAATGTCTAAATGTCAGATCTTTAGGATGAGGTATTCAGGACTTATTTACCTTTAGTCTTAAGAAAATTAGGAAAGTGGAAATTAACCAATACAAAGTGCTTTTTAAAATTCTGCTTTGGTTGTTTCTACCCTAAATAGTAATAATTGAGACAGAGAGTTGTAATCAACTTATCACAGGGACAGTCTCACAATAAAGATAACTGCTGACCTAAGATGGGTAAAGGTACCAGTTACAAATGCATGAAGATAATAAAATAGAGTTTCAAAGAAAAAGCATGGGAAGGAGCCAAACTTACACTTCCTAACATATACTTCCTAGGAAAAGCAAGTTCTGGACTTCTCGAAAAAAAAAAAAAGTCTGCAGATACTGAGTTTAAATTGCTGTTATTTACACTGCATACTCTTGATTCTCATATTGGCATCTGGTACTGCATGCTTTCTGCAACTTGATTGCAATAGAAATGGTATAGTACATGTAAGACACTACATACTCATTTTCCACGTCAGTCAATCTCTTTGCCTCTTACGCCTCTTATTTCTTTTCCATCCCTTGAAGGAAAAGGAAGGCAATCATATAACTTCTTCAAGACTCTTATACAACTAAGTAAATTGTATTTAGTAAACTTTTTATATTATATATTTCCTCATCTTACACATTATAATTGATACTCAGGCCATGCTACAAATATTACACACTTTGTCTGGTGAAATGGCTACGTGGAAAACCTCAAAGAAAGATGCAGTGTTTGTCTGCTTCTTTGCTTTTTGCTGCTCCTCTCTCAGCAGACTGCTGTTGCCTCTCTGCTTCCATCAGACAGCTCTGAGCTCAGTATGGGATGTACTTATTATATAAGAATGCAGCTTACAGAGTCATTCAGTTGCAATATGGTGCAAAACACTTGGCCACATCAGCTTTGTTGTGGGGTTTTTGTTTGGTTTCTTATTTTTTCCCTTACTTTACCGAATTCTTATCTTTATCTATTATTTAAATGTTTTATTTGGTTTCCACTGCTTTGGGTCTTTTCTCTTTTAAAAATGCCAACTTGGAATGACAAACATTTTCCTGACAGAGACCAAAGTTTTAATTGGTATACTCCTACAGGAACCAATTTTAACTGTTTGCTACATTTTAAAACCAAACATTTCACTCCATTCTGCTTTTTAGTTTAATTCTTTTTTTTTTCCATGAAAAGGAACTTAAGTTATTAATAACTTAGATTTCATTTTATCAGCATTAAATACAGACATATCCTTATTACAGGCAAAGAGAAAGATCTCTGGGCACATGGAATGTTATTAACACCCCACGGATGGCACATATCAACTTTCACTGCTAAAAAGGCATCATTCCCATGCTGAGAGATAAACTTTTCTCACAAAGTTATCACACAAATATTTCAAACAGTAGTTTCTTCCTTAAAGTAAATTCTTCCAAAGAATTTCAAAACAAGACTGCAAGATCTCTGAAAAACCTCTCCCTATGCTTGAAGAAAGCTCATGCAAATACAAAATTTTACAGCACAATTGTAGCCGTGCTGTTCTTTCTACAAGATGTAGATAAAAGAGGGGACAAGGTGACAATATGAGATTGTTTTCTTATTTCAGGCACCCTATTTATTTCATTTTGTTCACACTTTCATCAGATTTTGTTTTCTTGGACCTATTAATATTTCCACACAGATGCACTTTACATAGAACACAAGAAGGGTCTAGTCAAGCAAGATGAAACAGAGCCAACGAGGGAGATGGAAATGGCCGTTGTCAGAGAAATGGATGAGGTATAAATCACTATCCTTATATGAAGAAAGCTATTTTAATTTGACATCAGAATTAATTTTTTTTTTAAGTACATGTTACCAAGAAAACCTTCTACTAGATTCAGCCACTTGGAAGTAATGACAAGATATTTCATTCCATTATAGTAAAAATAAAACAAACAAAACCAAAAAACCACCACAAAGAAGAATGCCCCAAATCAGAGAGAAGTTAGAATCTGTTCAAACTAGTATTAAGTTTTGCCATAAATAACAACAGATAGGAACTATGGCTGTACCCAAAATAAATGAGATCACAGACACAAGAACATCAGCACCACTGTCAAATGAGTAAACAGAGACATTTCCTGCAATTCTAAGCCAATAAATTGCTGCCATCTATGTTTATGTGTGGCACAAAGAAGCAGTCAGTTTAGATAGGACAGTCATTATACTGATGTATTTGGTCATGAACCAAGCTGCTGCATCTTATCTTGATGCAAAGCAATTTGCTAAAGTTTCTGCTAGAGCTTTCAGATAAACTGGTGTTGTAGGTCAACCCCAGTAGACAGCTACACACCACCCAGTTGCTTACTCACTCCCCCTGCCATAGGGCAGGAGAGGATGAGATGGACAAAAGTGAAAAAAACTTGTGGCTTCAGATAAAAACAGTTTAACAAGTGAAGCAAAGTGGCTCCCACAAGCAAAGCAACAGAAAGAATTCAGTCACTACTTCCCAATGGCAGGCAGATGTTAGGATTTTTGACATGTTTTATGGTCAAGATATCAGTTGCTTTATGATGATAACTCAGGCATTTGGTCTAGATGTGGTCTAGTCAGAGCATGCATAGGGGACACTTCTAATTTTTTATTTACCCGATTCGGATGTGATTGTGTTTTTTGCTACTGTTGGCTAACATTGGAGTTGGCAAACCTAAGAACAGATGTGTACAACTTCATGTATGCACATCTTTCATTTTTGTTAAAATCTACATATATCTTCATATTCAGCTGCTACGAATCTGTCTAACAACTTACCCTTAAAGAAGATTTTTTACTAAAGAAAGCCCAAATGTTCCCAAAACACGAATACATTATTAAATCATAAACAAAAATTTTAAGTAACAGATAATTATTTTGCCTCCCCTGTGCAAAAGCAAGGAATTTTTAAAAATAAAAATCAGTCTTTAAATAGAATGTTACAAATAAGAGTTGCTACAATACTCTTGTATTTGCTGCAATGAAGTGCTCACTGGCAGATTTACTACAAGTTCTAAATAAGGGACTGATGACATATTCACATGAATAGAAGACCAGAAATTGGCTTTGTTTCAGAGTTTTTATCTGATTGTCATTTTCTCTCTTAATTTGGAGACATTAAAACATTTCATTTTACTTCCCCTGCCACAGTGGCCCATCCTCCACTAAGGAAAATAGTCAAGTCACAATGCTGACCACTTCCTTTAAAAAAAGGTAACTAGTAGATTTGCAAAAGTAATTCTTCTATGCTGTCCATCATATGAAAACCTTAGCAGGAATCCCTAAGGAATAAAGAATTTTGTTCTGTATGAATAGGCAGTTGTCAGTCTAGCTAGACCAGTTTCCTGGAACAACTGCTTGTACTAAAGAACGAATATTAATATAGCATTAAACTTAAAAAGGAAAACTATCTGGTTTTCAGTAAGTTAAATCCATAACTGAGTCTGCTGAACTTCCAGCAAACTATGGGACTGACACAGATATACAGGTATCAGTTTTGTCTATATCAGCTCATCCAACAGGACTATTTTTCAAGTGCCTCATGCTGAAGCATTTATTTTGTTAAAACAGTGAGAGCACAAAACAAAGCTTTGAGCTGTAAAATCTTATGGCTGGACACACTGTTATAGCCTTGTAGAGCGATAAATCAGTAAGTATCTAAGAAAAGCGTTCACCTACACAGAGTCCACAAGGAGGATCCAGGTGTTCATTCCAGGAAACATTTCCAGGTAAAGCACTAAGATAAACCATACCTTCTCTATTACTCTGATCAGTAAAAGGAAATATCTTTCTCATTAGTTATGCTACAGACTCAAAACTGATTATAAAGTGACCCATTTTATGGCAGTTGTTATAATTTCTCTGGTACTCACATAGCATAAGGGTTCTTCGGATGCTTGCCCTAAGATATGCATTTATAGAACACCATCTGGTACTTCACACTGATCAAGTTTTGCTGTTACCAACATGCTACAAGGCCTTGTTTCCCTAAATATAGAAGTGTTAAAATTATCCACAGTGTTAATCATCTATTACACTGAACTAAATAGTGCTCCCACTGATTTGTGATTTTTTGTTATTGTTTTCTTAAAATGTACTCACAGTATAAAATTTTGCCATTTCAAGAGAGCGTGTGATGATAGCTATACATAGATACTCTTGGGCTGCTGGTTTCAGCAGTGTCTGAAATATAAACTCCTAAGCAGCAGAAATAGAAATTCTTAAGTGGCAGTTCAAGAATCAAAAATTTTTGGAGGGCACGTGACCAAAGCACATGACCGCAACTGGTGCTATTTGCAGTTTTGTCCAACTAGAATGCCCTTTCAGTCAGAAGTCAGAGGGACACCAAGAGGTCAAAACAAAGGAAATGTACAGTGCTCCTTTCCACAAGGCACACAAAGAGAGATGAGCATCCTGAGTCCAGAGCTCTCAGCTATGTACTATTTCTCAGAAAAGAATTGAGGAAAGAAATTATACACAACACTATTTCCTAAATTCCTAATGATACTGCTCAGATGCTTTGTGCCACATAGAGCAGATAGATTTGGGATTGATACAGGCTAGAAAACTAAACTTATTATGCTAGTTCAGTCATGATATATCTATCAGGGTGGTGATAGGTAACATAGTTGTACCTAATCCAGATACAGAAGAAATGCACGAATAGAGAAACTTAGAGAAGCATCTCACAGCAGGCTGTAAGAGCTATGACTAAAGGAAATATAGCATAGAAGAAAATGAACAAGTGGTCCACTTTTGAAAGGGAATACCAATATTACCGTCCACTCCAAGTTCTGACAGGTTTTGAAAGTACCTAAGCACTGACAAACCACATGCTAATTCTATAAGGAGGCTACAGGAATGGATGTACGAACTATCACTGAAACACAAACACATAAGGAAAAAGGTTCACGTTGAGGTAATTTACAAAATGGAAAGTCCTGAAAGGAGAGAGAGCTGCAGCTGCCAAAATGCAATCCAAAGACCCCGAAAAGAGAAAAAGGGCAACAAAATAACAACATAGCATTAAGGAGCACTGTCACAGGGGTGCAATATAGCTACACCAGAGGGCATGGCTTGCAGTAATAGGAAGGCCTCTTTCCAATTTACGACAGGATTAAAGATCCTTAGAGTAAAAGATTCAGACTCGGATAGCTTATGGTTTTGTTTTGGATGCTGCTGGGGACACACGCCACAAATACGCTTGTCAGTTTATCTGTGCTGACATTAAATATGGGTTAGTTCATTATGATGACTCAGATAATCTTTTCTTATGTGCAAAATATTCTAAATTATTTCCTTTACCAACACAAAACTTTTTGATAAGTATTCTGTGCTTGAAAACAGCTGAGCTCAGATGGCTTCTAATAGACAATTTTCCCAAGTTGTTTTTATTCTTTTCTTCTTTAAGCAATGACCAAAATTTGTGAGGTGGCTAACAATACAGCTGTAAGGATGCCAATGCTTAATAATACAGTGTTATTACAGAAGTGTACAAAACACCTATGATTATCTGTGATAAGTCAATGAATTTTAATCTGATTAGTGATTTAAATACAGCTAAGAAATGTTTTTTGAAGTTACTCATAGATGAACACTATTATTTCCATTTTATTCTTCAGAAGTGTTCTTGGTGAAATGAGTCTGATGTACTAAAAAAACCCAACATCACTGCTAAAGTACAATGATTTGCTTTTAGATTTTTTTCAACCCTGATTTTAAAAGGTCAATTTATGCATTCTCTTTAGCCTAGTAAAAGATTTATTTTTTTTTTCAGCTCTAGAACAAACTATATCTACACTTTAAACATTATTCAATTTTTATCTGTTATTCTACAGATGGGACTAACATATGCCATATGTTAGCATCAGGATAAGAGCATTTCCTTCAATTAACCTTTACTGCATAACAACCTGAGCAGTCACTCAGGAAGAAACATATAAGGAATCACACCTGCAGACTATGTATGCAAGGCAAGGTTCGTCTCATCCTCTGACACACTAGCTATAAGAATCACTTATCTACACACCTCTGCCCATTATCTACATGTGTGCTTATTGTATGCGACAAGACAAGGATGTCTTCTGAGCAAGGGAGAAAAGGGAAACTTAACACCGATGCTAAGACATGCACATGTGACCCCAAGGGGTACCCACAGCAGAAGGTGCGCCTACGTGGTATTTCGCATGAACAAACTCACTTCACCTCTTTTTTGAGAAGGTTAGAAGCCATTCGTTATTACAGTGAAAAATGAGATTAATTACACTTCCAAGACTTCTAATAAGCAACCAGTTTTAGCATTATCACATCTATCCCACCACCCCCTCAATATTCCTCAGAAACAACTGTAAAGTTTTATGCCTAATTTTTGGGGGTTTTGATGTTGAAAAAAACATAAAAAGTGAATAATTTAGGAAAGTTCTTATTTCAGACTAGTGAAAAATCATAATAATTTGGTATATAACTAAATACATAGCAATGATTTGAATGACAATCTTCTCAATCCTGCTATGTGGAGTTTTTTTTAGTGTTAAGACATTTCAAAACATATACCTCTAATGCAGGAAATACAAAGCAAGTAAAAAATGCAGCCATAGTACTTAGATTCATGAAATAAAGATTAAGTGTGAGATCATTGGTTTATTTTAAAGAATATACTACAATAGATCCGTACACTTCAGCTGAAATTGCAGCCTAACTGTGCCTAGTGCTGCATGTTTTATGAGAGATTTCTTTCATAAAAGAGCTCTCAATCTAAATAGATAGGATTGATAATAGATTTCCTGATCCCTCAACAAGTTATCTGCTTTCCGGACAATGCTATCTGGTTCTTAGTACAATGGCCTAACAAGTGTTACTGCACTAAAATGAAGAATGACACAAGCCACAAAACAGACTAAGCAGTAGATAGTAATATGTTTTAAAGGAAGACAAAAAAGTAGAAAACAACCAGTGACTATAAAAGAGTAGAAGTAGAGGTATGATTGAAATCACACACTGGGATTACTGAAAGCACTTACAACTGCCTAGATCAGTCAGAAATTTAGAGACAGCCCCAGTGGGACATATTGAAATATCATTTATAATTTTTTTTAAGTGTGGAGACACTTATAGCAGGTCTACAATCCTGTGCACATACTCATGACACAATACTACATGGTACAATTGATATCATACAATCACAGAGTGGTTTGGGTTGGAATGGACCTTAAAGATCATCTGGTTCCAATTTCCCAGCCCTGGTCAGGGACACAAAATTAAAATGCAATTAAATAAAACTAAGATCTGCAGCTTTTAGTTACTTCATACTAGCTGACAAGCATACTAAAATGTTTGTAATTACTGTACACATGCACCTCAGATTTCCCCACTGCCATATTTACTACAGGGTGCTATGCATCCCTGTTCTATCTTGAGTCTGCAAACCCACTCAGGTGTTTATGTATCACGTGTCTGGGAGCAAATGCCCTGTCCTGAATGCCAATAAGAGGACACAGTACCCCTCTCAGAAAAGTACAGAAGTACATGCTTAAATACATCTTACCTAGGAAACACTTATGGTTGTAATACAATTTAGACTGATATTCATAGTAAGTGTTTATCTGAAATTGAACTAGATATGGCTTGTATGTTTTACTGTCATAAAACCCATCACACCAGAATATTTCATTTACAAGTGTGGGCATTTCTATTTTTCTTCCATAAATAATAGCTTGGTATTCAATACTAAGCTATACGCAACCCATGACAGCTTCAAAGGAAAGCTACAGATGGCACTGCCCCTTGACCTGCTTACACAAGAGACAGAGTTTGAGGTCAACTTGCATGAATTACCAGCATATTTAGGATCCCTCCTACCCAGAATCCCATTTGTTCTCTGCCAGTATATATTAGGGATGTAAATGATTGTAAAATTTTATGCTTAAGTACTGTTTTGAGATTTGTCTTTACAGATAGTGGTGCACTCTTCTCAGTTTGCTGAATGCTACTGTTGAACAATCCACCTGAAGTTAAGCACCGCTCCCTTCACTGAGGTTCCTAAAGCTGAAACCCAGCAAATCACATTTTCTGTTCTTTAAACTTGCAGGTTTGTTTTTAAAATCAACTAAGCTAAAGAAAAAAAAAGTTACTTTTCAAATTTTACTGAAAAAAAAAGACTACAACTGACATTTTATGTGTGTGCCTTTCTCATTCCTCGTTACTCTTAAATAACAATAACCATGAGAAGAATAGAACGGCAATCATCAGCTGCTTTATTGCTTCAGGAATCAGAACTGGGTTTGATTCTTCACACGTTTAACTGTCTTTGATTTTCCTCTTTCTAGTGGGCAAATATCTGACAAATTCTAAATTTACGCATGATAACAATTAAGATTTCCATTTAACAAAGCAATAGATGCTTCCGATTTTTCAGGAAATAATCTTCCTTTTTCAGAGAGAAAGTAAAATTCGTATTCGCACAGCTGCTTCTCAACACTATCCCCATCTCTAAGCCTAAGCACCCTGCTTCCAAAGGAACCTTTAAAAAGCCCTCTAAACACCACCCAGATAAAATAGTGCTCACAGCCAAGCACTCTGGGCAGTCTGCAGTTTGCTAGACCCTAAAGAAACTCAAGCGTTTGATTGTATTCAGTAAGTGCCAACAGGACAGAATAATCCAGCTACTTGCTCCAGCTACTATGATTCCTTTTCCAGAGATGGATTTTCAGGGTATCATAAAATCAAACGTGCAACAGGAATGCTTCAAGCTGACATAACGGACAAGATGAGTACACAGTAATGAAAAAGCAAACAGCAAAGTGAAAGGAAAAAGAGAAAGGAAGTAGGAGGACCAGACTCTGAAACCAATGAATCCTTCTAAAAATGTCCACTTCTTGGGTAATATGATCAATACTATGGCAAGATCACATCCTTGTCTACTGTATTACTGAGAAACAAAGCATTAAGAAGTCCATTTCCAATACTCCACTTCGCTGGATTCTTTAATCTCCTCTCCCTACTTTGAAAGATAATATCTTGGATGAGGCTAAAGGATAGATGTGGCCTAACAGGCATGAGAAAACTGAGGAGAAGGGAAAGTGCATGTCTGCAAGAAAATAAAATGAGAGAATTAGTTTTCACAAACAATAGTAACCAGGCATATTAAAAATCTAGATCCTTCCAAGTAACACAACTTACTTCAGGAGTGAAGTACTTAACGTATTTCAAAGTGCTCTTCAGATCAGTGTCATTCATATTTATTTATAATAATTAAAATCAGTGTTCTGTATCTGTTTATTATATGTATTCACATGTGTATAAAACCATACTTTTTTTTTTTGTCAGGGCTACAGCTTTTCACTGAAATAATTATCTTATACTGGTACTTAACATAATTCTCCTCCGGGTATAAGCTGGAGAGATAATGTTATTACTTTGGAATAACACTTAAGAACTGTACACTTAGGAGGGAAGAGCTGCTTCACTGTGATGAAACAGATAAACTGGCACTACTCTGGGTGCAATTGAGATATGATACTAAGTCTACCTCTATTAGCAGATACATAGCAGATATGTAGCATCAAAATCCTGTGATATCATCATTGTAGCAGCCCTCTGATGTAACTATTTCTAGATTGCAGCTAGCAAACCAAAATCAAAACACAAAAGGCAAAAACTGCAATAGGATTTAAGCACCTGGAATAAGACTTAAATAGAATTTACTTATTTAAATTTCAAGATGGAAACTTAAAAGCCCTACCTAAATGAAAAAAAAACAAACATACAAACAAATAAAACCCAACAACTAATCAATTGACCAAATAATGAAAAAACTCTGTTACTATCTGACTGGGCCTGAAGAACAGTTGTGTGTCAGGTTTGGGTTTTTTTTTAATTCCTTGGTGCTGAACAGATTATCTATCCCAAACCTAACTCCTGTTTTGAGTCACAATCTAGGTTTCCTATATATGTCACTGCTTTCTCTCAGAGAAATGTTCACAGAGATTTTTCTAGCTTGCCATGACCCAGTCCTGGCAACTGTGATACACGTTCCTAGTCTGAGCCCCTTAACTAGACCCCACCACTTTCCTGTACCAGCCCTTTAAACTACTTGTAACCTAATCAAGACACAAGGTGCTATAAAACAAAGTGTCAAAACACATTTCAATCTTCGTTATAATAGCTCTTGCTCCAGAGACTGTTTATATGTTTGACCCACCAGCTGTTGGGTATAAAATCCACAGAGTCTTTGGAACAGGGACTGAAGCTCCAGTCTTCCACTCTGCAAACTGCAAACCTCACAGGTGTCTCTTGCTTACTCTCCCCCTGCCTGGCTTAATTCAGCTGGGTCTTTTCTCTACAAGCCAAAGGTGTTCCTGGGGCCTCCTCTATCAGCCTCTTACAGCCATGCATGCAGTTCTTCTCAGTACGAATAGAAATACTGAGCCTCATCATGCACATCCTCAAAAATGTTACTTAACTACTAAATAAAATTTTATCTCCCTGTGAGCATCCCATTTCAAATGAAAAGAGGGACTTCAGTTTTGATGCCCATCTCCAGGGCAGGGTGTTACCACCACAGGTTTTGAAAAAAGGAATGTGCCTCCTGGTACCTAGATATTAAGACAAGCTGGACTAAAAAGGGCTGTGATTTGCAATAAACTGCTAGGCCCTGTCTCTCAGCTGAGACTACTAACTTCTCTAGATAGGAATCGAATGCCCATTACTTGGTAAGAAAGTGCACACAGGGCTTGAGTCTCTCCTTTAGGCAGCAGGTGCATAAGAGACTAATTTTTCTTGCTCCAGCTTAGCCTCTTTGAAGATTTAAGTCTACATGACCTTGCCAAGGTCACATAATACTTTCCCGCACAGCAAGAAGTAAAGGCTGACACCATAGTAACCCAAATCTCAGCCTGAAACCATGGTAACGGGATCATCTTGCTTCAGGCATCCTACCTTAGGTATTGAACACAATTTCAAAATATTCAAATTGAAATAAACTGCTTTTAAGCAAATCAATTTTCTGACACTGATTCCTTCAAATTATTACAGCATAGATTTTCAAGATGGCCCATAGCTCTTATTAGAATCTTTAAGGCTGAACTCTTAAAAATGGTCGAACATTCATCTCCATACATCAAAGAAGAATGGATACTTAGAAAATTCTGTCCTAAAATTCCCTTGAAACAGTGGGGAAAGACACAAGGGTTTCTGTCTCCACACCTGTGGATATTCTTAAAAGCCTTTTCTGTGAGTTTCTCCTTTAATATAGAAAAATGCTACAGAAAGTACCACCAGTTGTGCAGTCTAACCAAAATGAAGATAAAATAGGAAGAAAAACCCTTTTTGCACTGACCAGCTCCTTTCATTTTCATCAATCATAAGGTTATTTGTAACACTAATAAATGCAAGATTGCTGCTTTCAGTTTCATTAATCTTAAGGTTATTTGTAAAAATAACAAGTCCAAGATTTTCTGGCAGAAATGGGATTTTCATGTGATGATTTTCCTTTAAGCAACCAGTAAAGTAATTAAAAAAAAAATGTAGCCTTACTCTTTAAGCTTTTCTGAAGGCTATATACAAATTTATGACTGACACGCCTACATTCTGTTTGGCACAATTAAAATAAAGTAGGGATCATAGTATGCTTTGTCTCTTGCATAATCACAAAATCTTAATAGTGCCATATAGAGGTTTCCTAATCAAAATGTGTAGTGAGATGTGTACACACCACAGCAAACACGAAGAAGCAAATGGGACAGAAGGAACAATACTGATCAGAACAGTTTGATACCTAATCCTTTATCATCCAGTGACATTTATTCAAACGCAGAGATCATTTATATGAATTTAAGCAGTTCATTCATTACAATAGAAAAAAATGTTTAATATAATTATATTTTCAATATAGAATACAATGAGAGTTCTCAGTAAATTAATGCCAATTTGTTTTATAAGGTATCTAAGTGCCTGACTCCCAGTGTATTATTATGAAACAGGCTGCCAGTAGAGGATGTCTTTCCCTAATGATAGTTGGTATATGTTTTCAATCAAGAGAGTTTCTTTTAGAAAACAATTTTTTTAAGTCTCTAATGTAACTGTCAATATTTATTATCCACATAAATATAAAATCCTTTTGTAAATATTACTGTTTTATTGGCATTAGTCTTCTGACAAGCAGTAACACATGTTAATTATGCATTGCATAGTATTTCTCTTAATTATGGCCTTTCTTGTTGATCAATGTCCTTGCCTCTTATATTGTTAGAAAGGGTAAACAGGAGCATACCACTTAACTTTATACCATGCATTTTAAAAGCACTTCTATTCTTTCTCTTCTTTAACTTTTTTTTTTATACTAAATAGCTCTAATGCACACAGCCTGTATGTAGACTCTAAATCAAATGCACAGAATATTCATCTGCAAAAAAAAAAAAAAAAAATTGTGTGGAGGAATATCTATTACATAGAAGGAGAAAAAGGTAACTTGCAAGTTGAGTCCATTTTTGAGCACAGAAGTATGATTTGCCTGTGCAGTTCATCGATGGCTAAAATACCTGAAAATCAAGACATCTCTTAGTCTTATTTGGGGATTTGGGGAAAATACATTCCGCTCAGAAATAAGTGAAAGAAAAACTTTTTTTTTTTTTCTAACCCTGTCTTGTTTGTGTGAAATGCACACCAAGCAGCCAGCTAGACAATGAATTATATTCAAAAAGATCATTGGACTAAAGTCAACAGTAACATTAACATTACCATCTGATAACCAACAGCTACAAAAAATATCATGAATTCATTAGGGTACTGAAAGAACTTACTCTCCTCTTCTTCAGCTCTATGTAAAAAAAGTGAAATGAGAAAGAGCATCTTCAGCTGCACAGTACATACCAATGAGCTAGGATGCACCTGGATTGTGTCCCATTTGAAATGTATATATACACATACAAATAATTTCAGTGCGTGTATATATACACACACTAAAACCAAAAATAAAATAGACTTTGACTGTGACCTAGCTCTCCAGCAGTACATATCCAACTGCAGTTGAATCTGCAGAAAGCACTATATGCAAAAAAACTCATTGCTATGGACCATAAACGGGCTCTCCTCAGTTAAAAGATCATTTTCAAAAATGTTTGGGTTTTTTTTTTTTTTTTTTGTGAGCATTACACATTTATCCCTATTGTACGGCCTACTGCAATTTGACTGGTTTTAACAGACCTGCCAGCACTACTCTAGTTAACAATAGGAAATTACTAGGACTATCTTATTCACCCTGTGCTATACATTCCAGCCCACACTGTATGCCTGCTCCACTGACACTGTGCCCCGAGAAGCTTATCACACCAGCTAACATTGGTGATGCTTTGCACTGGCATCAAAATGATCAAGATGCCTAAACAGTGTATGAATACACTGTGAGCTGTACATACACACCTATCAGTGGCTACAAACCTTCCCTCCCTCCAGTTTTGGAACAACATTATAGCCATTTGAGCTCTTTTTATATCAAATTTATTTGCAGGTAAACATGAAACAAACCTCACAGTTCTCTGGCAAACAAAGTGTTTCAAGCAACAATGAATAGAAATTGCAATCTGACAGGTTAGCTCTTTTGCTGAAGTTCTGAAGCTGATATTATGGTTGGAAAAACATTTATGCAAACTGCTCAGAAATTTGCCTTGGTCTACTGCCCATCCAATATCTTATTTCTCTGATGGAGACTCATTTCAATGTAATCATATTCCCAGTAAAAATTGAATAGTGCAGGAATGGGAGATTGGACACAAGTTATTCAGTTCAAAACATATGAAATATTATTAAACCTGACCATAGGGCTCTTCAGGAGGAAAGAAATGTTTACTTGACTACATTTAAAATACATTTTATGTGAAATCTTGATTTTGTAGTAAATATCCCTGCTCATCTCTTTGCCATTCTGTAGTAAACATGATCTTGTGGAAACATAAAGCTTATTTCAAATCCTAAAAGGTAATTAAAGTTGAGACAGTTCAGAGGGAAAAGAAAGAAAAAAAAAAACAACACGAAAACAAACAAACAAAACCTATCACCAATGATTTCTCTGTGCGTAAGGGAAGTTTTAATTAAAAGGCCCAGGAGAATAATCTGCAAGAAATGAGACGGCTGCTGCTAATTTGCAAGGGTCTCAAGCAGATACAGTAAATATGCAACAACTAAAGTTGCTGTGATGTTGTTCATTTTAACACTTACTGGGAAATCTGTTCCCTTATCTTCTTCCTCCTGAGTGCTCCTTGGCAACACAAACATTTGCCCTCCCAACGACAGGGTTGCAAACTCCACGACAGAAAGTTTTTCTCTTCTGTAGCATATGCTGAGCCTTGGGTCCGTTGTTACACACGTTCACGTCAATTACTCTGGTAGGAGGAAAGATTCCAGTTCCTTGGCCACAAGCCTCTATAAAAAAGCCCTGAAGCAATCCGGGTAAGGAAATCCCCTCTTCCTCAAGCTAACTGGCCTGCTGAGGCTCTGCTCCAGCTATTGGACACAGTCCTGGCTTCTCAAATTGCCCGGAAGAAAAACGGCAGAGAATGGCCTTCCTTTGCTCTTTTTTTCAAAGAGCAAAATGAAGGAGGAGGATTCCCTCTCTTCCCTTTCTCTGTCTTCATCTGCAACTTGCAGGTCTATGGCCCCACCAGGTGCCCCACAAGAGATGACAAAGTTTCATCTGTTGGAGAAAGCAGCCAGCCTCGCCCTGTGCATGTTCTATTCCAAGCCCTAAGCTTACAATGATAACGCAAAAGACAGGTTTAATAGTATCTATCCACCTGCCCACCACAGATGCCAATCTCAAGAACTATGGAAACAACTGATCCTTTCTGCTCGTGGCCTGCAATAGCTCTGCTAAATATTAGATCAAGAAACTCGGGATCTAGTCTTCATTTTAGGAAGAAGAAAGTATGGTGTACTGGGGGCACAGAGAATTATCAAAGCTAAATTAATTTGCTAACTAGATGAATAACTGCCATATATCTCTTATTTCTTTCCTCCAAAGGGTAAATTTTATCATAGGTGAAAAGTGACCATTAATATTTGCTCAGAATTCTTACCCCAACTTCATTCTAACCAACTGATATCACAGATAAAATCTAGTAAAAACATCTCTCTCTTTTTCAAATTATTTTTTAGTACTTTCTTCTCTGCATTCATAACAAAGAAAATCACATCTATTTTGGGTTTTCTTCTTGTTATACAAGTAAAAATCTCTACTCTCATTTATCTCCATCCACAGTAATTTTGAATTTTAACAGAAGGGCAACTCCACTTATATTTCCAGATAAAATGAGAAGAAAATTAGTTCTTCCTACATTGCATGTTGAATTGTGCTATTATCCTACACACAGCAGGTGCCAATTTTTACAAAATCATGAAGTGTCATAATTATAAGCAGAATTACTTGTTTAAATTTAAGAAGCAGATAAATAACAAACAAGAATGTTGATTATCCAACTGTAGAAAAAATATCTGTCTGATGAAACTGGTATTTTTTTTTTTTTGTTCTAAGGGGCAGGATGTATTTAACATGTAATGGTTGCTTTAGAGTACTTTTAAAGAATATTATTTTAAGTGTTTCTCAAGTTACCCATACAAGCATTTACAGATACTATCATTAACTATTGTGGCATTGAAAGAGAGATGCTACATCCACTTACACTGCTTGGTAGCTATGTTTTGAGAAACCTGGAAGGAAAGTGAAGAGGTAAGGTCTGAAAAGTGGCTCTGCAATACTTTTCTATCTAGTTAGCTCTTGCCTTCCTGCCATAAGACATCTTGCACATGGAAAGCTCTCATTCCAAAACTATCTGTATGGTGGGAAGCTGATACAGCCATTTGAAAATATTGAGAATATTATACACAAGCACATTAATTGGAAGTCTCCATGAGTGCTCTAATGCCTAAATTATTACAGTACCTCACTCCTTAATCTTTCTGGCTTTACCAGTAGTCACCTCCTATAACCGGGTCCAATTGTTTTGACTATTCCTACTAGACAGACAGAAAGAGCTCCTCCATATATTTCCAGTCTCAACTGACTTCTGTCTAGAACAGATTGTTTTGGTGAAGTCAGTCCCCTCCCCTCTGTCATTTTAATTCTGGAATCCTAGTTTCTACTTGAAAATTTTGTTAGCCTCCAATTCCATTGCATTTCACGCCACTAAGTTTTATTCTCTTTGTATTATTTATCAGTGGTGTTAATGAAGTCTATGTCCCTGTTTCTGAAAAAGTTCATTTCTCTAGCATTAACTAAAAAAAACAGGTGCTAGAAAACAACACTGCTGCAAAAAAGTATACTGAATATAACACACTGAAGGCTTTTCCTGATCCACAATACTGCTTTGTAAAGCCACTGTATATGCTAGAAACTGTTAACGTAATACTTAGTCAATTACCAGAGCTAAGTGATGTAAAGGTCATTTTGCCACAATCTATCACCATCAGTTTAATTCAGGAAGTGGCACAGTGTCATAGACCAAAGTCTTATGTATGAAATAACACGTGACTCAATGACATTTTTTCTTCTATAGAGGAACCATAGGCATCTGTATAAGGGCCCCAGATGGTGAAACAAGCAGAAGAGGAGAAAGACTACAAATCCTCCACTGGATGTTAACCATCCTCTCTGAAAGTAAACATTACGATATTTACAGTAATAGATTTCAAGCTAAATTGAAACCAAATAAGAGACTTACAGACCCAGAAAAAAAAATGTCATAGTGGAGCAGATCAGCAGTTCACTGTCCTGCTTCTGCTACTGGCTGTCTGTTGCCTTCAGGCAGCTCTGCAAGAACTGCCTTTTGGATACACACCCCCTAAGTGCTTAATTATAGACTATCATGCCCACTGAGGAAGTCTTCTTTCTAACCTCTGTACAGAAACTGTTTTAATCCCCTAGTACACTAAAAAAAAGAACTCAAAAGGACAAATATCATCCTGAGCTGACAGTTTAGCTCATTTTTGAGCCAAGTCAAGTTTCAAAAACTCTGCAAGATTCGAGAACAACAGGAGACACTATGTAAACACAGTATTCTTGTCAACACTTCAAATGGCTGACCATTCATTTAACACACAAAAACTCTAAAGCTGCATTTCCCAGTAGCAAAGCACCTGTAAACAAGCATGTTAGCCAGTTCCCTTTTTAACCAAGAGACAGATACCTGACGTTGGATAAGGAACACGTATCACAAAACTGAACTGCTTAGTTGTATGTTAATTTTATAACACAAAACTGCAGCTTCCCACATGAATAGCAAGCTGAGCAGTACATGGTCCATAGAGTACACCCAATACATTTACTTCCAGTCGCCTGCCATTTCACCCTGAGATAAACAGTTGTGGTGGGTTGGCCCCGGCTGGCAGCCAAGCACCCACCCAGCTGTTCAGTAAATCCCCCATCCCCCTGCAGTACAAGGGAGAAAACAGGAAAATGAGAGCAAGAAAACTCATAGGTCGAAATAAAGACAGGGAAATTACTCACCAGTTACTGTTGCAGTCAAAACACACTCACCTTGCTGAATTCGACTTAATATATTGCCAATTAACATAAATTATCTCTCCCCCTTCTTATCACCACAGGTTACACTCAGTTCCCAAGTGTATAGTTTCATCGCTCAAGTATGCATCTGCCATTATTATACAGTTTATATTTTTCCTGGAAAAGCAAAGCAAATGACTGAGCTTTCCACTGTTGCACGGTAATATCAATTTTTGTGTGTGACACTGGAGGTTTTTTGTTCATTCACTTGTAGTCTGGCAGGAATGCAAGAGCCAAATATCTTCAGGCAAAGCAATTTTAAAAATAAAGAGACAGATTACTCATATCTTTACAGCCAGTTTGTAATGAATACACAAAGGAAGAGAGAATGTGACAAAAGTAGCGAACATGCTCCTGAAAACTGGAAGCACAGTGGAGAAAGAAGGCTTCTGGTCTACCAGAACTGGTACCTTAATTAGGCAATTATAACTATTAAACATTGACAAAGCTCCAGGCCTAGATGAATTACAAACAAGAAATCTGTAGAAAAGTGGTAAGGGGAAAAGGAAAGCCATCAGCAGGATTTGTATTAACTTACCAAGTACAGAAGGGACTATAAGAGAACTGGAGTAGCAGCTAATGTAATTATTTTTACTTTACAAGGTTCCAAGACCCTAGAAAGCCCAAGCTTCTTATCCTGGACTCAGTTATGCAGAAGACAGAAAATTATTAAAGCAAATTTAGAAATGCATGACTTAGAAGACCATGATAGTAGGTTGAACACATCAAAAAAGTTGGTTGTGACAGACAAATTTACTTGAATTCTTTTAATATGTTACCTACCTGGAGACAATAGCAATGTAACGGACAATTTATCTGTAATTCAAAAAAGCATTTGATACTGCACCACAAAGTAGATTGATTTGAAAAGGTGGAGAACATGTTTTTGAGAAGAACTGATGAAAAAAATTCAAATCTACTTAAAGATACATGTTGGAAAGAAACATGTGGAGTGTGGAGAAGAAAACTGGAGCTGCTGGGATCATTACAACTGGCAAGTTTAGATTATTTTCTAGAGTTGTAATCTTAGAAATGTTATGTTCAAAATTATTACATTTGCTGGTGGCACACAATTTCTAAGGCAACAAAAACAGAGGAGAAAGCAATTTCAGAATCACCTGGATAATTTAGGTTTATAGTCCTATTTATGGCTCACATACTCCACTCAAACACAGCGAGATCAGGGACCTAAAGTAATCTCACAAAACTGCAAAGTGACCATTGAGAACACATGTAAATGGGAAAAACAAGGAAGTACTGTGCATAACAAAAAAAAAATCATCTAGTGACTAATAAGAGAAAAAGCAAACAAGTTGTGGGGTATGAAAAGTATACAGAAAAGAAGTGGAAATTATTCTAGCAATGTGCAATGGGACATCATTTAAGTGGATCATAGCCTAATGACTAAGAAAGTTATTAAGCAGTTTCCCTGTTCCAATATTGGCTCTAAAAATAAAATGTAACTTAGATTAAATGCTCAAGACTGTTGTGTTTTCTGGACATCAAATATTTGTGAATTCTGTCCAGAAATGAATCAGCCTCTGGACTCAAAATTGTAACCACTAATACTTTAACTTCTATATATTGAATACAATTATCATTATGAAATTATATGTTGTTGAATTATTTTTTTTTTAACAGTCTCATATTGGGCTTGACTCTATATTGAGTTACAATACTGGGGTGAGAATTTTAGTTTTATCCAAATTATATAGGGATGAGATGAGAGAGAAATGAAACACAGAAAATAATCGATTCAAATCTTTAGCACCATAGCTTAGAGAAAATTAAAAATAGTTTCAGAGAAGATAATTTCTTAGGATTGCTGAAGCAAAAAAATTGATGTAAAAAAACTGTCTGTGACTGGAACTAATACCCAAAAAAATATGGCAGTTTTTATATTGTAGTATAACACAGAGTATCCTTTCTTTAGATAATCCAGTCTGAGAATAAATGAGGAATAGTGAATTTAAGATGAAACCGAGTTTATGGCTGGAGGAGGAGGAAGGTCAGTCTTGAGGATTAAAAAAAAAAAAAAAAAAAAAAATCCCACAAACAACAAAAAAAAACCACACAAAAAAAAACCCCACAAGGTATATAAACTAATCTATCTCTGGTGGAAAAGGCATGCTTTGGCAAATCCATAGCTGTATCTTGTCCCGTATAAAGATATTACTGTATGTTTCTAACTTTTATGTGGCAAGACAATAGGATTTTCTGCCAAAGTACCACAGAAAACAGCCAGTTAGCTGATTAGAATGGCCTGAGGCACAGCCTGTGACTGTGAAATGAGGAATTCATTAACTGCTAGTAAAAGGCTTCAGTCAAAAACATGTTAGGGGAGATTTTGGATTACTGGATTTGCAACTTTGCACATAAAATAGTGTCTTTCATCTTAATGAAATCCGTATGCCGTTCAACTTTCATTCATTCAATAATTGCCATGTATCAGAGCGGACAATCAGAAGAGAAGGCTTAACCTTCAGCAGACACCATCACCATCCAAGTGGCAGCATATGTTAACTTTTGCTTTTATGTGAATATCCAGGTTGTGTATGTATGTAAGACTGCTGATTTTAATGTTTATTTTGTCCTTACCTTCACTAGTAAAGCTTACAGTGATAATTTTGGCAGAGCTGTTGCTTAATTAATTTCAAATATAATTAAAAACATATTTTGATATAAGCTGTATTGCCAAAGTCAAATATATACCAGCTAAGTGAAATTAACCTTCAAGTGATACTTGAATAACAGTAAACCACAAGGGTATGTAATAGATTAGATATACAATAATTCACCTCATTAATCTCCTAGGAAACAATAACCACAACAGTTAAACACTGTAATTAACAAACCCTATTTCAAACTTAATTTTAATTTCATACGACTTTGCAATATTATCCAGTGCCATTATAGAAAAGACAAACAAAAGATAAAGCAAATATTAAGTTATCTAGAGAAGACATCAAAAATATCCTCACCTCTTTGACCTGTGACAGGGAAGAAAAAAAGCCAGCACTACTTTGACTTATTTCTGTCCCAGTCTGTGCCACAATGGCTCCACTTCATCTGCAAATAATCTCAGGACCTATCAATTCACAGCTTCTGTTAGGTCACAAGTACTCTGTAGACATTTCGGGTTCTCTCTGCTATCAACATTCATAATTCAAATAACCCTTCCCTGTGAGGACTACCAGTTTGGATAACACACTGTAGCATAATGATGGTGATTTAATGTGCATTTGGGTTTTTTGCCCTTATGTTGGACTACACAACCGTTTTTAAAATTAGATGCAAAAATAAATCCGTCTCTGTCACTCCACTTGCCAATGGCCTTCAATTCCCCATCACTTCTTAAGCCATCCATAGTGTTAGACTTGCTGTCCTCGGCAGTGAGAGGAGCACACAGTGATCTTCCCGGATCACAGGATCCCACCACATACACAGAGAACATTTCTCCCTGCCTGCAATGCTGCTGCCTGGGGCAGTATGGGGAAGCCAACATTTTGTGTCAGGAATGCTGACACAGAAGATTGGCAAAATGTAGAATTAAGTTCTGTAGGTAAAAACATGTACAACATGAAGACCTGAGGATTATTGCTTTGCAGAGGGCTCTTAGGATTTGGTCAGGAACCACAAGTATGACCTTACATAGAAAAGGAAATGCAGCTCAAAATAGCAAGGTAAGCCTGGCACCTTCAGCATTAAAACTCAGATGGTGTCAACATCAAAGAAATTAGTTAAGCATGGAGTTACAGGAAAGCAGCTCTCTGCTGTATGAGCAAACAGAGACACATCAGTTTCTTGGGTATCTTCTACCTCTTTACAAGATAAGTAGAGTTAGTCTTTTTATTTAATGGGCTCACAGTCTAAGTTCATAACAACTGCCTGTATTTTGCATGTGGATTAAGCCAGATATCACTTAGTTTACAACTGTAAATCTAAATCTGATTTTTAAAATTTCTGTATATTTATATTCCTCATTCAACTACAATATAAAATAAGAGGTAAAGTGTTTGTCCTGATTATTTTGATTTTAGTCTTTTAATAGGTGTCAAGTCTGTGAAACTACACTCTGATTATTTATCTTCTGCTTTTTGACCTTTTTTTTTTATAGCTCTCCAAGGAGAAAATGATATATCTTTTTAAAAATCAGTTCATGTTCTCATAGAACAAAAAATAACAGCACTGAGAAAGCCATGTTCAAAAATATAAATGTTGCAGAGAGAATAAAACTCATTCATTTATAACATTTTTCCGTTAAAACAATGTAATAACTACTGAAGTTCAAATGATATATGAGTGTATCCTTGAAGAGGATATTCTGTACATCTGATAAACCATAAATACTATAGTATGTACCTCAGGCAGAACAAGAACATCTTTGCACGATCCTGGAAAATATACAGTGTATATGAAGATGAGTTATGAAGGTGAACAAATTTCATACATCTAGTTTCCTGGTGGACACCCACAATTTGCAATTTAATCATCCACAAGTTATGGTGTGTTCATAATTGTATTAGATTTTGAAATAAGACAATATTAAGCTTTAAAAACAGCCCACCTTTTCAGGTTTATGATAATTTATAAAGGAAATAGCAGTTACAAACAAGGTGAATTAAAGCATTAGAGCTGCGCTGAACAAAAAGGCAGTATATTGCAGACAGATTCTTGAATCCACAACATAGAGCAACACTTTTATCATTGTCGTCTTTTATAGACTTCAGTTTTATACAAGGAGAAAAAGTCTAGTACTGTTATTCTGTAAGACTGGCTTTTTTTTTTTTTTCTGCAAGCTATTCCTAAGAATATCAAGACTTTCAAACTGAAAAAAGAATTAGTCTTAACCTCTACTTAACAACTGGAGGCACACAGGCATTATGCCTACAGATCCAGATCCTGGGAAAATTAGATTATATCAGTATATCTATTTTATATAAAATAATTTCAAAATCACTAAAATAGATAGATAAAGTTAATTTCATATTTTAATGGCTTAGACGCTCATCTGGTATAAAGCACAATTATTTTCTAGCTCTTTTTTTCAGTAAACATTTCATTACTTCAGGAAAAAAATGAAGCACTTGAAGAAAGATTAAGAGAGATCATACTATAATAAACCAGGCTAATACACATTTTTGGAAGTAGTAGACTTTTAATAAAACCTCTAATTTAAATTAAGTAGGCATTTAAACATGATCTTCCTATTTTATATAAAGTAAAACAGTGCTAGCAACAGAGACTGAACTAGACCTTTGCTTCACACTACATCTGATCATTTTGTGAGCAGGACCCTTTTCTTCGCTATGGGTTGGGAGGCATGCACTCCCTCAGGTACGTGGAAGTACTCTTGCACACCCCTAGATTACACAGGGAAGATTTTGGTTAAAAGGAATAGCAGCAATGACCACTTTAAGGATCTAGACTTGGATTTTCTTAGCTGTAGTCATGGGTACGTTTACTCTCTTCAGGGGAGGGAAATGAATGCTATCAAATTGAATTCTTCATTTGAGTCAAAATTATCTCTTTCAGATATTTTTGTGTTGTCAATAAAAACTATGAAGAAAAACATTATTTCTGATTGATTTGAACCGATCCTTTTTCCATTTTCAGCATTAACATAGAGCCAAAAGGGGGAGGGAGGAAGAAACCAAACAGGAAAAACCTTCATTGATGTAACAAAGTTCATGGGGCTCTCTGTGTTCATGTGGGTGGAAAAAGGGGAGATGCAAAGGGTGTTGAGGGCATCCTCCCATCATTTTTCCTGGTTACTGGATTATGATTCTACCCTGAGGATCAAGGTTAAACTGAAAGAGGAGGAAAAGGAGAGACCTGCAGGATGGCAGGAAACTGGCCTCATTCACAAAAAAAAATTAAAGCGAGGACCTGCTCCCTGATTTTGTCAGTAGAGGAGGGCTCTCCAGCCTTCTTGGCTTGCACAATCCCCTTTCTACTGGAGAATCAGATTCTCACCAGCCCCTTGCTCTGCAGCCCTGAACCGTCTGTGTGAAAAGGGCTGGGCAGTGCAGAATGAAAGGCTGGGTTACTCTCAGTACGCTTTTAGGCAGACATTGAAAGCAAAGACAACAAAGAAATCTCACTTGATTGCATTCTCTCAGCAGTGGAAGAGAGCTTGACAATGGTTCTGAATTTCTGGTGTCTTTTGCAAGATAGATAGGGAGTTCATATGTTTAATAAGTTTGAGCAAATGAAACCTCATAACTACCATTCTTTATCTAAAAGTGTTTATAAACATTTTCAAGCATGGGAGAATGCACTGATGAAAGACAACAAGCTTGTAGCTGTGCAGCTCTGTCACTGTCTTAGGCACAAGAAGTACAGAGGAGTCTGTAACACAGGTCTCAAACTTTGGGAAATAAATTTATCGCAGCATTTTACAACTTGTGTCTCTTTGTGTAAGCAACCTAACTTAATGTCATTACTGTGTTTATAATTACAAATTATAGTATTTAGATTTTCTATGAGAACAGTCAAAAAGTAAAATGTTATCATTAACTGTACTTATCTATTGCATTAATTCTGCTGACACCTTGAGGATTGCATGCATAGAAAGTTTAAAAAGCAAAGGAAACGCAGCACAGGATTTCAGGTAGGTATGTATCACAAAACAGTGTGATGGAGTACTCGCTTCTTGTCAGGAAACAAGTTAATAATGATATACCATGTTTTTTACTCAAGCTTGCAGTCTGTCATGAGTGGGGTCCCCCAGTGATTGATACTGGGCCTCACACTGTTCAATATTTTCATAAATACACCCTCACCAAGTTTGCTGCTGACACTAAACTGGATGGTGAGGTGGACACATCAGAAGGGAGAGCCATCCTAGAGACAGACCTGGACAGGCTGGATGAGTGGGCTAACAAGAACTGCATGTTTAACAAGGACAACAGCAAGGTCCTGCACCTAGGATGAGATAATCAAAGGGTACAGTACACTTGGGTCTATGTGGCTGGAGAGCAGCCTTGCTAAAAGAGACCTGCCAGTCCTGCTGGACAATCTGAACAGGAGTCAGCAGCACACTGCAGCAACAAAGGCAACTCAGCCACAGAGGCACTACTAGCAGAGATAGAGATGTGATCATCCCACTCTACTCAGCGTTTGCCAGGCTGCACCTGGAGGACTGTGTCCAGTTCTGGTCCCCACAAATCAAGAAAGATGCAGATAGACTGGAGAGGGTCCAAAGGAGGGCCACGAAGATAATCAAAGGGCTGGAGAACCTACCTGATGAGAAAAGAATGAAGGAGTTAAGTCTTTTCTCCCTGGAAAAGAGAAAGCTTAGTGTAGGGACCTTATAACGGTATTCCAGTACTTAACAGGCAGCTACAGAGAGGATGGAGACTCTGTTTAGACAAGGAGACACATGGAGAAGACAACAGGCAATAGGTTCAAGTTGCACCAGGAGAGGTTTCATCTTGATATAATAAAGAATTTTTTTACAGTGAGATCAAGCAACCCCTGGAACAACCTCCCCATTGACATGGTAGAGTCCCCATCACTGGAGGTTTCCCAAAACATGACTAGACAGGGTGCTAGAATAACTCATCTAGGCTTCCTTTACCACAAAAGATTGGACCATACAATCTTTCAAGGTCCTTTCCAGCCTGGGCTGTTCTATGGTACTATGATTTTTCCGTCAAAAGCTAGTCAATAATAGTATGGACTACATTATTTCAGATGCTGCGATAAACAAAAAAAAAAAAAAAAAAAAAAAAAAAAAAAAAAAAA
>WHYT01016707.1:0-32920 GCA_009806455.1 Tetrax tetrax
TTTTTTTTTTTTTTTTTTTTTTTTTTTTTTTTTTTTCTGACCAGAATAAGAGAAATGAGCTATACTAATACACTTTTATTGATGCTGAGTGTACAACTTAACCAACATCCTCAAAAATAGCAGCAGTTAGTGGGTTTTATATTGGACCATCCCATTGCTTGTCAGTTGTGCAGAGACATCCATATGTCTGCAGCCAGGAGTGAACAAATGAGAGAAAACTGCTACAAAAGTGTTCTGAACTGGCATTCTTTACGTTGTGTTCGTGATGGTGGTCACAAAACTCAGCAAATAGTAAATTTGTAAGGAATAGAACTACTGCAAATTGTTGTCTGTCTGTACTTAGGGGATTGTAGAAACCTAAGTGATCTTCAGTTAAAGTTAACCAAACATAAAGAAACAAAGCTGAGATATGTTGAGTTGATTTCTCTCTTAAATTCAGAGAGGTAACGCTTCTCTGTGTGCCAAAGCCTTTGTGCTTCTTGGGGCACAATAAGGGGGACTGCAGAGTTTAAAAGAAACAAATTATTTCTGATACTAATGTCCTCACCATTAAAAAACCCAAACAAACAAATCTTGTTTTCAACAAAAATAACAAAGTTATTACTAGGAAACTATTTCGGAATTACAGAGACAGAAGTAGGCACAATTTCAGAAACAGTCTGAGATCACTGATCTTGGCTCTTATAAGGATGATATCTGCTTTTTCTAGTGGTCTGATTTAAACCTCAGTTGTACATTATGAAATATATCTGGTTTGGTCTATCCCTGAAGCTAGAATTTATAACTAAAGAAAAATATATATTTGAAAGATAAGTATGTGTTTCTTTGGTTTATTCTTTTTTTTTCTTTAAGAACTTGGCACAGACTCACATACTAAATGAACTGATGTACGAGATGAAGGAGAAAGGAACAAAGTTAAAAATCTGTCATAGTTCAGACTCCCAATTGGTAAGTATGCAGAGAGAAATACAAATTTGGCAAAATGTGGGAAGAAGCTGGAGGATGTGAAATAGCATCGCTGTTAAGGACTTGCTCTTCAAGGCCAGGCTGGATGAGGCTCTGAGCAACCTGATCTGGTTGGAGATGTCCCTGCTCCTTGCAGTGGGGTTGGACTAGATGACCTTTAAAGGTCCTTTTCAACCTTAACTGTTCTATGATTCTTATTTTGCTGTTTCTTTAGCCTTTGAATTGTTAGCTGGTTTATGATATCTGTGAACTCACTCCTTTTACAAAAATAATTATTCAGCCCTGGAGGAGGAGGAATAATCACTTCCTTTCACATTTGGTGACATTGAAGTAGCAAATAATGCTTGACCTTAAGAAATAGTATCTGGCTTATTTTTGTTTCCTGTTTTGTTTCTTCAGTATAAATGTATGATACAGGGAATAGTACATTTGGCTCTGGAAAGTGTTCAGGAAATATTTGATTCCAGTCTGTCCCAACCCTTCATTGATAAGGCTTATAAAATGTATGACGTGCTTCATGAGCCAGAGGATTAAACTGAGAGAAGCAAAATTTCAGTGAGGACCAAATTTCTTATCCTCAAGGTCATTGCAGGCATGTGGGAGAGAGACTCCAGTGGTTATTATCAAAATAATATGCTGCTGTTCCCTGTCATGTCTTAGAGACTTGAATTTTCATAATATGTTGTTGGCAATAAAGACAATGCCCCCTTTTCCTCTGCTAGCTAAAGAAAGCAATTTACAGAGGATTTTTTTTTCATTTATTTTTTTCTTTTTCTGCTGTTTGCTGGGAGCTCTCTGGTGGCAGTGAGGGCTGAGGGGTGGAATTCTGTTTCAGATACCTCTGAAATGATGAAGATTTCTGTGTGTTGCTGTTGGTGATGTTCATAGCTTCACCAGGCAAGAACAGTGTGAGGTTCACGGCATTGCTGTCTGTATTTCCTCCAGTGGCAGTTCTGAGCAGCAACATGTTTCACTGAGTTATTCAGAGCCACGGAGGTCTGGAGCTTGTTTGTGCCTGGAGGCTTAGAAAGCCAGTGGTACATTGGCTTATGCTTGATGCGAAACTTAGAACAGCCATAAGGCTGAAAGATTTAATTTTTGTTTAATGACAGTGCTTACAATGGAAATAGGATCTTTGGAGCAAAGGCTATGTTTTCTGGTCTTTGCATGTCAACACAGAGTTAAAGGGCTGCCATAGTCTAACTAATAGTAATACAGAAACTCCCAGCTTTGTGCTTGGTAAAGGGCATTTTTCCACTTTTGGTAGTGTATATAATGCAAATACTTTTTATTTGTGTGTATGCATAGTGCTTATGTTTTGTGTGGATCTGCTTTGTGGACAAAGTAGCTTCTCATAATTGTTTGTCCGGCAGTTGTAAACTGGTTTTGGGAGGGTCAGGCCAGCTAGTAGGAAGCACTGTGGTCATGTATGAACCTAGGAGCTTCTTGGGTGGAGCTGTTGATCTGTGGGTGTTGAGACACACATGGCATGTAGGCAGTGCAGGAGTGTCTCCTGCCCTAAGACTGGCTCAGGTAGCGGCTGGCCAGCTCCGTCCAGCGCCAGGACCTGCTGGCTGGCACGAATCTCAGACCAGGAAGGGCTGTGCAGGATGCGCCCTTTCCCTGTACCCATCCACCATGGTGAACCTGTGGGGTCTGCTGTCGGCTCCTGCTGTGAACCACTGCGAGTGCCTTCCCAGTGCCTGGTTCCTGGAGGAACAGGGTGTGTTTCTGTGGCTGTTGGATGTGTGGAAGTGTTGGTATGTGGCTCACAGGTCAAAGAAGTTGGACACCCCTTTCCTAAGGTTGAGTAGACAGAGTGCCACTGAGCTCTATCTTATGCTGGCCCACAGAGGAGGTCGCCCGTGTTGTTTCTCCGACTGAATTTCAGTGCCTATGGGAGAAAGAGTAAAGCAGGTAACACAGGTGGTAGTCTGTTTTTGTGAGAATCAGACTGGCATATTGGCATGCCTGTTTCCAAAACTACTGCTAATCAACCGATTTGCTTGACATGAATTTCTTTGTTTTGCAAGTGTTACTGTTTAAATAGTAAGCTTTCTCTTCAACTATTTCAATCATGTAGGTGACATCAATATTTAAAAAAACAAACAAACAAAAAACCCACTCCACGACTGAAAGTTACTTTGTTCTTTGTCGTAAATGTACAAACTTGAAATGTCTTGTGTGCCATTAACTTTGAAATCTGATGTGCCGTTTACCTTTACTTTGAAGGATCCTTTGGTGGTAAACCTCTCCAGCCCTGGACCTTTGACTTCAGCCATGTTCTTGTTCCTTCACAGCATGAGGGAGGCTGGAAAAGGTCCTCTTTCTCCCAAAGTGCTGTTCAGCCAGCTTTGTCAAAAGTACGTATTGTCAGTATCTTTTACTTACTTATTTTTAATTTCTAGTGATGTTTCTAAGTGTGCCATGTCTGTTGTCCTTTTTAGGGTGCCGTTAAACTTTTACTGGGGAATCCAGAAAATGTCTTCTTCATGTCTTAAAGTTGCAGGGCTCCTTGTTGCACTCCAGGGTTGTAGCTGCTCTTCATTAAATGTATGGCCCAGTCCATAACCGCTAACTTTCAATGGGCTTTGAACTGAATGTGAGGGTGCAGACCAGGGCTTGGTAAAACTGAAGAAAATGGAATTATCTTTCAGGTTTTGTTGTATGTTAGCATAAAGCTGTGCTAATGCTGCAAAGTGTGTAGGTATTTTGAAAAGAAGGGTAATCTTTTAAACAGGAAACCTCTGCTATGATGTCTGACCTTGGCATCAATTCAAAATTAAAAAGGGTCTAACAAGTAAGGACTTGAAGCAATACTGAAATGGCATATGGCTCCAGATTGCAAAGAGCTTACAAGCCCTAAAGAAACTCCTGTTTCTTGGCATGGAAAATGTTTACAGTGGTGCTTTGTAGGTGCCTTCGATTATGATGCAAACAATTTTGCTTTTTAAAACATCTGTAGAAGACCTATTTAAAAGTTGATACAAATATTTAAATATTGACTTCACAAGTAAAAGAAGCTGTAGAAGCAGAGTAACCTGAGGACCATATAGCTGAATGTCACAGTTAAAAAGATTAATAATGCATGTTAATTTAATTGCTGGAGTATTATTGTATGGAATTTCAAGTGTTCTGCAGCACAAGAGTTAGGAGGAAAGTCGCAGCCTCCTACCATGGCATTCCAGGGCAACCTCACTGTGCAAGTATAGGTTTAAAATATAGTGTAAAGAAACAAAAACTTTTAGACTAGAGTGTGGACAATTTAATTCAGATAAAGAAATAAATTATTACTTTTTCTTTATCCTCAAAACTCAACTTTGGAAACTTAATACTCTAATTTGTCTATTGTACTTGACTTCTTTTTGATTCTTTTGACCTGTAAAAGGAAATGCGTATAAAGTGCCCTTATAGCGATTTTGAGTCAAACAGCAGTGTTCTCTGTTTAGCATGATCTACCTGGAGGAAAAATATGTTGTTTCTTCAGTCCTCCTGTTTCCAGCTGACTCAAAAATGTGATTATAAGAGCAAAATTTGGTCGAGAAGTGGAGGGGAAATGATAAGTAAGAATAGTATTTTTTTCTCTGAAAGTATTAAGGATAGAAAGGAAAAGATGATGTAAAACTTATTTTGAAGCCCACCTTAGCAAACTCATTGTAAAATAATCACAATGCAGTGCACTTCAGATGGCATTGTATTTTTGAAGTGATAGCTATTTTGTATCTGCTCTGTGTGTGTGTGTTTGTATTTGTGTAGTCATCGAGTGAGGGCTACGCAATATATCAGTATTAAATCTCAGATACCTAGTTGTTTTTTTTTTTTCTTGTTGTTGTTCTTTGATCTTTAAGATGAGTATATACTTAACTACCAGCTAAAATTGAAACATATTTTAATGTGGGCAGCAGACTTTTGTTGTTTGGACATGTATCTATCAGCTTCTGCCATCTCTTGCCTTCATCCCTGCTTCTTACTTTTTTTAGCCTTGCAGAACACAACTTAGATATAAATCCTTTACTAGCTCTAATATCAGGTAAAAAAGTGTCAGCCACATTCTATTAGCAAGAAATTAGGCGTTCAGGGGCAGCACAGTTACGACAGAACATTTTGGTGTTTTGATTATATTGCTATTGATGGTGACATAAGCAAGAGAGAAGAAAGGGAGAGTTTCAGCAAATTCAGCAGTCTGCAGTGGTGGAAGTAGGAGAAGAGGAAATCTTTATATATGCAAACTGAATAAATTTACTGTATATTAACTTAAACTGTTTAAATGCAGTGTTCTGTCATGTCATTTTTACAAGCCTTATTTAATCTTTTAAAGTTGGCTTTCTACTCTTTAGCAAAGCTGAAATGAAAGAGAGAGCATGGCAAGATTGCAGGAGTCCCAGCTAGGAAGAAGTCCGTGTTGCTGCAGCATTCTCCATAAACTGCTTTTTGAATCCTGCCAAGAAGTTGTGTTAAAAAAGCAATCTTAAAGGCATGCACTACTTATGGTCTTCACATGCATCAGCACAAACTCTTTTTACGTAACAAGTAAAGTTCAAACTGCATCTTTTCTGAAGAGATGATGGGATGAATGTGTGCAAGGAAGAACTGCACTGAAAAAAAAGTTCATATTTCAGAGAGATTTGTCAGAGAAAGACAAATCAGTTAACTGCTGGGGAGAAGGGCATGGGGAAGGACTTGTAATAATAATGTTCTGGATTTATATGTTTTCATAAAAGTTTTCTGACTCCAGTTGCAACCTCAGTTTTGTATTTTTTTTAAATTTATTCTTTCCCCATCACAGATCTTGCTGTCTCAGTCTACAGTATACAACCATAGCTTTCTTCAGTAAAGAATTTATGAAGCAGATTGTACAGATAGTATAGGATGAACTTGTCTGTGATATCAAGAGTTGTGCTCAGCGACCCAGAAATTGTCTTCCCAGTCTTTACTATAATATTATTTTGAATAGTTGCTTGTGGCTTGTATACTCACTTCCAAATCCTACTATGCTTCTTACAAACATGAATGGTTGAAATGCTGAAGCCATCAGCAGGTGATGATATGCTGCTGTTCTTTATATACTTGGATCTGTCTGCTTGTCAGGACTGTTACAGTGTGCTATCTAGCCAAAAAGTAACACAGCAATTTCCTGATAACGTTTTTCTCATGTGTAGCAGAAGGCTGATCCTTTAAAAATGGTTACTTACCCGGATGACACAATTGAAATTTATATATATATATAAAAAATCCAAATTTTGATTAAATTGCTATTGATGAGTTTAGATGGTTTTTTTTTTTGTTTTTTAATCTCCTAGCTGAATGGTGATGTAGTTTCATGTTGTATCAGTTGGTGTAAGATATAGTAAAGGTAGCTGTATAATTTGTCACCTGACACTTGCCCTCATTTCCAGTTCAGTGCTGGAGTAACACTTCGGAATTTGATGTCGAGAGTTGCTTTTTTTGATGTCCTCATAGGACTTCAGGACTCCACCTGCTTCAGATGTTGCAGTATGCAAGAGTCTGAATGCCCGCACTTGAACTGAGCATCCTTACTCAAAAATTGAAAAGTGCTCAGTGAAAAAAAGACCTAAGAAGGCAAGGAAGGAAGGAAGAGCTAAAACGGAGCGGGCGAAGGCACGTAGGAATGTCATTAGATGTGGGCAGAGAGCCTGTAAAGAAGGGGAGCAGGCACTGCCATGTTCACCTGCAGCTCTGTCATGGCACCGAGCGGGATCCCAAAATCTGCAAGTGAGAAACTCTGCAAGTGGATGCATGTTTGCTGCTCAGAAGCTGTAAGAGAACTGGGACACAGTCCTTTCAACAGCGAACTGCTTCTTTAAGAGTCCAGGGAGATCACAGCGTGAAGTTCATCGTCTTGTGTGTGAAAGGGTATTTGTGGTGCTTTTTTAAATTAAATAACAAAAGAAAAAAAATGATACTGAGTGTTAATTTTATCAAGTGGTGGGGTAGCCAGGTTGAAGAAGGGGAGAAGAAGAAAAGAAATGGATGAGTCTTTCTATAGCAAATGTTTAGCGTCTGGTACTAATTCATCCACTGTTAATTTTGTTAGTGTTGCAGCTGTCAGATGTTTTGCGAGGACAGATTGTGAGCATAGCTACGGGGCCCTTCTGTTGGTTTTCCACTGTGCTGAATATCAGGACTGCAGACTTCTGACTTATCTGGAGACTTAGTGACTAATGCAACGCTGATGTATGAAGAGGACATACATTTTATTTCCTTTATTTGTTATGATTGAATAATTTTATTGGTGGAAGAAAGCTGAGATTTAGGTAGCAAGTAAATGTTGCAGCATGTAAGTGATGAGTCCAGAAAGTATTTACAGAATTTAACTGCTTCAGACCTCCACCAGATAATTATTTATAGAGGTATTATATTGCTACATTAACATGCAGGAAAAAATACTTACCTAATGACGGTTTTAACGGTGTTCACAAAATACACACAGGTCTTCCCTCCCCAAGAAGTATTCATCCTTCCTTCTCAGGTACAGAAAGTGGAACTCAAGACAGAGGTTTATGTGGGACTGGCAGAGCGGAGGTTGTGCGCAGTTAGGGCTACTGGTTAGTTTTGGAGGGAAACCTAAACAATGCTTGGAGCATTCCACATTTATCACTTCTGAGAGGAAATGCTAAGGGTAACTGAGGTAGAGTAATATACAAGATTTAAGAAGTGAAGGAAAAAGGATTTTTTTCTCATTAATTAGGAATCTTTTTGAGCTTTTTATTTTAAAATAATATTACTGTAGAGAAAAATATCTTTTAGAAAAAGATTTCCAACTTGCTTATTTTTCCCATTGACTTTTCCCGTTTAAAGATAATAGCAGGATGACACGTGACTGATGTTTCCTTGATCAGTTATGAAGGATTATTCTGAGTCCCTGTTGTGCTTCCACGTGCCTTGCTGATGGTGCTGCATCACGTTCAGGAGCGCTCTGACAGAGAGATTGAATCTTCTTCTCCATGCAGCAGCAGCTGAGAGATTGCACTTCTTTATTTCAGTTAACTTTGTCAAGGTTTCCTTAATTTTAGGAACAAATTAACAAAGCTGGATGGATGAGGTTTATGAGTGCAAAGTAGATTAATTGTGTGTAGAAGTAGTGTGCATTAGCAGGAATCATCTGCACTTGTTCCCGAGTTTTGTATGCACTTCCACTCAGGAGGAAGACCCGTGCCACATTTTGGACAACGCAAGTATTTGCAATGTGTGTGTTATTGGTGAGCTAAGTAAGCAGTGCTTGTAGATACAATGAAGCAGAAAACCAATAATTTCATTAGGTACATTGGAGGAATATGCTTAGAAGCAGTTTTTGTGTTAACTGGAATAGAGTGTTACAAGACAAAGCCAGTTTAGTGCTTTAGGGAGAGGTGACAAAATTAGGAAGCCTTCACCTCAAGAGAGATTTGAATATTACAAGTTTAGGCAGGAGAGGACGTGAAGAGGAGGCATGAGCAAGAGAAGACAATGAATGATAGAAGGTAAATCAGCTGTGCTTATTTAACTGCCCTCATAAGAGTTCAAAGAGCTGTCTGTGAAACTGAAAGGCAACAGATTTAGAGCCAGGGGAAAAAAATGGGTTTTGGTAACAATTTATAGAACTAATCTGTGGAACTTGCCATCACAGAGCACTGCTGAAAATCTTAGCAAAACTTAAAGGAAGAAAGAATAATTAGCCATCCATAAAAAGAGAAAACTTTTTTAATAGGGATGAAAGGCCTCATGCATAAAGGCTGGTAGGAAGAAAATTCCCCAGATAGGTTTTTCTATTACTCAGTAAAATGAGCTGTATTTTTCCTCTGATGGTGAAGTGGGAAATGGCCCTGTGGTAGCATGTCAGCTGTTATGTCGATTCAGAGCTACTGCTAACAAGTGTTTTTTTGCTCAGGTACCAGAGATCTGGTGCATCGCAAGAAAGTGATGGTGACTCATTTTCTCTTTTGGGGGAAGGCGAGACAGAAAAAAGAAAGAAATCTGCGAGCACATCTAAAGGAGAGCTAAGTGCTGTCTGTCCATGCCATTGAGATAGGACAGGCATGTCTGGTGTTATTTGTTAGTTACGTGTGGAAGCAAGCCCATGTTTGGTTGGTTTTTTTCCTACCAAGCACCTTATGGTAGCAGAACTCTTATGTCAGTGGGGCAGGTTTGAGATAAGATTAATCATGGGGATTAATCACACTCTAGGATTTTGCTCTCTTTTCTGTCATAGTGCTGCATATAACTTGGGATCACTGATGAGAAAGATTGCTTTAGGAAGAAGAAAACTTAATTCTACCTATTTTGTAATGACAGTGAATAGATATTTGATAGTGTCACTGGGAAAGGTAAGTCCTGCGAATTGTGGTAACCTTTACAAACTGGCCCTTGCTTTCTTTTTTTTTTTGTAACTTTGATTGGTAACTAATCAGTCTTGAGAGAACATCATCTTCATCTACACAACACCAAAATTTCTTCTCTCAGGCTAACATTAAGTAAATATTGTACTTTGCTTCTCTATAGTGTACTGCAGTATTAAAGGGGTTTCTCTATATTTTGAACTACTGGAAAAATCAAATAGTATGTTTATGTTTCATTTTCCATTTCCAAGCACTTATGTTTCTACAGTTTTCCAAAGTATTAGGCCATTTTCTGCTCAAAGATAGTAATTATTGAAAGAATGATTTTGGAGAGGATTTTTATTAGAGACAGTAAAGGTATGGCAGTTCTGTGCAGTATGATTGAATGACTGCAATTGCATTCCAGTTTTGCTTTTGAAGCATAGCTTAATTTCCCTCAAATGAATATAAGATGGGAATTGAAAGTATTAATGCTCAGAGGACTGGTTTTTTTTCCCCTTTTAAAAATTATGTTATTAGGTATTTTTTGTTATTAAAACATTCTAAGAAGCAGATCATAATGGAGAGTATTTCTTTAACTGACAGTCAAGCAATTATAACTGGTCTTTAGATGAGTAACGAGAGGCTAGATAAGTACTATGCATGTAGATGTCACAGTTGTCCTTCACCACTTATGGCCATTAGCAGGAGTTCAACCTGTTCTGTCATTACCCTGCTGACACTGTACAACAGGTTGTATCGCATTGGCACTGGCTTCCATATGTCAGCACATCTGTGAGCGGTCAACTCAACCAACCATCTTCAAGTCCCCCACTTTTGCCAAGGATCTTGCTTGAAGCATATTTTCAAGGAGACGAGAGCACACATCTTTTAGTTGTCAGATTTCTGTGTATCAGCATGGATTAATTCCTTTTTTCCCCCCTAATACCGGTTTTTAAGTGTAGGAAGTTTCCAGTAAATGCATTGTGTGGTGTGAAATTTTCTCCCTCCTTCTCTCCTTTCCCTTTTTTTAATTGTTGTTTTTTGATTTTCTTTTGTTGCTTCCCCCCCCCACCCCCCAAACAAATGCACTAATCTGAAATGTTTTTCCACAGAACACCGGGTATTTAGAATGATATATACAACATTACACAGCATGCTATGTACATGAATGACAGATTAACTGTATGTTAAGCAGTGTTAACAATGACATCATTTGCCAGTCAAAATAAATGACTCAAACCTTACCTAGCATCTTTACAAGTCACTTTTCCTGCCACTTCAGTTTTAAAGTGGTAGCTGTTACAATCTGATCATTCTTGTTTCCATTGAAATTCAAGCATGTAGATTTCTGTGAGGTTGGAAGGGAGTTTAGTACCAGCACAGAGTGGCCTGAATAATCTTGTCCTCATAGATGCACTATGTGCTAGTAAAATTAAAAACTGAGAGAAAAAAACTGCTATAGCTCAGTTAATTCCATCCCCCACCCCCTTTCATTTAAGCTAATAAAGTTGTGGAACATACTGATAAACTATTTTCCCTTGAAATATCATTTAGGAAATTAATTTTTGTCTGAAATGGTTATTGTACGTTCATCAGTGGGAGGTTACGCTGCAAATCATGAACAGTAAGGAACGGTGTTTGTGGGGTTTTTTTCTGATTTGCATTGAAGATCTGGCTCTGTGAGGTGTGCCTGCAATGAAAAAACCCTCCTATACGATGGAGCTTTTGCTTCCTTTTTTGCCAAGTAATTATTAATTTTTCTTACTTTTTACTACAATGTCTTTTGCAGTGACCCTGCTTCTGTGGCCAAAAAAAAAAAAAAAGCAACACTTTGTTTTCTCACCATACACTGGAGCTATTAATGTGCATGTATTGGACATGTCTTGGGAATACAAGAAATTTCTCATAAGTAAAGCTAATAATAATACTGTGGATAACTAACTGGGTTTCTCTAGAATTGAACTGATTTCGGCATCTGGGTTAAAAAAAAACCCCAAGATTCAGTCAGATTCCTGGCCATTCAGTGTAAGAAACAATTAAAAAACTGTTTTAGCAAATTGAATAGTGTGCCTGCTTGTAAACATAAGCATGCGGGTACATATGTTATTTATTTTTTTAATGTATATTGAGTGTTTTATTAGACCCAAAATAAAGGTTCAATGCTGTTCAGAATTTATTTGGTTTTTGTAATCAAACTAATTGGAAATAAAACATTTGATTTTAATAGAAGAAAAAAAAAACATTTTAATAATATTCAGCCAAAATATTTAATTTTAAGAGGAGTATTTCAAGTTTGAATTAATTGATTTCTTTTTAATTTGAAATTAATTTTTTGATTGACCTGCACATGCAAATAAAATTTTGACTTTAAAAAAATCACCCACTCTGCTGATTTTGGATTTTATAGTAAGCTTCGTAGTAGAGCAGCATCATTAAATCATTTTTAACTAGGAATATTGTAAACTTTGTGTCAAAAAGTAGATAGAAAGTACAAATGTGAAAGTGTCATGTATGTAAATGTGAGCTTGTTGTTATGCATATGCAGGTCCAGATTTATTCCGCTTAATTTTAGGCACTGACCTTAGATGCCTCATCACCTTAGATCCTTCTCCAGTTACATCCCACAGTGCCTCCAGTGAGCAGTTCAAAACTGAGACCCTTGGCTGACTTGCCATCTTGACACCTTGCCCAGCTTTCAGGCATGTTGCACGTGTGGTGCATCTTCTGATCGCCTTCAATTTCTCCTGGCCATGAGCACAAATTTCTGAAGCACATCTGAGCGTATGAGTGGGAAAGAAACCTCACCTTCAGGAACCTTAGAACAGCTGAAGAGCATGGCTGGGCAAGTAAAATTATTGTGCCTTGAGAAAATACTGATATGTTTTTCCAGCTCAGTGCACCCGTTAGCCAGAGCACGCAATCGGAGGCTGAAAATGAAAACTGGCTCAACATGCATTTACTAAAATTGAGTAACCGACTAAGTGGTTGGGTTTTCTGGCCGCTCTGACAGTCTGTTTGAGCTCTGCTCAGTCAGTTGTCTCCTGTGCTAGATTTTTGGAAAGGGTGCACATGGTTATGCTTGCATGTGCTTTTCCCATTGTGCAGTGAGAGTCACAACTGCCATTTGATGGCATTGCTGGAAATGCAAAAAAAACCCCTTTCAAATCCCCTTTTAGATGAATTGGTCCAAGACTATAATTAAAGATCTAAAGGGTAACTTGCCTGGAAAGACGGGTATGGTTTGATCAGTAAGTTATAGTTAATGTGAATAGAGATATGTTAATAGTGAATTTTACACAGTCTCATTTGGGATTGATTGCAAGAAGCTGGAGATCCAAATTGTTTATGAGAAGCCTTCTGGCTATGATTATCTTAGTAAAGATAATGCCTTAAGGATCTATCCGCATATTCATGTGTATTTTGTAATTTCTATGTAATCTATGTCTCCAATATATGATATTTCGAGTGTGTTTAGATGCTGTGGATAGTAAAAAAGAATCTAGAGTTTTTTAATAGCAGTGGTTGAGACTACTGAATGGCTGTCTTATGAACAGATGCAATGTTACCCCTGTGCAGTTGGCTAAAACATTATTGGTGTAACTGATAGCATACCTGAAACAGAGGTTTTTCCTCTTCTGGTTTATGATGGTCATGCAGATGCTGCTGGTGGCCTTTGTACAAGACTTGCCTTTCCTGTGGAGTCTTTGGGTTTTTTTTTTTGTCCTGTGTAGTAAAGCGTTAATGGTACAAACTTAAGCCAGTGCCAGTGTCCCTTCTGCGTCCTTGGGCTGACTCGTGAGCTGGCTTGTCTCTGCTGGTGCTGTGGCCAGGCACCACAGAGGAAGACAGCTGGAAGGACGGTGTAGTGTGAGAGGACAAGGGTGACACCAGGTGTGTGTCTTCTAAGGCTTGTAGACCTTTTCCTTCAAGACTTGTAATCTCTAGAGATGAAAAGTTTGGAAGTACACTGATTTTTTTTTTTTAAAGAAGCTCTTGCAGTCTTTGGCAATTTAGATCTCTCTTTAACCTGAGCAGCCAGTATATATTATTCTAGAAGGTGGGCTTGTAGTTGGTAGTTTCAGACAGTCATTTGGTATCGTACATACAAAAGGTAATGACGTTATTATTTATGCAGAAGCAGTATCTTTTTCAGTTGCAGCTCTAATGCTTTTTATGTCATATGAATCTTAAAACCCAAAAAACCCTCCTTCATTCAACTTTATTGTAAAAAAGGAGAGCTGTGGCACACTGTTATACAAGTGCTTATCACGTACCTCACAAAAAAACCCACAACTGGAGAACTGCAGCCTCGTGTCTTTCTCCTGCAAGGCCACTTCATGTGCTCAGCCTTGTTGGTGTAATTGCTACAACACCAGGAGCTTCCTGAAGTCTCATGAGATCCTGCAGGGATTGTACCTATTTGTACCCCTGGCATCCAAACAAGTGTCTGATGTAGATGTTGTCTCATTAAGAACCTCACAAGTAAATTGTAAATTTAAATCAATAAATTCTTTACTGCTTCTTTCACAGGGCTCCTCGATTTAAGGGGTTCCAGCAGCAGGACAGCCAGGAGCTTCTGCACTATCTGTTGGATGCAATGAGGATTGAAGAAACAAAGGTAACATCTTTGTGTGTATTTTTAAAGAACTTATTTGACTGTATGGTAAACTACTACTCATTGCATCAATGTTTTTCACATTTCCAATGTTTTGAAGATGTACTTAATGGAGTAGGAGTGGATATTTTTGTTATCTTGAGAAAAATAGTGACTTTTGTGAAAGAGGACTTAATTATATTCATGTTGATATGTTAAAATTGCTGATTTGAACAAAAAGTTTCCATCGGCAGCAGAAAGAGTATGGTAAGTAGATCATGATAACTTTAGGAATCTGAATTGCTTGCTTTTATTAAAAAAATAAAAGGACAAAAAAGGACTTCTGAGGAGTTAAGAAAGTAGAAGTAGAATTTCTGATCTAGCTGGCAAAGTGTATTTTAAAGCTTTGGGACAGAAATCAGCAGCTCCTAGCTGTGGGCCTGCCCATAATTTTCAGTGAAATCTAGTTCAATGTAAACAAAATTGGACAAAAATAAAATCTTGCAAAGTTTCTTGTATCTTTTGAAAGTGTGAAGAACTACTTGTTTTACAAATAAGGTGTTGCTTTTCATTATTCAAAATCTACATCTAAGCATGCTAAGTATACAACCAGTTATAGTAAAAATGTCCCTATGTGGCTTCTCTCATGTTTCTTTTCCCCTGTTATTTCTGCCTCCTGCATTGTTGAATACAAGAAGGTGTGTGTTTGCTTGCTTGAACCATTTTGACCATACCTGGTTTCATCTGTCTGACTTGGTCTTGGACCCTTCTTTTCAGATAATATTTTGGTAAACAGCCTTTTCTAAGTCTTCTCAAAAGGAGGTCCTTAGATCTGATACTGACCAGTATACTTCCTCTTCCCTCTCATTTAGTAATGCAATGCATGTCACAACCCTGAGCTGAATTGTCTTGCAGATAAGATACAAAGCTGTGCCTGAGCCCAATTCCTGGCACTAGAGTAGAGCTGAACAAATCTCCACCTTACCAGAATATTAATATATATTGATCTTGTCAGCAGTATACTTGATCATAAAGGGAACTGAACTACAGGGAGAAACTAAACCTAATAATAGTAATAAAACGTGGAAACTGTATTTACTTCACAAATGAGGATTCACCAAAAGCAGGATTATTACAACTGAGCTGCTTCCCCAGTAGGTGACTGCGTTTTCCCCAAACAGTCTCCTGTTTCACCCGTGAATGTGCCATCATTATGATAATCTGCGTTTGTATTTGCCTTTTGAATCATTTATTATTAGAGACCGGTGACAGCTACAGTAGCTACAATAGAGTAAGGGAAGGGAAGATGGTGAGAATCTTAAGTGACCTTTCAGGCAGCAGAGCATTTCTGCCACCCCATCACCAGGCAGGGTGAGGTTGGTCCCGCCCTGCTCTCGATTACAACCCTTTGCTGCCCTAATGATGCATTACAGCGAAGGTGTCTTTAGCACCTCGGGCTGTTCTGCCATGGACAATGCTAGTAAAAGTGCTCTTTAAAAAAAAAAAATAAAAAAAATAAAATCCCGTGTTTTGGGTCTGTAGATGGCACGACAAATGGCGAACATCAGGTCCGCAGTGAGCACCGGCTGGACGCAGGCAGGAGCGGCCCTGCCTGCCGCGGGAGCCCGGCAGCTGCCCCTGCGGCCTCCTCACCACGCGGCTCCGGCTGGGGACAGCCTGCCTGCAGCAACCTGTCTGCCACCAGAGTCCTGTAGCAGGGGTTACAGCCACTAACCTTTCTCTTTCGTGCTGCTTTTAAACTTTACTTTCGGAAGAGGGAACAGCCCAGCTGAAAGCGTAGCCGGCTGCTTTGCTATCCACCTGTGAGAGCTGCTGGGCAGCTAAACGTGGCCGCTCCCACATCCTCATCCCTACCAGGATTCATTTTTTTTTTTAAACCATCAGAGTTTTGATAAGAACTGCATATGATATGTAACATGACACTAGTTACAGGGACTAACAAAAAATCACATTACGCTTTTGCCTCTTCTCTGTGGTTTTGTATCTTGTATCCAACACCAGCATTGAACTTTTTCCTATCCCTGTTCCAAAAAGTTTGAAAGCGAGTATGTACACAAGTGGATTTTTAAGATAAAAGCTTGTCAATACCACAATAAAGATGACATAGCGTCTGCCGTTTCCAGCAATGTGGGCCGGAGATGGTTTCACACCGGGGCCTGAAGTGGCTGAACCCTGCTGCTAATTGATTAATGTCTGCTGCCATTGTCCGCAGCGCCCTGCCCATTCAAAGACTATGTCTTTCTTTGACCTAAATAAATGGTTCAACGCGCTAATCCCAACAAAAGGGTTGCTTATGGCCCTAAACCCATTTATGGCGTCAACTTCATGAATTACCTATTGATTAGTCCTTTTAGTATACTGTTGGCTTTAAGATGAACAAAGCTGAGCTCGGGGCAGCGGGAGTTAATTCACAAGCCAGGGCACAGACTCATAAGGTAAGCGTATGACTTGGTCTGATGGGTGCCTGAACTGGAAACTGAGCCTCCAACGCTGTCTGTCATCCTAACACTTTTGTAATATATGGCTTGAAAGAGTACTTTGCTGCCTGCAAACAAGAGCTATTTATTATGCTTTTCATGTTAGGACATAGGGTTTGAGTTATTTGCAGAAGGTTTGGTACCACCATTTGTCTCTAGAATGGTATGACTTCACGGACACATTTAATTATAAATGTCATTTGCACACCAACACGGGAGACTCGTGTGTTAGTAGAGTTTGTGGATTAGAGAGCCATTACATTTGGCAGGAAAAAGGGAAGCATGGGTCATGCACGCTGCAGTGTTCGCGGTCAGGGGACCCGATTCGTCCTTTGGCTTCCCTCTCTGCAGCGTGTCAGAGGCTGGGCTGAGCTGCCTGTGGTACCATGCTGTGCGGTTCTGCTGCCAGGCTGCACCTCTTGGGAACACAGCATCTCCTGATCCCTGATCCCCGGGCCGCTGAGAAGTAGCAGGGGGGAAGCAGCCCCTGTGCAGCTACAGCTTACCCTTATCAATTGCTTCTTTCTGATTCTTCTTTCAAAAACGTAGGTGTTAGGATTTTTTTGAGCAAATGTTGATGACGTTTATATGGATTCATGAAAACTTTTGTATCTCTCCTAAGGTTTTCTAACATAACTCTGAAATATGCACTGATAGAAAATAAACAGAAGAAATAAAAATACAACACAAACACAGTCATTGAAGTCTGTCTGTTAAAAGATACTGAACTGCCTTCAAGTATTTTGTATCCTAATCAATCAGCAATAGTGTATTCTTCAGTAATTCTTCTTTCCCCAGCAGTGGAAGAAATGAATAGTATTTGCTCAATGCAAATCTCATCGTTTCTTGATAACCTATGGAGTGCTTTACAACAGCTCCCTTTTTAAGGGGAGGAAATTTTTGGATTGTTATCTATTAAAGTTAAGCTTATGTAGTTTTGACACCGTTAGTGAATAAAACAGTAGTTTTAAAGGATTCAATTATGCTTATTTTACGGAAGTAAGAAAAGATAAAATCAAATATATGAATGGTTTTTAGAATGTTTACACTTAAAATACTTCTTTTTTAATTATAGCGGATACAAACTGGTATCTTAAAAGCATTTAATAATCCAACTACTAAGACAGCAGATGAAGAAACTAGAAGAAAAGTCAAAGGTATGCAACTCTTTATTGAAAACCTTTTAAAATGCCCAAGTTTTTAAATACCATTTTCTTCAAAACTGACTGGCAAACAGCAGTCTCGAAGTACTGCAGTTGCAAGACTTTTATTATGTATTATTCTAGTGCCACCTAGTGTGTATCTGAAGGACAGAGAGCTTAGGATGTGCTGACGTGCATCCTTGTGTCCAGGATAAAGGCTCCCACTGTATTAATAATGCCGCTTTTAATGATAGATAAAATTTAATTTTGTTTTCTGTAATTGTTTTTCTTTAATTTTGATTTCTGCTGCATCTTCAGAATGTTTTTTTTTTTATGTAGACACAATTATTGTATCACTCAGAGAGGCCACTTTCCATAAATAAAACTGATTTCTGTCAGTTGACTGATACTGCGAGCACTCTAAATGTGGTTACAAAGCCAGTACAGGAAGCCGTTTCACAAGAAGGCTTTTTTTTTTTTTTTTTTTCAAACCAAGAATTTTTAAATTAATTTTGTGTTTGTGTTTATGCAAAAGTTCTAATTTGGGTGATTTTGCTTTAATTAAAGTTTTAATAATGATTACGCTGTTTTGAAAGTCACCTTTCCCAAATCTGCCACAGTTAATGCATAGATACATATTATTTTTATAATTTCAAAAACAATTTAGAAAGGGTGACAACCTATCTACTATACTGTCTATATCAAGGCAATAAAATATTATGTATTCAAAACAAAACTGAGATTTTATTTAAAGGGCTGCTTCTTGAGAGATACAGTATTATTATTCTGTTACAGTAGGTGGGGAAGGGAAGGATAAAAGGGAACGATCTCACTAAAATATTTTTAAATGTTGAGATAATACAGTATATGATGTATTGTGTTCAAAACGTTTTGAATATGTTTAAAAATTGTGCTTTCATAATATATCTTAGAATTTTGTTGTACTTATAGTGTGGCATTGGATCTGTTATTTTTCACATTTAAAAAAGGCAATGTTTTTTCAGCATATGGAAGAGAGGGTGTGAAGATGAACTTCATAGATAGGATCTTTGTTGGTGAATTGACTAGCACTGTCATGTGTGAGGAATGTGAAAATGTAGGTATTCTGGAATTTGGTTTGATGTGGAATAGATCACATACTGGTTTGCTTACGTTGTCTTGAAAGTATAAAATTGTATTGCCAATTTTATACTTGTTTGTTTGTATGTAAAAACAAGACTTTATTGAAAATTTCTCATTTACGATGATTTATTCCTTCTTTAAAGCATTACCCTCCCAAACCTAAGAAGAAGGGTCCTTTGAATTAAAAAAGAATTCAAGTACTGGGCTTGATTTTACATCTAACGTAAGGCTGGAGGTTCCAAATTCTATAATTCTCCATGTCGTGCCCCAATTTTATTTGGTGTTTTTAAAACTCCGACCTGTCTTAAAATAGAAATCCTCCTGCCTGCTTTTCTGGGATATACCTGAAAATTGGGAATTGCTTACTTTTGAATTAGTATGAGTGGGGAAATGCTAAAATTACTTTTTTGCCCTTGAAATATTTTTGATAATTAATGTAATAACCCTAGCATATTCCTTTCATAATTAATATTACTGACATTTCATCATAAATTCTTTCCATGATCCTTATAATTTTCATTAACTTTGGAAGAGAAAAATCTTATTTGCATGACTTTTCTAATTGAATGTTACATTTGTGTTTGGTTTAAAACATTATATTTCATATTATAGAGCTTAAGTAAATCAATCGGTCTGAATAATTAAGCACAGTCCTGCAGCGCCAGGTAAACTTCCCTGTGTGTGATGTGCAGGTTACACTTCAGTGTGCTGCTGGTATCAATGAAGAACTTTGACTATATACAAAATAGAGGTTGTATGTATTTTGCCTGTCTCATTTATTTTTGGTAGATTCTTACATTCTGCCTGCAGAGGCCTCAGGAATTTGCCAGTTTTAGCCCTTTGAGAAAGAGTTTAGCATTTGCTTTCCTCCTCTGCGTTGGCAAAGATATTTTTGACTAACGTGTGTTCATGCAAACTCACCCGTTGGAGGAACCCCTGTTTGAATATCACTCATCAGACAGGCAGTCCTCATAGTTATGATACTTTTAATCTCCTTTATTGCTTTACTGGAACCTAAACCACGCTGAGTCCCTCTCACAACAGGTAAAAATAAGCCTGCCACCCATATCAAATGTCTCCGGTGGAAGACAGGGTCACAAATACAAGAGAAGGGCGATGATGGCGTAATTGAGGCCATGACTGTGTTCAGTAACTTACATGTACAACTTTTTTTTTTTTTTTTTTTTTAAGGCCTTGTTTTTCACAGTCTTTCCAGAGGTAAGGTAAATCAGTTTTGGAAGGAATTTGATAATGGCAAGGAAGAGAGCTTAAGTAACAGGCTTGGAAGAGATGTTCTAGTCATAAAGGCACATGGAAAGTGCTGAGAGATAATGTCTTTAGGTATGATTTGCCAGATATTTCCAGTTTCAACTTAGATTTTATATGGCTTCTAGATGGCAAAATAAAACTTTAGTACTGAAAATAAGGTTGGGTTTTTTTCAGTCCCCTTTTCCCCAGTAATTGGATTTATTTTAACAATTACTAGTTTATGTTATGGTGTGAAAATTTCTAATAAAGCTTTTGGCTGTAACCAGTAAGCCTGACTTAATCTTTTCCGAGAGCATCAGGTTAGAACCTGTCATTTAACTGTCATTAACCAGTCCTCGCTGCTTAACAGTGTACGAGGTCAAACGCCTGCGCAGAAGTGTCCAGTTAGCTTTCTGCAGAATTGTACCATCTAGATGGCCCACAGGACTAGAAAAATCTGTCTGGAGCTCACAGAAACTGCTGTGACACTGCTTCTAGGTCCAGTTCATGTCCATATGAATAGTCTTGCCCTTAATGTCTATATGCTGAAATTTTGTGCAGTGTTAGAAAGAAAATCAGAATTATCTTAAATTAAAAAAAAAAAAAGTTTCTGGGAAGTTCTTCATTGTAGTTTGATACATCTTGTAACTAATTAGCTTTTTGTATAGTTTCTGATAATAATTTGATTTTTAAAAGGGACCTATATGCTAAACCCATATATTGTTCTTCACATTTAATATGCATTTTCTCTTTTTTTTTTTTCAAGATTTCAACAGTAAAAGAACCTTTCATTGATGTTTCACTTCCTATAATAGAGGAGAGGGTAAGAAATGGAATATGTAATAAATAACTGTTCCTTCCAGTGGATTGTTTTTATATACCTTTATGAAGATGTTCATGGATATACACAAGGTTTTGATTTCAAGCCTAAAAATGTATACTCAGCCATAAATAATATGTATTATCATACTTCTGTTCATTATATAATTTCATTCATATATACAGACATACACTGTCAAAAGCACATATATTTTAAAATTAATCCGAACTTGGAACACGTGATGATTGTACTTTACAGACATGTAGGTCTGAGATTAGCTTTAGTATACTTACATGAGTGGAATGATTATAAACTTTTTTTTTTAAAAGATTCAGAAAGTTAGATTCTAGCCTATTGCTTTGCCTCTAGAGAACCTGAGTCCCGTGGGCTGAAGTGTACCTACAGGATGAGACAGTGTAAAAACTGATAGACTGATTATATTTATTTTAGTGTTTTTGGCATTTGACAGGATGTCTCCATTAGTGGCAGAGGAACTGTGTTGCTTTGAAGGCACATACTTTGGTTTTGTTGCACTTGGGGTTTTCATTTGAGAGTAGTGGGGTTGGGTTGAGAGTGGTTCTTCGCCTAGCCTGCATATATTTATGTATGTTTAAGGGAAAGTAATATTTAATCCTATATAAAATGTACTTGTCTCCAAATACCAGTTTTGCTCATAATAAAATCTTCGTCTTTGTTGCTGCATTCAGTGCAGATGTCTGTGGGAGTTAAAGCTTTAAGAACATTTTGAGTATCTGGGCCACTGTGCTTCCTGGCTCACACGTTGTCATAGTTAAGCCTGGATTGGGACCAGACTACGCAGTCTCTCTCTCACTCCCCCCACCCTCCGGGAGAACAGGAGGAGATGATATAAGAAAAATGGCTCGAGGTTTGAGATAAGGACAGGGAGAAATCCTTAAAGTTACCGTTACGGGCAAAACAGACTCGACTTGTACAAAGCTATTCATTTATTTCTAAAACTAGCAGGAGAATGAGACAGGGAACAAGATAAACCTCCCCCCACCCCTCTCTCTTCCCAGGCTTAATATTATCTCTACTACCTTCCCCCCGCGCCGAGTGGCACAGGGGGGAAGAGGGAATGGGGGTCGCGGTCAGTTCATCACGCGTTGTTTTATGCTGCTACTTTGTCATCGGGGGAAGAACTCCTCACATTCCTCCCCTGCTCCATTGTGGGGTCCCTCCCATGGGCCACAGTCCTTCGTGAAACGGCTCCGGCGTGGGTCATCTCTTCCACAGGGTGCAGTCCCTCCAGAACAGCTGTTCCATCGGGCCCTCCACGGGCCACAGCCGCATTCAGGCCCCCACCTGCTCCGGCGTGGGGTCCTTCATGGGCTGCAGGTGAATCTCTGCCCCTCCGTGGACCTCCATGGGCTGCAGGGGGACAACCTGCTCCACCATGGTCGTCATCACCACAGGCTGCAGGGGAATCTTGTCCAGGAGCTGCATTACTCCTCCCTCTCCTTCTTCACTGACCTTGGCGTCTGCAGCCGTTCCTCTCACAAGAAAAGTTCTTCACAACAGGCAGGCAGACAACTCTCAGGATCTTTTTTACATCTCATTCACATCTCATCTCCTCTCTACTTCTTGCAGCCAGGCCGGGCTGAGTTGGGCCCAGTCGGCTGCCCGGCGGGAGGCCAGAGGGTGAGGCCTGCAAGGCCCACAAGGCTCGCGCCTCCCCCTCTGCGCCTCTGCCCCCGCTCAGCTTCTTCACATCTTCTCTTCTCTTTTTTTTCCTGTTTTCCCCTTCTTAAATACGTTATCGCAGAGGCGTTATCACAGAACATTCTGCTACCAATTGGCTTGGGCTCAGCCAGCAGCTGGCCAAGTCCACTGAACAAAGGGGAGCGACTTCTAGCAGTTTCCTACAGAAGCTGCCACCTTAGGCCCCCCCTCACTGAACAAAACCGGAACACACGTGTAACATGGGAACTTCATGTGTTCTATTTGAGAGAGAGATTCGCTGGCTTTTAACAATTGCTGCACTTAAGTGAGGATGTGCACTACTTTATGGTTGTCTCTTTCCTTTATAGTCTAGATACGCTGCTGCCATTAACATGATGGGGGATGTGCAGCAGCTCTTTCATCACATCATAAGGTGGTAGGCTGCATGAGAGACTGATTTACAGGGAGCTATGTCCCCTCTGATAAACTCACATCTAGTGCAGCTATGCATGTGATTATACAATACCAGAACAGATTATTTGGTATGTATTCTGTACAGGAATTTAATATCATTCCTATTTCTTGTGGCTCTCAGTTGGTCCTTCAAAGATGTTGACAGTGTGTTTATGATAAATGAAGACAGAAAGTACTCTTATACCACAATTCAGGAGACAGTTAATTGGATTTATGTAGGCTACTGTTTTCTAAAGTAAAGGGAAAAAACCACCCTCATTCGTCTTTTCTGTAGGTTGCAAAGGAATACAAAATTTTCATATTTCCATTTCTAATTTCGTGTCTAATTTCTTAGGTTGCAAAACCTGTGCCTTTGGGAAGAACAGGTAAAGGTAAAAGTGTACAAGAGGCAGATCTTGGTCAGTATAACTGTTCTTCTATCAGTACACTGAATAATCAACCCAAAATTGTCAAGAAACATGCTTTAACAAAAGATAAGGTAAGAATTTAAATACTTGCACTAACCATTTATCTTGAAGTTACTCTGAAGTTTCTAGGGTTACAAGAGTGGGAATTTTGACATCTATTAATAGGGTTTTTTTTGTATACATATAGCTGACATATTCTTGTTTAGGTCATTATTAGAAGGGTGAGAAAGGACAGTCATTGGGAACCATTTAGTTTTCAGTTACAGAGTTTCGTTTGTAAGGGAAAAAAAAGTCTGCAAGCTAGTGTCAATTCATGTGGCTTTTGGTTTTGTTGACTGCTTTTCTTTTTACGTCCTCCTAGTTTGTTCCAGGTTGCAGTCACAAGAACTGTAATGCTGGCTCAGAGAGCAGGCAAATCCACATTAGTACCGTCTGAGGGATTAGTTGGTAGTGGGTATAACTAAAATAGTACAGCCAGCCAGTACTCATGGACACTGAGAGCACAGTTTCCATGATCCACTTGGCCTTCAGCAGCCCAGGGGCTGGGGAGCTCGGCTTAGCCCACCTTCAGTGCAGCTGCCTGATACAGTTCTTTCTGATGGTAGCAAAAGGGTTGTGCAGAGATGCCAGCCTAACAGAATTGTTTACTTGTATGCATCAGTGTTTAGAGATTAAAAGAAATCTGTAGTAATTACTGTGCATATATATTATTGTTAAAGAAATGTGACAAAGGCTCTCATTGTCATTGTCATAAAATGTCATTATATGTCATACACCGTCATTATTAACATTCTTTTTTTAATAAGCCTGATCATCCATAGAGGGTTATGTCGCCAACTAGAATCTTAATAATAGTGTTAATACTGATACATAAAACATGATTACTGAAATGTTTTCAAAATTAAGAAAATAAAATATAGCATGGATTCAATAAACTAGATTGGACAGACTAATATAAAGGAAGCAACAACTCTGCTTTCAATGAGAATGGATAAAGTGACCTATGAAGTATATCTGTCTAAATGGTGAGGCTTTGTGATTCTCTGCTACCTCTCCATCTTTTCAGACATGTATTTATCATTATTTTAGTCTTTATTATTATTTTTATTTTCAGTGTAATGTATCTCTTCTGCAGTAAAACTTCTAATCCAAAACAAACAATTGCTGAATTCAATCAGTGTTGATGTTCTGTGAGTTCAGTACATCAGTTTGTAAGTTTGCTTGTGAAAATGGGGAGCTTCACAATTTATTACATTTTTAACTGCTGCTTATCTAATACCCCTGAACACTAGCAGTAATTTCAGACAAGTTCCTCTCCCTCTTCTCTATAGAGCAAGCAACCTTAACTCAGACAAGAAAGAGTCCTAATGCAAAACATTTTTGGGGGTTTTAAACGATTTTTCTTGGAATTTTATTCTTTTTTTTTGCTAAACTGTTCATTTGCTTGTAAGTTTAAGGACTTGAATTATGAAGTAATACATTTAGTGTAGGTTTAAACTCTGTTTACGAAAATATTGAAGAATATATTTTCTTTCACATGCACTTTGTTTGGACTTGAGTTCTTGCTTAAAAAATGACTATGTGCTCGAGGATTCTTCATGAATTGAGTTTAGGTATATATTTAAGAGATAAACTGAACAAAGTTCAGTGCCTAGAAGTCAAGCAGTTAACTGTAGTGCCTACCATTTTGGTACCCATGACCTGGAGTAGGATCCAAAACAAAAACATCCCAGAAACCCTCTCTACCAAATAAGAAGCTATCTAAAGATAATTAGTAGGAAATACTAAACATAAAGCCATGTCTAAAATTACACCTTCAGTGCAGCTCAGGCACATGATCAGGTGTGCAGAAGCGTATTTCCCTCCACTTAGGTTCCCTGTTACGGAAGCCACGTGTGAAAGTTAGTTTCTGTAGTTTATTCCGTGAAGGCACTGATGTCAGCTTAACTGATGCTGTGTGTCACTTTGTATGTGTGTTTAAAAGGTATTTTCTTGTTAATGCCAGGAAGTGAAATATACAAGTGCAGGGCTCCTGATGCTCAAAGGGAATTTCAGGCCTTATTTTAGGAATGTGCCTAGGCTATAGGCTATGAAGTCATGACAATTTAGATTCTTACACCTCATATCTGAGTGAGCCCTACTGGTCTGTGCCCTCGTGGGGACCGTATCTACTCACCTGAATTTGGTCCTAACACACTAAATACATGTGAAGAAAAAATATAACAGAATAACCGTATAAAAACCTGATAGGAGAAGAGAATGAGACTTAAGTGGAAAAAAGATGTGGTAGAAACAAAGGAAAGAATGGAAAGCAGAAGATGCAGACGCTGATTGTTACAAGAGAAAAGGCCTAAAACCCAAACTGTTGATGTGAATGGAGGGAATTTTGATCCAGCTTAGATAAAGGAAAAAGCAAAGGGGAAGGAAAGTTGCTCACTTCTTTTGGAAAGAAGCCAAACAATAGAAAAAAAGAAAAGAATCATGAATAGTTATAAATCACTTAAAATCACAGCAGCTTTAAGTTATTGGGATTTTTTAAATCCATAGTAGTAGTTTTCTATGGCAGCAAAGGTGTGTTGTTTTTTTTTTTTTCCTTCTTGCAATCTTGATAAAATAAAAAAAAAACCAACTTCAGATAATCCACAAATTAGCAAACATATGACCAGTGATGCATTTAATTATTTAATTCTAAGACAAATGCCAACAAGGTGAGTTGAATTTTCTTCTGGAGCTGCTCATCAGCTATTGCCTCTGATGGGAGGCTAGGGGACTAGCTTAAACTTGAGAACCTTTTAGAAGCTTAAGTTAGATTAAGTGAATACCCCTTTGAATGTGCCATCCACAGCTGTTACAATGTGAATGTCATTTGTTGTGGGCAGTATCGATCTCACAGTAAGTATAATGCTCTTAGCTGGCTGGGGTGTAGGTTTCTAATCCTAAATTGGTTTAAAAGGATCTTAAGGAGATCAAGTAGCTTAAACATGTGAGAGATGGAAAATATAAAATAATAGGTTTAATTTGCTTTGAATTTTTTGTGTTTCAAAAGCTATGTTAGATCACAGATCTGTTTCCTCTTTCTCCCCTGTATTACTGAAATAATAATGCCATAATTTACAGAATCAATTGAACCAGGAGAGACGGCTTGCTAGAAGAGCTTCCTCAAATGAAGAAGAAAGAAGTCCTGTTATCATGCAGGAAAAAACCAAAAAGCTTGAGCTGGAAGGTAGCTCTGGCGTCCTGTACTCCAAAGACACGACTGCTGACTCCGCTGTAAATGGAAGTCAGACGGACGGCAGTGAGAAGGAAGCCAGCCGCTCTGAAAGCAGCTTTGATGCAGACAGTGAAGCCTCAGAAAGCGAAAGTGCTTCTAAGCAAACAGCTTTCAGCAACACGTCTGGTTTGCATATCAACCACATAAATGTTAAAATGCTGCACAGCAAACCAAGTGACAGTAAAGACGAGATGATTTCCAGTGCCATGTCCAAACTCAGCCTCTGTGATGCTATTAAGGAAGATAAAAAATCGAGCCGTGGGGATCCAGCATCAGGTTTATCGAATAATTCCATGTTCTCAGTAGACAAATCCCCCCTATCCCAAACCCCTCAAAATGCTTTTCAGACGCTTTCCCAAAGCTACATAACTAGCTCAAAGGAATGTTCAGTTCAATCCTGTCTGTATCAGTTCACCTCTGTAGAGCTCCTCATGGGGAACAACAAGCTTTTATGTGAAAGCTGCACAGAAAGGAAGCAGAAGTATCAGAAAAAAGCTGGCTCCACAGGTAAAGTGCTTGTATCTGTCCCGACACTACAAAATTGTCTCTCAAAACCCATGTCCTTGCTGCTATTTCATTGTTCCAGCATTAGCCTCCCCTGTGTGGCTAAATAGGAAATGTCTCCCCAGGCAGAACTTGCTTGTAACAACTTAAAACTTCATCCTATGAAGGCAACAACACTAAATTTTTATATTAGAACATAATCGTAGATGTCACTTAGAATTTATTTTGCATCTTTATTTTATGCAAGATAATTAATTTAAAGATGACCCTAAACTGAATAGGCACATTGTTCAATATTAATCTTCGCTGCTCTCTCTGTTCTTTACAATCCTAGAAGCTTTGAAATAAATGCTGTAGGATTCAGCTCTAGCAATTTAAATAGTCCAGGAAGTAATGTAATTAAGTATGTAAGATGGGCAAAAAAAGACACTTGTAATGAAGAGGGGGAAAAAAGACTTAACAAAGATTTGTAAGATGGGAGATGAGAGAGAACTACCTTCTTGTGACAATGTTTTCCTCAATGTTTGTATAGCCCAAGCAAACTGTTAGGATTCACTGAGTAAGAAAAGCAATTTAAATATAGTGAAAATTAAACTTTTAAAAAGGACTGGAGGATTTTTTTTTTATGTATAGTAATTCAGGACTTTAAAAATTAAGCTCTTCTGATTATTTGTAAATAAAATATAAAGGGAGGTCTTGCAGTAACAAAAAATTGCCTGTTTCCTGTGCATTTATAGATATCTGGAGAGATACAAGTTAAGCATGAGTAAATTCAGAAAAATTAATCAAAAATAATATTTTGTAATCATTTATTTATCATTATCAGACTGAGAGTAAGTGTTATAGAAATATTTTTGGTACATGGGCACAGTGAAAAATGGAAAAGGAAAATCAGTTCACAACTATTCGTTATTAACGTTTTTCCTTCTAAAACAAAAGATTTAAGAAGTCACCTACTTTTACATGAAATGCTCCATTCTACCTCAAATGAAATATTTGCATTTGGACAGGTGTAAAACCAGTAAATTAATTATTTTTTTTTTATTAGGAGAAAAAAAATGCAGGTGGCATGTTCCCTTTTAGTGTACAGCTAACCGCTGAGCTACTTTTGGTAGGAGCCCTGGGTTCAATTCCCTTTGTGCCACAGGGGGACTGGAGTCCACATATCCCAATCCTGTGTGCTCAAGCCAGCAGATTATGAGACACCCTGAAGTAGACACCCCTCCTCAGACCTTTGCCTTAAATAAGCACGAGGTATGTAGGCATTCAGAAAGAACTGAAGAATGGAAAATTAATAGGCCATTAGCTTAGATAAAGAGACCTGTGCCTTCCACTTCTTGTTCCAGTGAGCATCCATTTATTTCAGGTGAAATGGTTTTAACAGGAAAGTTGGGGGCTGTAGTAACAGGCAAGGTACGTATCTCAGTGTGATGCTGTACATACTTCCAACCTTTGGTCTGATTTGCACAGGACGGGCTAAAGTAATACTCAGATTTGGCAGATAATGTTTGTTAAAAACTAGAAAAATGAGAAAACATTTTTATGTTACTCCACAAGATTTCCCTTGCATTTCATGTAATGTACAAAATCATTGCCACATAGATCTGTTCTGTCAGATGTTTAAAAAATACTTAAGTTCTGTGCGACTGCCTTCACTTTAGAAATTATTTTGATATTCATAAATACAGAAAAGAAAATGGAAGGTGTCTACACAAATGCTCGGAAGCAGCTGCTGATTTCTTCAGTTCCTGCTATTCTTATTCTCCATCTGAAAAGATTCCACCAGGTAAAAGGCCAAAATCTTCTTGTATATTCCTCTGCCCCACTGGTGGACACGCAATTCTTTAAGTGTCGTCATGCATACTGATATCTGCTTTTTATACGGAGAACTGGTAGAACCACTATTTGCAACATGCTTCTAGTTTTTTTGACTGTCTGATACGTTCAAAGTGTATTTAGCCATTCAGATGTATCCAGGGAAACCTCTTACGTGTCCATCGTGCTTATGTGTAGCAGGCACTGTATTGAAAACATAACAAAGAATGTTTAAATCAATTACCATGCTATTCTTGGTTTTATTTTAACAGTATAGTAATACACCTTGGTTTTAAAAAGCTTCCTAGTAAAAATATTTATTTTAGTCTTTTTTTTTTTTTTCCCTGTTCCTTTGAAGGCTGGTTTGAGTCTACGGAAAGTAAATAGGCATGTGGATTTCCCCCTGATCTTAGACTTAGCACCATTTTGTGCTGTATCTTGCAAGGTACCCATTTCAAATCTTTATTTTTATTGTACTTCAGCAGTTGTTGTCCTGAGCACAAGGTAAATTGCATTGACGATTATGATGTTTACTATTTTTTCCTTTCCTAGAGAAATTATAGAGTGAATGTTTTTAAATAGTATCCCGAGATCAGAATTGTAACTAATTGAAATTCCATTCATATTAAGAATATCACGGATGTTAACTAGTTATGAGTTAAGCTGTGGTGCCCTGATGGTGTTAGTGCATCTAACAGCATTAAGGACAAGTATTGCTGCTTCCATGGTAACTAAATTCAATTAATAGACTATTGAGTATTTTTAATATGTGTATTCCACCATTGGAAATGATTTAGATGTCTGTTTGCTTCTTTTAAAGTAATACTGCTGATAGCTAATTAAGATATCTGTAAATTAATCATGAAATAATTTCTTTGTTTTCTGTGTTTCTGGGAATGCAGAATGTTACGGATGGTGCAAGAGTGCTATACAGTCTTTACGGAATAGTGGAGCACAGTGGGTCAATGAGAGGTGGTCATTATGCAGCATACGTGAAAGTCAGGACACCTTCCAAGAAACTACTAGAGCATATTTCTACCACTAAAAATGTTCTGGGTATGTACAAGCAGAGCCTCCTTTCTTTGTGAGTGAAACCAAAAGCTGGCTGTAAATCCTTAAGGGGATTTACAGCAAATAATTGCTTTACCTCAGAATATTCTATTCTTTTTTTTTTGTTTCCAGAAACACAACTTCTTTTGCTTCTGTATTTCAGGTTTAAAAGAAGCCATGGGAGCATCAGGAGGACAGTGGGTGTATGTTAGTGATGCCCATGTTCAGATGGTTCCAGAATCAAGAGTACTAAATGCACAAGCATATCTACTTTTTTATGAAAGATTATTACTATAATTCTCAACAGTTTAATTTAAAAGATGGTAGTCGTTATTTAGTTTATCTTATTTAAAGCTGCAGTGGTAAGAGTACCTGTAAATATTGTGCCTTTATCTTGTAGAGAATTTATCATACGTTGACTCTGAAGTTCAGTCAAGCTATTATAAATATCTGAATGGTTCTCTTAAAGCGCGCACTTTGCCAAACATTTAAAGTTCCTGGATTCATTAAAATACAGTACCGTTAGAATGTAAGATGATGTCCCATCCTACTGAGGTCTATGGAAAGTTTGTTCTTCATGTTAACAAAGATAAGCTTTCACCTATAGTTCCTAGAGCAGTTGAGAATAAAAATGCTGATAGCATTAAGTGCCTGGATTTGCTGGTGTACAATAACAGTGTAAAGTATTTCAGTTTTTTGCGATCTAGTCCAGATACTTCCCGTCACTGGGCTGGATGTGACGTGTAGTAATGGGAAAGCACAGTGCTTTCAGAATGGAGCAACAGCAGCTATCTCTGGGTAACGCTGCAGTGCCCTTTCCTGACAGAGCTGGGAATAAACTGGGAAAATAGTGTCTACAAAGTGACAGCAAGCCCTCAGATACCCAGTAACCCTTCAGCTGTCTCCAGCTGGCACTGGTATAGAAATGTACTCCTGTTTTAATAAAATATATACTTGGTGTGCATACGTATCCTCTGATATATACACGTGTGTATATATATGTGCACACCATAAATCCATCAATATATATTGTAATTTCTCCTACTAGGAAAGAGAATTGCAAATACTTCTGTATTTAGTACATTTTCAACTTCATAATTATGACAATGTACAGCATATAAGCTTGTGTATGAATATGTATGGGGTTTAAGTGTAACTGGGTAATTCTGTTACTTTCGGTTCTAAACATGAATTTGTTTATCTGTTCCTGAATATTTTTCTCACAGGAGTAATAAACTACAAATTATTTTTGCACTGTATGTGTGAGTTGAACAGTAAATGACGACTTTTGCCCTCTGATACGTGTCTGGACTTCCCTTTGTCATCAGTGGAGGACAGCACGTGTCCTAGTGGCAGCACTTGTTTCTGTATCCTGTTTGACTGCCCTGCTTTGAGTTGTTACTTCTTTTGGTAATTTGTCACCTCCATCCCAGAGAGTAATAGATACATTTTGAGGTCAAAATCTGATGACTGCTTTGAAGCTATGTGGTAATTAATTTCTTTAATAAGCAGTTACTTAAATACAAATTACTTCTGTAAGAGTTCCATCCTGTCCAATTTGCTCTTTGTCAGAGAAAAGGCTATGTTTATTTCTGCTTAGATTTTTTCATTTATGGAAATGTTTTTTGGGGAAAAAACCCGCTGTCCCTATTACTCTCTTTACCACGTGTCATACCTACTTGCACATCTTTCCTATTCTCTAGTTCTGTTTCAGAGCTTCATCCCACCTGCATTCACTCTTTTGCATAAGAAAATAGCGACACCTGCCATAGTTGCGTTTGCTCAAACCGCTGAGGTGTATTTTACAGCCACGTTACTTGTACATACTTGTGCACACACTAAGGATCGTTGGGCCATACAGCTGATTCTGATAACAGAGTGAGCCCCTGCTCGCACAGGATTTTATTTTCTGAAGGAGAATCCTCTGTTAAGGTCACAATTAGGCTATGCATTTTCGCCAACACAATAATTTTTTTTCCCTCCAGAGATTAAAATTGTCTCAGTTTACCCCAAGTAGTAAAACTTGGAGAAACCCAGCAGCAGTCAGCTTTAGCTATCTGTATTCCAACCAAACACATCTTAACCTGAATCTACACTAATAAAGAAAGAAAAAAAAATCATGTTTAGACTAGAGTTGGTTAAAATATATTAATTTTCTTTTACCTCCTTATCTTCCCATACCCTTCATCCACCTACATGTAATGAAAAAAAAGGTTAACACCTTTATGTGAGACAGCCATCACTGTTACACCTGGATGAGTCTTCCTGAGCTGAAATAAAAAGCAATGTTAGCAGCAACTCCAGTAAGTTCAGAGTCAGGAACAGGTATGAAAATATTAGAGAAGGAAACATTCTCTAAAAATGAGGGCAATAGGTGAAGTTACAGCTTTAGAATGAAGAACTGATGACTAATGTGAGATGTCATACACAATTTTAGATGCAAGTCACGCTCTGTGTGTCCTGCAAGATACAGGGGTTTTTCTGAGGAAAAATTTGACTCCAAAGCAAGTGATTGTATATAAATATGCATACTGAAGACCTGCTATAGTTCCCTATCAGGAATGGCAAGAGAGTGTTCCTGAAAAACAGGGGTGTGCATCCTGTATTTGCTAAAATGTTAAACATTATTTTAGAGGCTATTTGCAGAGTCTAGGAACGCTTAGTTTCCTGATGCGCACACTCGATTGAAAAGCTGTGGATTTTCAGAATTTAACTGAAAGGCTCCAAAGTTTAAGACTCTCCCTAAAAGATCTTCTGTTACCAGACCAAAAAAAAAATCTTTTCAGGCCTACAGCATCTACTCTTCATAGAGCTAAACCATACCTTGTTGCTGTTGGTTGGTTTGGTTTTTTGTTTGTTTGTTTTTTTCTGCAGGGGAGGTTGTTTTGTGGTTTTTCTTGTTTTTTTTTTTTGTTTTTTTTTTTCAGAGAAAGTGCAGTAGCCTGCTTTTTCGTTTGGAATACCTTAGAAACATCTTTGCCTTTGTCCCACCCTTCCCTTCTCATGAGGTC
>WHYT01016707.1:51868-102486 GCA_009806455.1 Tetrax tetrax
CTCAGCCAGTAACCTGGTTAGGAAGCAACATGTGCACCAGGATTTGGTGGTTGACGGTGTGGACGGCCTGGGTCCTGCAGAGGGAATGTCTCTGTGGGATATTTGTGCTGTTTCGTGGCTATTCTCACGGGCTCGTTCCACTGGAGGGCTCCAGAGAACTAAAATTAACAATATCTTCAGATGCAGCTACGTTTGTAAGGCATCTGAACCTGGTTCAGTAGCTTGACAAATGCTGGACATTTCTAAATTGATCTTTAAACAGACCACAGGTTTGCAAGGCTTTTTAAGTTAAGCACTTATCCAGGCAGATTATCAGTACCTTTTCAGATAGTCCCACAAAGCTCAGTGTTAAACTAAACTTGGATGAGATATGCTGGGCTTTACACTTAACAATGGGGCCGCAAAAATGGTCAGAGTGCTGGAACACCTCTCCTCTGATGAAAGGCTGAGGGAGTTGGAGCTGTTCAACCTGGAGAAGAGATGGCTCCAGGGAGACCTTAGAGCGGCCTTCCAGTACCTGAAGGGGGCCTACAGGAAAGATGGAGAGACACTTCTTACCAGAGCCTGTAGTGACAGGACAAGAGGCAACGGTTTTAAACTGAAAGGGAGTAAGTAGCTTTAGACTGGACAGAAGGAAGAAATCTTTTTATGATAAGGGCGGTGAGACACTGGGACAGGTTTCCCAGAGATGATGTGAGTGCCCCATTATTAGAAGTATTCAAGATATTTGTGCACCCTTGGCAAGTTCGCCGATGACACCAAGCTGTGTGGTGCCCTCGACACGCTGGAAGGGAGGGATGCCATCCAGAGGGACCTGGACAGGCTGGAGAGGTGGGCCTGTGCCAACCTCATGAGGTTCAACCAGGCCAAGTGCAAGGTCCTGCACCTGGGTCGTGGCAATCCCAGGCACAAATACAGGCTGGGCGGAGAATGGATTGAGAGCAGCCCTGAGGAGAAGGACTTGAGAGTGCTGGTGGATGAGAAGCTCAACATGAGCCAGCAATGTGTCCTTGCATCCCAGAAGGCCAACCTGGGCTGCATCAAGAGGAGTGTGGCCAGCAGGTCGAGGGAGGTGATTCTGCCCCTCTACTCTGCCCTGGTGAGACCCCACCTGGAGTACTGTGTCCAGTTCTGGAGTCCCCAACAGAAGAAGGACATGGACCAGTTGGAGAAGGTCCAGAGGAGGGCCACAAAGATGATAAGAGGGCTGGAGCACCTTTACTATGAGGACAGGCTGAGAGAGTTGGGGCTGTTCAGCCTGGAGAAGAGGAGGCTCCGGGGAGACCTGATAGCGGTCTTCCAGTACCTCAAGGGGGCCTACAGGAAAGATGGGGAGAGGCTGTTCAGTAGGGCCTGTTGTGATAGGACGAGGGGTAATGGTTTTAAAATAGAGGGAGGTAGATTTAGATTGGACATTAGGAGAAAATGTTTTACAATGCGAATTGTAGAACACTGGAACAGGTTGTGCAGAGAGGTGGTGGATGCCCCATCCCTGGAAACATTCAAGGCCAGGCTGGATGAGGCTCTGAGCAACCTGATCTGGTTGGGGATGTCCCTGCTCCTTGCAGGGGGGTTGGACTAGACGACCTTTGAAGGTCCCCTCCAACTCAAACCGTTCTATGATTCTATGAAGATCAGGTTGGACAGGGCTTTGAGCAACCTGGTCTAGTGGAAGATGTCCCTGCCCACAGCAGGGAGGTTGCAACTAGATGATCTTTAAGATCCCTTCTGACTCAAACCATTAGATGATTCTATGATATGCTACCCTAGCTGAAATTTACCAGGTTTCTGAAACAAATTGCTATACAGAGTATTCAGCCACCTTGGTGGTTGTTGGTGTCTTCTCTTCAGTCATACCTGTAAATGTTTGTATGCAGAGAGTCTATTGAAAGGTGTGGGACACAGGGAGCAAGGGATGCTCTAAAGGATTTGTTTTAAGGCAAAGGGTCAGCCACCTTAAAGATGAAGAATGGGAATGGTAGTCTTCAAAGTGTGAAACGTGTCTACCAGCAGACAATATTCAAGCATCATTTCACAAATATAGGGTTACAAATGACAGTCCAGTCCAGCTGAATAGAGTAAGAAACCCTTTTCAAATTCTGAAGTTGGCACACACTGAGAGATAGTGCCTCTCACGGAGGTGACGGATGCTGCTGCTCCCCCTGACTGTAGAACACAGGGGGAACGGGGAGCCTCGGCTTTGGCCAGGGACAAGTTGCTGGCATTACTGACAATTCAGTGACAAATCAGAAGATAAGCTACTGATTTCTGGTTTGTCTGGGGTAGCAGCAAACCTTGTGTCATCTCCACTGTTATGCTGTTATGAGACTTCCTGTATTGTCTTTGTCACATGTGACATGCAAACTCCTGCTCTGAAAGAGTGGTTTCTCCACTTTTGGGCTCAGAGGTATTGCAGGGCTTAAGAGTCCACAAATTTAGCCCAAATTTTCAGTGGATGGCTCTCCATCAGGTGAAAGGAGTGGTGGAAAAGGAGTCTTAGTCATATTTGATTTTCAGTTAGGTCCAGGATTATGCAAAGATGTTACAGGCACAGGAATGTCCAGTCTCCCTTCTTTTCATGACTGAGGTACATGATGATCACAAGTCTGCCTTTGGCTACAGATAATAGTGTGGGTAGGTTTTGTGTGACATTCTTACTTCCAGCACTAGCTGATCTCTCTTCCTTAAGTGATAACTGTATTTATCATTGAGAGTAGTATCTGCTCGTGGGCAGCGAGGAATAGTTGTTTGATTAGTTATTGGTACTATTCATTTTTTATACAGGGCATGTTCATCAAGGAGTATGTTGCAGATGGACAGTTCACTTTAGAAAAAAAATATTGCTGTATTACATGGCTAATTGAAAATCTAGCACGAAGTCTTCCAGTGGAATGATATGTGCAAAAAATAATCCGATCAGACATTTTTTTGTCCCCCAAACCCTATAGTGTTTTGACTCAAACTACTGAAGTTACTATAATGTTTCTGTGATACTGAATGTTTTAGCAGTGGTTTTGGCGCTTTATGGTAATCAAAGCATGTATTTGTCCTTATGTCTTCAAATACAAAAAATTAGTAAATAATACCTGAGTTGTCAATATCTATTCCTTTTGTTCTTTTAAAAGGGTTGGATTCGGCTCAGTGGATATGTGGATTTAAGTTTAAAATAACAGACCTTGGAAGCTACACTGCTTCAATGACTCACTGAAGAAGTTTTTATAGTACTTTTTTTTTAATTTGGCCTTTGTTCAGCCTACTTCGTCTTGGTAGCACTGTAAATATTAGTCAGCCATGCTGACGTATGAACCAGGTTCTGGAAAACTTTATAGATGCCAAACAAACTGTTTTCTTCAGATGTTTTTCTGCTTCTGTATTTTGGATCTTGTTTATGCATTTGGAAAGCCTCTGTGCTTCAGTTTGAGAAAGAATAGTTCTGACATTAAAAAATGCAGCTGAGTAACTGAAGCTAACTTCCAACTTCTAGTGATACACAACTGTAAGTGGGCTGGAAGAATTTTACACATTTTTTGACTGGACATCTTGCTAACAGATCCCAGCAGGCACACTGGTTTAGCTTCTGGTTCTCAGGAAGATAAAAGATGTAGAGTATTGTAGAGTATCTGGGCATTAAATACCTGCAACAAGTTGTGGTGATGCCGTAGGTGATGTAGAGAAGTCTTTGGCCAGCTAAAAGTGGGATGGGAGAAACAGAGTAGCAGTCAGGATAGTTACTTTAACTTTTTTTTTTTTTCTGATTTATTGCAAACTTAACTCACCCCATAAATGTTTCATGTTCTAATCAGCAGCAGCGTACAATACAGTGGTAAATACTTGTTTTCCCGAATAAAATGGAAACTGGTGTGTTTCTGTCTGAGTGACGGTATGCATTTGTTCTGACTCTTAGTGAAAGTGTGCCTGCAGCACTTCTGTAGTAACTCCTCGAGTTCCTTCCTACGTGAGCACACAGGGTGTAGCACTTCTCCATACTCCCAGATCTTTTCAGCTGCTGAGGTGTTCTGACTTACCTGTCTCTCACATTAAGACCACCAGCTGATGATTCTTGTTGTACCCTTTCTGCATTGAATTTTTCTTCTTGGTAGAGGGGCTCCTCTGAGTGCATAAGGCCGTTTTTCCTTTGCTCTCCTCTTTCAGTCGTGCTGGTTTTGTACAAATTCTTACACAAAAGTATTCTTTATTCCAGTGACGTAGTCATGGAAGAAGTGCTCAGTTTGCATTTCCTTTCAGTTTGGAGTACATTGAGGTAGATGTTCTTGGAGTTTATACAGTCTGTACCCTTTATTGACTTTGGACTCCAGCTCGGTTGGACGTCAGGAATACCATGGATGAGTTGCTCCTTGTAATTCCTTGGGAGAAACATGTGAGAACTGTTGGGGTTGTATCCCTACAGTATTTATCCACTAATCTTTCCAGCCTCATCATTGATGTCTATGCTGTCATGACCCTGATGAAGCAATGGCATGGTGGGATGAAGGCACGGAAAACAGCTCTCAAGCAGCACTGTTCAGCTTAAACTCTTGGTGGCGTTTGTCTGATTCCTGTCTGTCTACTAACTGCTTTACTTCAGGTGAACCTATGGTTAGATTTATCCTGTTTGCAACTGAATGGTTCCACAAAATGTAAATTCACCATAAACCTTCAGTCACTGTGCTAAAACTTCACAGAATCAACATCAACTACCTTGAATGAAAGGAAAAGACCTTACATTAGAACAACGTGCTCACACAAAACATCAAGAGATCAGGCTGTTGATTTCAAGGACCTCTGCTTCTGAGACCTTTAGGTTTTTCTTTAGGTCCATCTCCAGAAGCTAAGCCTATATAGGACAGAGAAGCTCTGCCCGCAGAGCGTGAGATGTTCTTGAGAGCCTTCTCAAGGTGCATTGTGGATAGAATCATAGAATCTTTAGGGCTGGAAAAGACCTCCAAGATCATCAAGTCCAACCGTGAACCTAACACCACCATGCCTACTAAGCCATGTCCTGAAGTGCCACGTCTACACATTCTTTGAACACCTCCAGGGATGGCAAATCGACCGCTTCCTTGGGCGGCCTGGTCCAGTGCCTGATCACTCTTTCAGTGATATTTCCTAATATCCAACCTAAACCTCCCCAACTTGAGGACATTTCCTCTTGTCCTATCACAAGTTATCTGGGAGGAGAGACCAACACCAGCCTCCCTACGACGTTCTTTCAGGTGGTTGTAGAGAACGATGAGGTCTCCCCTCAGCCTCCTCTTCTCCAGACTGAACAATCCCAGTTCCCTCAGCCGCTTCTCGTAAGACTTGTTCTCTAGGGTAACTCCCTGCAGCCAAGGAATTCCACCATCAATCAGAGACTGATGTCACGCCAGAATATTATCTGGCTAATGATACTAATTATTTAATATTCATTTGTTTCAAAAACAATACTTGAAGTTCATTACAAACCAAGACTCCTGCCTCTTGCGATCTTTCCCTTCAGCTAGACTAAGACTTAAAGATAGTCAGGAAGTCATGGCTGCAGTAGGAGGTTATCTTAGAGGAGATGGAACATCTGTTTTTTCACCGAGATATCTGACCTATGAAGGTAGTATCAAAAAGAGTGTGAAGACTAGCTGTGGAGGGATTCTCAAAGTATACATGATGGCCTGCAGTTTCAGCTTTTGTGTTTATTTAGATAATGGATATTACTTTGATAAAATGCAGTGCCTGTTTGGAAGCCTGCAAGACAAGATTTTTAGTCATCATAAGAACTTCTGCAGCTATGTATTAGAGCTCGGATTGCAAGTAAAACTTGTCAGGCCATCGCACGTCACGTATGGATGCCGTTCAGGGGTGATGAGTAACATAATCAGAAAGGTGATGATCAGAAAGCACTTGATTATTGGTTCTGGTTCTGTAGGTTCCAGGATCATCTGTCATTAGTCTGCCTGTCTGCAGGGCTGAATAAACCAGACTGCCAGATTGTGTCATGGAGATCTTGATATTGATGTCTGATGTAGGAGTTCCTAACCTTGATATCTTTGGCTTATGACACAGAAGAAGGTGCCTGCTGCTTTCCTTCTAGGGACAGCCTGAGTCCTAGGCTGTCTCCTGATTTCTCAGAGTTGAGGTAATCTTACTTCTAACAAATATCCTATTTAATTTAATCTTCTGAAGAATACTTGCTTTTCATTGCCAAGATATTTCAGTTCCACAAATTTCCTGGGATAAGCAGTTCAGAATCTCCAGATCTTTTCTTCTACAGAAGCTGTTGATGTGTACGGTGTTCTGTGTAGTTCGGGTGCTGTGTAACATTCATATTGAGGAGAAGCACATTGTCACAGTCATGAGAGGTTCTTACAAAGAGCAAGGAATCTGCTAGATGTACTCGTCTGGCCAACTAGGTATGGTTAGTTTTCTTCCTGATGCGCTTCTGGAGCTGAGCTAACTTCATAAATCTCTGTGCTTCTTGTCTTGGACTATCTCCATGAATTTGAGCAATTCAGATTATCTGTTACCTCTACTAAGTTTAATTTAGGGACAAGTCTTATTTATCTTTCCAGGGAAAATTTCTTTATATTTTTTCAGTTCTGCTGCACCAGTGTCATAAAGCGTGTAAGGAAGATAACATCTCCGGGATGACAAGTGAGCTTTTTGTCTTTTAACGTTCGCAGGACTGAGCTGCACTCCATAAGCCTGCTCCTCTCCACTGTTGAGAGGCCCGAGCATAATTACCTCTACACAAATGCTGTTGAACTGGGTAAAAGATTTTACAACCTTACTCTATGAAACCGCTGAGTTAGAGTTGTCCGAGGAATCTTAGCAACTCCATTAGAGCTCGAGGTCTGTTGGTGGCCTTGTCTAAAAAACGGGCCCATCTTTTGCCATCAGTAGGCAACTAAGCACTGTGACATTGGGAAGTCGTCAGGAAACCGTGCTGTACTTGACAAGGTGGCATTCCCATTGGTGTGAAAGTCTGGAATTTGCTTCAAGATAACTGTGTTTTCTGGGGAATGCTGGGGGGAGTCTCCCAGAGTTAAAGGTGAGCATATGAATTACTGCTGAAAACTCTGGTGACTGGTAAGTAGCTTCTAATTGCCTACTTTTCACTATGCGTGGTGCGTCTGGAGCCATCATACAACCGTATCAGAAAATGTTTTTTGGACAAATAGGCAGGTTGAAGGAGATGCCTTTTTTCCTAAAAGAACAGGTTAACACTGAGGTGTAATCTAGAGCTCAGATGCACATCGCAACCAAGGAGAGGAGCGGAAAGGTGCCTTTTAAAATATCTGTTCTTTCTCTGTCTTAAGCTAGCTTTTTATTGGGTAAAAGGCTAAAGTAGAGAGTTTGACACAACTAAGTTTTTCTGGGATGCTGTTGACTCCCAGAGGTTGCTGTCTGCTGGGGATGAAGGTAAGTCTTATCTATGCCTTTCTGTCAGCTTTTATCACCAGCAGGGGAGCTTTCACCAGCAACCCTCTCAAAGATGGCACATTTTAGTACCAGTAATTTGCTATAATAAAACTTCAGCAGATCCTGCCTTTAAATAAAGTTCCAGTAGGTCCAGCCTTTCAATAGAATCTTTTTTTTTTTTTTTTTCCCCGAACATACAACAGAGCATATTTGAGAACATGTCTGCTCTTAAAAACTCTAGTTAAATTAACCACATAAACTTTTTGTAATCTGTTAAGTAGTGTAACTGAAATTAAATGTGAATTGACAGGGTGTTTTTCCCATGTGATTGTGTTTCTGTGTAAAACAAAAAGAATCCTGAATTGGCTTCTGTTTCTTCATTGGTAAACAGATTTTTAATAGATGCAGGTTCCTGTTCTGTGATCTGACATCAGGGAACAGCTCTTGAAGCACCAATAAATGTTCTTTTGTTTATTCGTATTTGCTAGAGAGAGAAAGCAGAAATGCTCTATCAAATTGAGTTGGAGGGTAGAACAGCTAAGTAAAAGAACCTTAACCCATCATCATAAGGGAGGGTAGTATTTGCATTTCCCTGTGCAAGTAGGTACCTGCAAAATGGATCCGTTCTTTCCACCTGTTTGCTTTTCACAACCTGTTGTATGCACTGGTGACATTGGAACCAGAGCGTCTTAATGACTTCTCAATTGATATACCCCTCTGTTAGTAAGTAAGTGTCTTGCTAATGTTTGAATGTGGTAGATTTTAGCCAGTATTCATCTTCCCCTCCCTTTCAGTGGAAAATAAAGCTTGCTTCACTGTGATTTAGATGCTCTGCTGTGTATCGGCCTAGTGGGAAGTAGCCTTAGAGCTGTCCCTTGTGTGAGGTGAAGCCTCTTTCTTTCAGGTAATGCTGATTTGGGAACATTGTAAGAATTTAAAACTTGTTTATAATGTATAATTATGTATAATTCATGTGGCAGCACCCTGAGTTAGTTTTGGCAATGCAGATTTTAATTAGGTGGGAAAGGACTTTGATTCTCTTTTCTCCATTATTACTACTTGATGTATCTCAGGAAAATAATATTTGCTTCTTGTCACATACAAGAGGTTTCAGCTGTTTCAAGACTTTAGGTTACCGATTTGATGGGGGAGAAGCATTGTTTGTTGATTGGGAGTTTGGTTCCCTCCTCCCAGTAGTGGGGGCGAATCCCTTGTAAATTTAAAATTACTGAGAAGGGGCTACATTTTTTTTTGCTGTTCTGTGAGTTCTTTTAGAAGTAGTTTGTGCCCTTTCCAGTTTTTGGCACTGAGGTTGAAAAGTGTTGTTTCAGTAACTCTTACGTCTGTTTTTTTATTTTTGACGTCTTTGAGATAGCATCACTAGCAAGGAAAATGTCAGTGATGTCTGATGGGAAAATACTGAGATTCTGTTGAATAGTTCTTACATACTCTTCTCAGTAAATTTTCACAAGCAGTATACAAAGTTACATTACTTTTATGTAAAAAAAGAGTAACATGAAATACCCCGCATACATGTAATTTAATAGATGTGTCCATATATAAGATTTATTTAGCTTTCTTTTTAGAATATAACTTAAAATGAAGAACTAAAGCCGGTTAGCCAGTTTGTTTGCCTCTGAAACTTAAAAGCAGATTAAACCTTTATCTGCTGCAGTGCTTAGCAGAACAATTTGTGAAGACAGTAAAACCACCTTTAAATGCCTGTAGCCTCCCTGTAGCACGTGAGAAAGTTTTACATAAGGTACCTTTTTCGTATTTACCTTATACTAAGTAGTGAAAACTTGGAAGAAGTGCAGGAAACCAAGCAGCGAGAAAAAAAGCAGGGAAGTCTCTTTCTCAGAAAGTGATGGAGTCCTGCTGTTTCAGGTCACCATCTAGGTGGAGGCCTTAGAACAAACCTGTTCCCTGGCTCTAAATTGTGCATATTAAAAGACATAATTTAGTTTTCAGTACTAAAAGAATTTGAATTGTGTGGTCTTCTCTTTTGGCCATTATATCCTAAGGTTAATTTTATAAACATTTTAAGGTGCTAATTTTGTTCCTTACTTATCCAATTCCTGTTTCTGTCCAAAAAACAGCACAACAATGAAGATGAGTTGAAATAAATAGAAACTCTGAAATAGTTTTGGCCAGTTTACACATTATATTTGAAAAATAGCTTTTGTCTGTACATATACAGATGCATAAAGTGATATAATTGCTGAAGTATTTGTATAGTACGTATTTCTGATTAGTAAAGGAATATTTTATGCTAAATTTGGTAATAAGTCTGTGTACTTGAAAGCCAGCATGTTTTATGGCTGCCAACCTATGAAAATCAACATTTCTTCAGGAAAATAGTGAAAGTACAAATGCAATACAGAATTAAAAGCTTTCAGATACAATTCACAAACTACAATTAGCAGTTTCAAATGGCAGTGATTTTAAGTCAGTCTGCTCTGGATGGCAGATAAATTAACCAAATATTGAAATTCTTCAAGAATTTACACAGTTGTTGCTCTCCTCTCGTACTGCTGTGCATCAAAATAGAAATCAGCTCTATGTCTTGATCTCTTGCTTTGCAATTCCCCACCTGACTTCTCTCCCCAGAATAGCAATAATAAGGTGGAATAATCTCTCTGGGGAAGGTTGAAGACTTTAGGCCATATTATATAGCAGAGTGATGGAAAAGCCGCTACGTATGCTAACAACTAAAACTTGACTCAGTTTTTAAATTTGGCCCTGAAGCCAGCTGGCACTGAATGAAAGTCTTTGACCTTCCAAACCAGAATGGACATGTCCTAACTGCCTGCTGGGTCCCAGGTCCGTGCCGACACCTGAAACGTGCCTGTGAGCAGCCCAGAGGGGTGCTAAGTGGCCTAGGTGGGGATGGTGGAGTCCTTTGGCACCACGTCCTTTAGGAGTGCGGACTTGGCCTCGCTGTCCTAGGGCATGGTAACTTAGCCAGACATGTAGTTTTTGTACTGGCATGGATGTAAGTGGTCTCAAAAAAAAAAGGTGATGTACAGTTTCAGATTAAAAATAAAATTTGACAGAAACATGTAAAATACGAGCTTGCATTCATCTCTGCATCACCCAACACCCTCCCCCCATGTTATGAACAGCGGTTTTTTTTGTTGTGCATTTTTGTAGTGTGATGCTCTCTTCCTTGCAATCGTGCAATTACTTTTATGAATAAGCACTAAATTCGGGATCCCTTTCAAGCAGGATCCACTCTAATTGCTCTTCTTGTGCCTGTCAAAAGCTGGCTCTGTCTGTGGGGCTGTGTGTGACCTGCTCAGTAAGAAAGGTTGGGGCTGCGTTCCTGGCTGACCACCCAAGTGGCACCGGCTGCTTTGAGCCAGTTTCCTCTGAAGGGGACAGGCTGTATTCATCTGCTCTGTATCGCCCTTGGCAGTGAGCCACAACTCAGGGAATGAATTTTTCTCCTTTTCTGGCAAGTGTGGGGTGCTTGAAAAAGCCTACATGGGTGATGTTTTTATAGCGTGAAATCAAGGATTGTGTGTTGAATGGCGTGAGGATATATGCATGGAGAGCGGGAAGCCCGATGAGGAGTTTTTAACAGACTGGGAAGGGGAGAAGGAGTCACGTTTGGTGCAGTTTTAGCCATACTGGTGTTTGGAACAGTTCCTGGAGTGAAGTGTTTCCAAAACTGTCCCAAAGCTTTGTCTTCAGAAAGGCTGTTTGGAGCAGTAGGTGGCCGCTCTCTGGTCCTCCGTGCGTAGCAGGTTAGGTGTACACAGGAAAAGTGGGGTTTTTGTACCGCAAAAGACCCAAAGGAACTGATATCCCATTACGGACATAACTACCTGGTAGACTGCTGTGCCTCATCAAATTCTTGCAAAGCTGATCCTAGAGCTTCACCTAAAGCAGGCTGTGGACCTCCCATGCTATAAGGTGCTAGGGCTGCTGCTGCCTGCTCAGTGAGGATATACAACTCTGCACTAAGAAATGTTTCTTGTTATTTTAAGGGACCGTGTGGTACGTGTGCAGTTATGCAGTGATACTGTTTGTTCTTTCTCAGACTTGAAGGCATATATTATTTAGAAATTACAGTAAGCCTGTACAATGCATAAAATGCATGTGGACACCGTCTTGTACCTGTGCAGTTTCCCAGTGCAATTGTTAACCATGTATCTTATCATTCAGTGACTTTCCTTTGTCTTGCTTAACAGCCTTGCATGACACTTGTATAGAAAAGTACACATATTTTCCCTAAGAAACAGGCAAGGATATCATTTAAGTAATGTCTTTCATATTTTGACTTACTAAATTGCATTTATTGTCAGTTTTTGTCTTACAAACTAGTCGTATCTTTCCTTGAACATAATTTTATAGTTAATTTCTTTGTGAAAATACAGAGAAAGCATACTAATCTTCTGAAATCTTGCAGTAATATTTTCAGATATTATTCTAAAGGATGAACCGTTTCCTCCAGCTTAAAATATTAAGCCAGCATTGCTTCAGCTTGCTTTGCAAGGCTTAACTATATCTGCAGTTATGTAAGTTTCAGTTATGTGGTATTTCATGGGCATCTATTTAAACATACAACTATTATTTTTAGTTGATATATAGACTATATAAAGACTTAAAAGATGTGGGATCAAGGTGGACAACCTTGGCAGCAATGGCCTTTGAACCAACAGCAGTGGATGCAGTCATTTCAGCACCAGCAAGATCCAAGTAAGTATATAGAAAGCTTTGTGGATTATTTTTTTTAATCTGTTGTCATTTGAATTTTTGAATCTTTGTTGCAGAGCATGACTGATAGTTGTTTTTTTTGGAGCTGCTCTCAAGATAATACATTTATGATGCTTTTCTGAACAACTAGGAAAAACAGAAGACATACATTGATTCCAAATGTTTTGACATATTTAATATGCAAAATACAGGCAAGCAACCTGGACAAATTATCAACATTCTATCAGTCATCCAGGTCAACATTTAGATCTTATGTACTTCTTACAGAATCTGTATCCCTGTCAGTTCTTTAGCCAAGCTGAATCATTTATTTGAGAAAATCTGGTTTTTGAATATGTGGCTTAAGTACTAATGCAGATGTTTTTCCCCACCAAAAAAACCAACCAAACAAAACATTTTAAACAACAGAACATAGTTTACCTTAAAGTGAGAGTGAGATGACAACAATTCAAAGTATCAAGGGAAATACAGAAGTAGATGGAGTGGAGGATTGTATTTAATAGTTGGGCAGAGTGATCAGGCGTGCTGATTTTACATTACTTTCTGTCACTTCAATTTCTGTAACTTCACTACAGAAATTTCCTGACTTGATAATGAGCAGAAGACATACTATTGTCCTCATCTGAGAGTGCAGTTTATTTATTGACTGGTAGGAATGGTAGTAAGGAAAAAAAGGGGGAGGGAACTGTAATATAAAATAGCTTTCCAGAAATTAGGAGTTTTCTTACTACATCTTTCTTACACTTGAATCTTCATGAATTTAGGATTTAAGGCTATATATATTTCTTTCTGATATCAAAATTAGTTCACTTATGAAAAACAGTGTGTTACTACCACCCATTCAGCGTGAATGTGAACCTAAAATAATCTGTCTTATGGCATTTTGAACATAGGCATAGAAACTGCTTCAGCAAGTATGTACACTTTGACACTTGCTTTTGGTTTGTTTTACTGTACACTGCGAATAAGTTTTATTGGTGCTCATGGTACTTGCTGAAGGTAAACGTTGCCCATTTCTCTTGGGCAATGAGACATGTAATTGAAAAACAGTGTTAAACTTCAGACATGTGAATACTAACCTTTTAAATTTCCTCTGTTTCTTTTAGGCCAGATTGACTGGGCTGCATTAGCTCAGGCATGGATTGCTCAGCGAGAAGCCTCAGGGCAGCAGAGTGTAGTGGAACAACAAGGAATGATGCCAAATGGACAGGATATTTCAGGAATAGAGTCTGGTTCAAACAACCATAATAATTTTCAGGGGGATCCTAACTTCAACAGAATGTGGCAGCCAGGTTTGTTTTCCTTCCTATTCATTCCTTTTTCTTCTTGTAACGAAACTTTGTTTTTGTCAGACATTTTTGGGTGTGAATATGCCCTGTCCCTCATGTTTCAAGATGCAGAACTACCAGTAGCATCAACTCATTAACCGAATGTCACAGCTGCTACTTTCCTGTCAAATGGGTAACAGTACAGACACAAAGGTCTGATAACACAAGTCAGTAATCTCTCTATAAAGTAAATAAACTGATTTTACAACATATACATGCAAAAGATTTGTTCTGTCCCTGAATGTTGTAGAAAGACAGTATGAATTGCAGTCATATATTTATTTCCCTGGATCTTATTCTTACATCTTACATGTTTTGTTGCTTAGCCCACTGCACTAGGACCAACAGCACTGAAGGCAACAGGATGCCTCAGAATTAAAGAGCATCTGTTGCCTTCTCCTGTAGTGTAATACCTGCTTCTGGCATAATCCTAACATGTAGAATGAGTTCACAGTACAACTAAGCAGGTGCTGGCTTCAGGTGTCTTAAAATCTTGAAAAAGGAGATGAGCAAAATTCTGTGGGTAAAAATATGTTTTTATTACATGATTCACATACTTAGTATTTGCCCATTTTGACTTAGGTATCAGATTGTCATCGGTGTAATTTTTCACTTGTCATAAGTTTAAAGTTGGTTGAATACTTCTGTTATATTATTTTTTTTCAGTTCTTTATAACTTCCTCAAAACTTCAATTTTGGCCAAAAAATTATTTTCTTTTTAAAACTTCAGAAAATAATACTGCCAATAAACATGGGGTAGAGACTGGGTATTTTCTGCTAAGAGTTTTTCTGAAGTTGTGTTCTGAAAGTCTTCTGAAAGGTTTGTTACGTTACCACACTATAATGCAATTTGAAATGTATGAGCAAGGTAGGTAGTAAGCCTGCATGCATGCCTTCTGCTTCGGTGAAAACTGCGCTTCATGGTTGAAAGAATAACACCTCCAGTTTTCACTGTGACTATTCAAATTTGTTTAAGTCCAATGTTTAATAAAAGTAGGCTTAAAATGTCATTGTTGGTTCTTACATGTGTGTAACAAAGGGGAGGCAGACATCAGGTTTCACTTAGGTTTCACCTGCCTGCCCTAGACTATAAGTTATTGTAGCCACATGTAAGACCTTTAACTTCACTGTGTGGCAGTACATAGAATGTATCCTAGATGTATTTCTGTATAGTAAGTAGGGGTTTTTCACAGAAATACTGTGTGATTATTGGACAGCTTTGTTGTTCATATGATCCTGTGGTGTCGAGTTCTTCCTCCTATGCTGCTTCGTCGGTGAGGTGAAAGAGAGTAATATCTTAAGGGGTGGCTTTTGCAAATAGTCACAGAATGGTAAAAGTGAAAACTTTTAACTGATAATTCTAAATGTTAGGAGCTCAAGCTCATCCAGAAAATGGAGCACAGGAAAACATCTTATATCTAGGGGTGAGAATAATCTAACACCTTTTGTTAATGGGAAAAAATGTGTCAATGTATTTTGTTATCATTGGGTGTATCATTCAAATAATTTGTTATTTTCTTGGGTTTTCCCTTAATTTATCCAGTGTCATTCTTAATGTGTAAAGGTAGTGGCAAGCAGGCAAACGAAATCATAGCATGCATGATTAGCCAAAGTTCTCTTCGTGTATTTACTCTTTTTCTACAAAGCTTCATCTTTCTCCATATCATTCCAAGTTTCTTTTTGAATCCAAAAGTCCTTTGTATGCTACTAATGAAAAAGCAAAATGGCAATCCGAAAACCAACTGCATAACTAGCAAACAATTTATTTTGAAGGCTTTAATATTCCATGAGTGAAAATAGCATCTGTTGTATGCAACTTGCAACCTTTCAAGTCAGTTGACTTGGAGTAAACTGGGTTTTTAAATGCTGTCAAATATTAACACATATGCTTATGAACAATTACTCTTGTAAGCTGTAGTTAAAGGATAAAGGATTCTGCCCCTTAGAATACTTTAGGAGTATTGACTCTGGAAAAAGATTTGATTAATTGGCTAAACATGACCTGCCAGGATGACACTGAGAGTGAAAGGAGTGATACAATCTTTGAACAAAAAAAAAGAACAACCAAGTAGAAAAGCTAATGTTAACCCTTTTTAGTTGCCATAGTAATGAATCCAATTATGATGCAGTTGGCAAGGGCAGTAAAAATTAGAAAAATGGAAATATTAAAGAACTGAATGGAAGGTAGGAGTTAACTTGAGAGGCTACATAGGTATTAATTCTGTCACAGTCTATAAATATTTACATAGCAGACATAATTTTTAGACTGATTTCTTAGGAAGACAAAGCTTGTGGCCATGTGAGCTATTACTTCATTCCTTAAACTCTTACCATTCTCTTAGCTAATTGTAACTTATGTTTGAGGGCTTACGACTGTAGCTTATGTTGGGACCTTTGCTAGATACTGGAGAATCCAGGGAATCATCCATTATCAAGACTTTGGAAAGCAGGTTTCAGTGGTTCTGCTGCTCAAAACCATTTGCTTTCCACAGTAGGTCTTCTAAGTCTATTACATAAAGGAATAAAATAGCTCATTACTTTGAAACTTGAAGCAGCATAGAAATAGAGAAGTGGGAGCAGTTCTTTAATGGTTTATACCGCTTGTAAGTGCTATGGTGGACTCAGTATCACTGGAAATTTATAAAAACAAATTTACAGCGTGTCTGTGTTGGTCCAGTTCTGCCCCCACCATGATTTAGTTCAGCTACAGCTATTTGTATTTCCTTCATGTAATTGAAGAAGTTGTTGAGACAGTATAATACAGTCTGTAGATTTATGATTCTTCATGACTTCATCATCTGTGTGATGATTTGAGGAACCTTGTGATAAATACAAGAAGACAGTGATTGATGACTCATATAAATCGTACTAACTTCATATTGAAATGTATTCTAAATCCTAAACAGAATGGGGAATGCCTCACCAACCCCCTCACCCACCTCCAGATCAGCAATGGATGGCTCCAACCCAAGGTCAAATGGAAGCTGTTCCTCCATCCGAAGACAGCAACAGTCAGGACAGTGGGGAATTTGCTCCTGACAACAGGCATATATTTAACCAGAACAATCACAACTTTGGGGGACCTCCCGATAACTTTGCAATGGGGCCAGTGAACCAGTTTGACTATCAGGTGAAACATATTTGTTGCTTTAATATTGTAGACGTGCAGAGTCCCTTCCGTGGATGTGTTCCTCTAATGTCATCTAGCGGCGACTTTCATTCTTCAGTTCTACAAACATCTACAGAATCTGTTATCTGCTAAGATGCATTTTTATCAAATACTTTACAGAAGAGACTTTAGAGTTTTCAGTTCTGTTCTGAGGCTAAAGGTTGTGGTTTTTTTTTCCTATACTAGCAATGAAAAATGGCTGTTGTCTGCAATATTAAAATGAATCCCTGTGTTCTAGTATATAAATTAACATTATGTAGTTTTGTGTTTAAAAAAAAAAAGGAGAAAAAAAAATAAAGTTATAAAGTTCAGAAATATATACCTAAATACACTAGATAAATGTACCATAGGGAACAGTCCTGTGTTTGCAGGGAGATAGACTGGATGATCCATTGATCCGTATCTATCTACTGTGACTCTTTGAATAAACAATGGTATTTCTAAAAAACCCACATCCAATTTTTTCCTTCATTCTGGCATATAAGTTGCATAGCATAACAAATCTGTAGGTGGTACTAATAATAGCAAGAGGCATTGCACAGATCTTTAAATACAAACAAGTTTTGGATCTTTCCCCTATTTTCAGTATTTTTCTTTCAAAACTCTCAGTATAAATGACAAACTGTACCTGTTAAAACACCTACCTCCTCTTCATAAACAAACCCAAGGGAAGATGAGCAGAAATGTGTTTCTATCTTCTGGCCCGCTTTTATCTGTTATAAATTCTCTTGTTCAGCAATATTGTTAGGAAGTGAACCAATAATTTTCAAATACCCTAGTTTATTGTAAATGATTTCCTTTTTTTACTATTGTGGGACCAATTATTAAAATAAATTTATCTAAATACTACAGAAAACGTTTTTCGCAGTGAGTAACAGAGGGATGCTTGACCTGAAATTTAGTGGAAGAGTGCTTCTACCACTAGTTACTTAAATAGTCAATAGAATGTAATGAAAAATATTTGATTCTATAGCTTTATTCCTAAACACTCTCCTCTTAAATAGTTTCATTAGACATTTCTGGGCAGCAAATATTAAAACAAAAAACCCCTCCTGTATGCCTCAAGACGTGTGACTTTTGGATTGTATATAGCTTGCTCAGAACTCAGGGTCCGTACTAAACTTGCATATTTATGCATTTAGTATTTTAGTCAGCCGTACAATTAACACTTGTGAATGATTACTGGAAAGTGCACAGTGCAAAATTCTTTTGTAACAAAAACTTGAACTTTTCATTTTTGTCCTCATGTTGTAGTTACAAGGAAAGACTGCTAACATAGCTAGATTTTTAAAGCTTAATTTTGTGTATTCTTCATTTAACTGCATGCTCTGATGATAAGCTGGCAAGAAACTGCTGGAGATAGCTGGTGATTATAGGGCTTAATGTTTAGTACAATATGAAAGGAGATTGCCTGAAGCCCTTTCAGCTTTGTTAGTATCCCTGCTTAAATCTTAAGTTTACTCATTAAATATTTAAGGAACGCTTGTTTCTTGGGGACCACAGAAAAAGAGATTGAGAAGTCTCTGTAGCCTAGAAATCGTGGATTCCTACTTGCATGGATTTCTGTAGACCGACTTGCGCACATGCTGTATTTAGTGTTACCATGTGAAGAAAAATAAACTGCATTACTCTTTCAGCATGGGGCTGCTTTTGGTCCACCTCAAGGTGGATTTCATCCACCTTATTGGCAGCCAGGACCACCAGGGCCGCCAGGTCCACCAGCACCTCCTGCACCTCCTCAAAATCGAAGGGAAAGACCCTCATTCAGAGACCGACAGCGTTCACCTATTGCGATGCCTGTGAAGCAGGAGCCTCCACAGATTGGTACATGTTAACCACTCCTTAGTGAAAAAACGTAAAAGCTGTGTTTTAAAAAGAATTGCAAAATTTGAAGCCTTTTTTTTTTTTTTTTTTTCCTTCATTTTTGGGGGGAGGATTTTTTTCATCTTACAAAACTGTAAACCTTCCTTATGCAGATGCTGTGAAGCGTAGAACCTTGCCTGCCTGGATTCGTGAGGGCCTGGAAAAGATGGAACGAGAAAAACAGAAAAAATTGGAAAAAGAGAGAATGGAGCAGCAACGTTCACAGATGTCTAAAAAAGAAAAAAAGGAAAGTGAGGAGGCTGAAGAAGGGGATGGCCCACGGTTACCTCAGAAAAGTAAATTTGTAAGTAGAAGGGTTTGCTTTTTGCTCAGGTTTGTATTTCCTGAAAGGTATCAACTTTTTGGTTTCTTCCAAACAGAGACTCTGTGTTTCTGGTTATCTCTTTGTTTCTGTTGCTTAAAGTAAAGTTTAAGCTGCTGCTTTGTTGACATTTACTTTGTGTTGCAAAGCTGTTAATGTCTAAAAGTATATTATTTTATATGTAGTAAGCAAATAAGCAACAAACAAATTGGGCTTTTTTATTTTCTGTATTTTGGGAACGTACATGGTCTTTGAAGGTTTGAATTCTAAATCCGTAGCAGAACAAATTCAGATACCTGTATTTGCGAACCTGAGCCCATTTAGGAAGCCATGTGTTGCTTTCACTTTAGCAGTTATCTTATTTGTTTGCAGTTCTGAGTGCCTGTCTGACAGTGAACTGACAACTATGTATTTACTTTTCTTGTGTGGATAGAGAGGTACCTGCATATATATTAGGAGGGGGGGAAGAACCTGATAGTTTTGTGGTAACTGCAGCACAGATTTCAGTACAAAGTAAATAATGTAAACTATCATAAATAGAAACTAGTGAGCTTGACATCTAGTTTTTCCTGAACTGCATGATGCTGTTCTTGTAGGACAGTGATGAGGAAGATGAAGAAAACACAGAAGCTGTAAGCGTTGGGAAAATCAGCAGGAGTCCATCCCCAGCTCCTCAAGAGGAGCAAAGTGAACCAGAAATGACAGAAGAAGAAAAGGAATATCAAATGGTATTAATAATATAGTTCACACTAAATATTTCTGCCTATTTCTCATATTTTTGGGGTATAGCAAAGTGAAACACTTCTCTGCCTGTCAATAGAGGTAGAGTACACATCATACAGTAAAGCAGGGTTACATCTGCATGTCTTTATAATGCTGTGTTTGTCACTTATACAAGGATATGGGTTATATAACTCGTATTTAGCAAATTAGCGAAAGAATGTAATGACTGCAATCTTTATGTTGATCATTATTAATTCTATGGTTTTGTTTACTTATCAAATTCCTGAAAACTTTTAATGATTAAATGCACCCATCTGAAATCTGTGCTTCAACCTCTGTTCCTGTGAGAGGGAATTTAAGAAATGTATCTTGAAAGAAAGTGCTAGAAACTCAAGTCCTAGACTAGCAACGGTTTCACTGTGTCTGCAAAAACGTCATACTTTGAAATCATCATAGTTGTATGCTAATTGTACAACTGAAACCTTCTTAATGAAGGCCCTGAATTCTAAAAAAATTGATGAATATATTTTTGTAAAGCATACGGCCAGACTGAGCAGCTTGGAGAACTAGCTACCAACATTTCAATTTTTGCAGTAAATATGTAATAACAAAATCCTGTGTAAGTAACCTCTGATTTTTGCAGGATTGGGGTCAGAGAGACAGCATAGCAGACAGAAGTGTGCTCTTTGTTTTTTGCAGAATAAATGAGATCAGTCTAAGTCTATTTCTGATTTACATATTCATTTGTTGTATTATCTGTGACATTAGGAATCAGTGCCCTGGATACCTGTGTGTAGTACATGTGGATACAGTTCACGGTCAAAATACAAACTGTTCTGAAAGTTTCGAAATTGAGTCAAATTTAAACAATTTCAGACTTAGGTTTTAAAGTCATGTCTGTTGAAAGAAATCATTAAATGAAATGTGCAGGAGAGTATTTTCATAACTATCAAAAGAAATTAAGCTCTATGGATATTGGTTGAACGCAGCATTTATTCAAGAGACTTTGGCCTTTAATTGTATATACAATTTTCTTCAGATGATGCTGACAAAAATGCTGCTGACAGAGATTCTCTTAGATGTCACAAATGAAGAAATTTATTATGTGGCCAAAGATGTTCACCGTAAAGCAACTAAAGGTATGCCGGTTCTGGGGTGGTTTTTTTGTTTGTTTGGGGGTTTTTTTTGTTTGTTTTGTTTGTTTTTTATTTTTTAGTTTCTTCTGTGAATATTCTATATTTGCATGTCCCTAGAACATTTAACCTCCATAGTTATCCCCCAAGAACAATTCCAGTATAGTGCATCCAACTTGATACAGTTCAAATCTAGTAATCATGTACTCTTGTCCTGTGCAGTGTATTGTGAGTTACTTCAGTTATTCCATTTCTTTCATACAGTTCATTTATTTAGTTAAAATGGTACCTGTTTGTCAATGGCTCTTGAGTTGTAGCTGTTTCTTAATGCTATCATCTTTATCTCAAGTTCTTAGCTGTTCAGAAGTGAAAAGAGACCAACTTTGAGTCCTCAATTAGTAATTCATTTGCTTTCACTATTAACATGTATTGTGCTTACTTAACAGATTTTTTTAACATAACTGAGTTAATCTAAATATGTAACTACTGAAACTTGAAAATTATGTGCAGATGCTGTCACTTGGAAAGTGATGTTTGAGTATATATTTGTTTTTTTCTGTTCGCTATTCTACATCTTCATGGTCAGAAAATCTAGAATTGGTTTTAAATGGATGATGCGTTTTTAATGTTTCTTCTCTCCCTCCAAAGAACAGCAATAGTAGTAGATTTAACAATACCATAGACTCATGACTATGAAATCGTGGCTATTTGTGTTAACATGTTGTTCCTGTTGTTGATGTGATACAAAGCTCCTGCAAAACAGCTGGCACAGTCCAGTGCACTGGCTTCCCTCACTGGACTCGGTAAGTATGTTCCTTATTTTTGAGAGGGCTTAAAGGGGGAGTTTCGCTCTTGCCTTGTGTTTCTAGAAATTGCATTTTGAAACTAGATGTTAATTGCCCAGGAGTATGGGTCACTTTCCGATAACATTTATCATTCATTATCAGCACCTTTGTTTGTTCCACAGGTAATCTACTGATGTAAGTGGGATGGTTTTTGGAGTAAAGGACTAGTCAGTGTGAGTTAGTGTATGAGAATCTTACCCTAAGTTTGAAAAAAACATGAAAAACTTTAGATAAATTTACTTTTCAAACTATAATTGTTTCAAAAGCACACTGCAGTCTTCAGAGAGAGGAATATTGTTATGTATTTTTCTCCTATTTTGATCTCTCCAAACAAGAAGGGAAAATTGATAGAAGAGTAATGCAAAAGTATGTAGATAAAAATATTGTAATATTTGGAATTATTATTGTATTGAAAACTACATAAGCACAGAGGCTCCCCTATCAAATATTACCAGAAATAACACAGGAGAAAGAGACTGAAATTCCAGCTTGAGACACAACAGCAAAAGATCTTTCCCAACGTGCTTTTTATCATCTAAAACATACTACAGCAGTGTCAGTCATCAGTTATGTGCTTTTTACATGGAATTCCGATGAATTAGATTGACTGTTATCATCACAAGTATTCACGTGTTTTAAACTAACTCAATAAAGATCATAAGAACCTCAGACTGAAAGAAAGTAAAATATCTCCGTGACAGATGGTTAAATTGAGTTTATCTTTCGAATCAGTCCAGTAGTAGTTAATATCTGTAGGGGAGAAGAAAATCCATTACTATTCTATCTCTGTACTTGTTAAACTGCAGTGTTTTCTAAATCAATATAGAAAAATTGATATAGCAGTCAGAATTTCTGTAGCCTTGGACTATGGAGGTGGCTGAAGTAGTTTCAGAGATGTCTTCTGGGAAAGGTCCCAGGCATTTTCTGCCCGGTTGCTGATGCAGAGGCAGGCACTGTTACGATCTCTGCAGGAAGCTTTTTTGCCCTTCCATACAATGGAAAAAGTACCGTGATCACAGCGGTTGCTTGCCGAAAATAGATGAGCTGTTCCAGAAGGAGTAGAACCAGACAGTGAGCATCAATGCAGATAACGGGGGCCTTGATCACACCAGTCAAACAACATTGGCACTTACCAGAATAAAGTGACTTCTTCAGAGAAGAGGAAGTGGAGGAGAGGCAATGTTACTCTCCTCCGCCCCCAGAAATATTAAGAACAAAGCTTAATCTTACCTCGTGATAGACTGGACTTTATGCACGCAGGTGGACTGGGTGGTTATGGATCAGGAGACAGTGAAGATGAGAGGAGTGACAGAGGCTCTGAATCATCTGATACTGATGATGAGGAATTACGACACAGAATCAGGCAAAAACAGGAAGCGTTTTGGAGAAAAGAGAGAGAACAGCAACTACTACTAGAAAAACAGCTAGAAGGTAAATCATATAATGTCTTCTTACTATGCTGCTGCATATGGAGTTTACTACTTAGTAGATGTAAATTGGGGAGAGAAAACACATTTTAAGCCAAATTTAGAAATAAGGTTCTTTTTAATTAAAAAAGTTTAACAAAAGGGTATTTGAGCTACTTGATCAAAATGGGCTTTGCTTCTTTTCTTTTCAATAAGAAAAATATCCATGTAGTGTTTTCCATAAACTATTCTACTTCAGTAGTAAAAGAACCAAACATGGAGCATATGTATCTATATGCTATAGATATTGTACTATATAAATAATAGTATTGCTTTATAAAAAAGTATGTGTGTGTATGATGCATTTTTTAAAAAGTATTAGTATCTCATTTGTGACTGGGGGATAAATTTCAGCTTTCTGCACCAGACTGCAGTCTGTGTAAACGTCATTGCTTAAAGTTTTATTCTCACAGTATATGAAGCACATTTCACATCATCTGCAAAACTTGCTTTGCTGTTACATAATCTTGAGCAGTGCGCCTTTCAGAACGTACAGTGGGAGGGTGCAGGTTCTTTGAACTCTCTGTTCTCAGTTGTAGTTGAAGTTTGTTTCCATATGCTGCAACTTCATAACCAGATTTTTGTACCTAATACCTGGGAAAGATTATTGAACCCAATCAGTTCACACTTAGCCATTTAGAAGGTGGCAGGCTTGATTTTAAAAATAAATAGATAAATAAAGAAAGCTGTGATTTACTTCTGCTTCTCCATAAAAGGTAAGGTTTGTCCTTTTGTACCAATAGTGTAGGTCAAAAGGGCATGACAGTTATGTTGCACTGCTGAAGAGCAGTGTAGATCAAGAGATGAATACAATGGTAGGAAGTCATGATCTAAGCTCATAAGCCGGAGGAGAATGAAAGTGCTATTACAACAGCATACTTTTTTCTTATTTTAAGATTAATTATCTCCTCCTTTCACTTTTTCTTTGAAAAGCCTAGAAATAAGACATATGGATCCCTTATTAAAAGGCTGAACTAGCTAAACTTTTGGTTTCCTTAATATTCTCTGAGTGTTTTAAGATCTATACATAAAAAGGTAGCCGTATGGAGAGTGACTGAGGGGTGGCCTGTGACCTCTGTCTTCCTAGTAGAGGAAACCAGGTGTCAGTTTGGGGCATCTCCATGGGGCACCTTACAGAAATATAAATCTATAATAAACAAGCCGATTCTATACATCCAAAATACTGAAAAATACTAAATGCAGAGTCTCATTGTAGCAGCATTTAGGAAAGGCAGAAGATTTCTAATATACAATACAGCATTGTCTAACATACACTGGGTTCTGCCTGTATTACCTAATAACTCGAGGACCAGATGGAATTATTTTCTAGGTTAGATTTGACCATCAATTGCCTTTCGTATCACTCTGGGTGTCTGGATGCAGCTTTATTCCCTAAATTAATCCAGGAACTGATGGCCTGCATCAAAAGGCCATTTTCTTGGCTAAAAATGTTGTATGTCAGTTATTTAAAATGGGAAGGGGAGATAAACTTGGCCAGAGATGCAAAGGATCCTAGGTTGAACAGAAATAAGTAAAACTTTTTTAAAGTTGGAAACTTCTGGAAAATGCTCTGAGGGTCTGAATTTCTTTGACCTCATAGTCATTATGTTGCTTCCAATAAATGTATTTTTAATTCTTCTGTTGTCTTCTTACCATGTTTATAGTATTTGCTGACTACCAAGCTTATATGTAATCTGAACTGACATTAACTTTTTATTTTGTAAGATCTTCACCATACAGCTGTATTAAATGCTGTGGTCTCAACTTTTGAGCTGAATCTTAAGCAAAGAATTATCTACGTCTCCTTTTTATGCTGTTCCTCCCTTCCTTAGAATTCATTGGCCATAAAACCTGTTAAGGACAAATGTAAATTGCTTGTCCTAGTTAGCATTTAGTACTAATGTAAGTTATCCTTGGAAAACGCCATAAGCTCGGTATTTTCTTTCAGAAAATAAACATGCAGGAAGCTACTACAGCAAAAGGTACTTCTCTGAGACTTTTTTGGGTAATGAGGCGTGCAAAACATACAGGTACAGCCAACGTTGTTCTGACATTGAGGTGCCACCAGTGCACTGTATGGGAAATACTTCTTCAGAACAGCCACTAATTACTCAAACCCAGATGAACAGGGCTGGAAGGAAGGCAGGAAGCGTAGGTACAGCTAGAGGAGTATTCTAAGGGGGAGAAGGGGAAAATCAGATGTGTCAAAAGGTTGTAGGAGGAAAAGATGAATTTGGGAGTTCTGGTGCTCCACGATATTTGTTTCAGAACTTTGTCTTAAACAACGGAAATGTGAAATAATTACATCAAGACTTCTAAAAGTGTCTGCGTCGTATGCTTTTTTTAAAGAAGGGCAACTTTTTCTAGAATTATAAAAAAAAAGAAAGTAACGAGTTGTTTGGTAGGTAGTTGGTACGATGGCAGACAGTGCATTAAGAACTATGAAAGGTGCTTGGAAATTAGCTTTTGCCACAAGTAACTATGGAAATTATTGACATATTACTCCAAATTAATTGCATTTTTCTTTCATATACTTTTTTTTTTCCAGAAGAAAAGCTACAAAATGAAAAAGTTTCAAAAGAGATGAATGAATTTATCAGCAAAGAACAAAATAGTAACTCGGCGTCACAGGAGGCAAAAGAATTTGAAGCAGATATGCTTCATGAAAAGAAAAGATCTCCAAACGCAATGGCACCTGATACAGAACTCAAAAAGGAGGGTAAAGAGAGGGCAGGAAGGAGCGGGTCAAGAAGCTCTAGCAGTGGTAGCACTAGCAGCAATAGCAGAAGCAGTAGCAGCAGCAGCACTGTATCTAGTTCATCCTATAGCACTAGCTCAGGTAGTAGTCGCAGCTCTTCGCGTTCTTCCTCTCCTAAAAGGAAGAAGAGACAAAGTCGCAGTAGGACGCCTTCACATAAAGTTAGGCGCAGTAGAAGCAGGAGTTACTCCCACAGAAATAGGAGAGAGAGGAGTAGGAGCAGGGAGAAAATAAGGGAAAGGAGAAGATCTAGTAGGAATCGCAGTGCTGAAAGAGGGGAGAGGCGAAGAAATCTGAGTCCTTCTCTAGAGAGAAGCTGGGATAGGCGTAGAAGTAGTAGCCGTTCAAGAGACAGGCGAGCTAACCGTGCGAGCCGCAGCAGAAGCAGGGATAGACGTAAAACCGAAGACCAGCGTAGAAGCCCTACTGGAAATAGGCACAAACATAAAAGTGAGGGTAAAGATCAAGAAAGGAAGAAGGAGCAGGGTGGAGGTGTAGATAAAGACAGAAAAAAGAACAGGGAAAGGGAGAGAGATCAGGAAAAAAGAAAAGAAAAGCCCAAAAAAGAGGAAAAAGAAAGTAAGGCTGGCAATCATGAAGACAGTAGATTAAAGAGGAAAAGAGACAGCGAAAGAACTTTCTCTCGTGGTGATTCAATATGTGTGAAAATAATAAGACAGGATTCCAGACAAGAGAGCAAAAAAATTTGTACCAAAGATAGCAAAAAGCGGTCAGGCTCTGAATCTAGTGCGAGGAGTAGTTCTGAATCACCAGGAAGCAGTAAAGAAAAGAAGGCTAAGAAATCGAAGCATATTCGGTCATGCTCCATGGAGAAATCTCAAAGGTCTGGTAAGAAGGCAAGCCGCAAACACAAGTCTAAGTCACGATCAAGGTAGTATACTTTTTAAGTATTTTGTCTGACTTTTTTTTTTAAATTTTTTTATATTCGTCTTCATGTGTACGGCATATGAACTTTTTTGTAATAAAGTATGGTATTTATTAAATTTTTTGTCTTAGGCAAAAGTAACTTTGGAAAAATCTTTTAAAACTATTAATTGCTAAGCCTAAAGTGTGTGTGGGTTTGGGGGTCTTTTATTTTTTCCAATTAACTTTTTCCCCCTTTTCCTTTATTTTTCAGATCAACAACTCCTCTTCGTCGTAAACGCTGAGGAATTTATGGCACCAGTGCTATGACGTTTAAAAATTCCATGAGTTATAAAAGGCTTGTCTCATTATAGAGGCACATTGTGGCTATGTAGGTGAAACCAGAATCCTTTTTTTTATCTGTAAATAGGTGTATTTTTTCCAAATGCTGCTCAGAATTAAATACCTAATAGGATTTCTTTGTATTACATTTTTTCAAGAACGGTAGTGCTTATTAAGAATATAAAACAGGCCATTCTCTCTTTCAGCTGTAATGTTCTTAAAATTACTATTGAATGTACTGTGATGTCAATAAAGCTCTTTAGTTCATTTTTTTGTTTAAAATTCTTGCACCTGAATTTTGTGTTAAATTGTACAAAGTACTTTAAAAAAAAAAGAAAAAGGCAGCTTTTTTGGTATAACAAATTTATGAAGTACTTGAAAAAGATTTTAACGTAAAACACTTGTCAAAATATGTGCTCCATATGAGATGGGGGATGTGGAAGAACATAGGAAAGGCATAATATTTTTTCTTTAGATATGTGTAATAGATTTTTAATAACCTTTTTATTTGGACTACCAAGAAATACATGCTGTGTGTGTAAAATATGGGTCACTGTAATACAAGTGATACTTAAACAGACTGAACCCCATTAGGAATATGTGCAACTAACTGATCTTGTGTGACAGTGTTAAGCTCTGGAACTATATTCCTCATCCAGTTGTCAGAGAGAACTTTCTGGATGTCCAGGGATAGTACAGGAACAAGACTCAGTATTTTAGATGTTTTTATCGAATATCTTTATAAATGGCACTCAGTACACGTTACGAATCTGACAGTAGATTCACTCTACATTTTGGCACGTGCATTAAACATGTGCCAAAATGTTAAAGCTGGTTATTTTTGTTAGCGTTACGAGAATTGTGATTCCTGTAAAGCAAATACATGGATGAGACAGCAATGTCACTACATTTTTGTTTTTAATACCACCATAAAGTGAAAGAGGGCACCTCCTTCTTCAGGAACTGAACTATTGCTGTTAGTAACAAGAGTGTGAAATAACACTAGTTAAAAAAAAAAAAACAAACAACCAGCAATACACAACCCTAGGCCAGTGACTTTTACAGAAGAACGTCAGTTCAGGAAAGAGTGGACATCTGTGTCTAGAAGGTCTGGTATGATACCAATTGTGAAAAAGATAAAAGGCTTAGCATCAAAGCAAGTTCTCTTTGATGGCTGTCTCTTCTACAGAAAAAAAAAAACTTAGTACAGGCAACTTGCAAAGCATGTCTTCGTGAACAGATTAATCCATTTAACTAAAATTAGAATTCAGCTATACAGCATTTTTGCCAATGTATTTTTTTTCATAAATTAGATACAGAAGTAAACTGCTTCAGTGCAAAGAATCACATTTTAACTATACGTTTATTAAGCAAGCTAATGGCTGGTAAATACATGCATGTTTATCAAAACATGGTTACAGATAAATAATTAGTTAATCAGTTATAAATAACATACCCCCCCAATTAAGTCCTTTTACATAGAGTAAGCAATCATACCTGTTAGCAAAATAAGGCATAATTTGCAACAGACTGCTGCTACTTGCATTGGTATGGATGTAAGTAACAATAAGATCCAATCTCAGTAAAAGTGAGGATTTTTTTTAAAGTAGGTAGTGTTAACAACTCAGATGTCTTCGAAAGATGTCTTTTGAGAGAGAAAGAAATGAGAATTAAATTTAAGAAAAGCTATTGAGGAATACAGTTTCTATGATGCATTGAATTTGATTTTCAGTTCAGATTTTATATTTTCTGTCTAATAATGAAAAAGATTGTGTATGAAAAGCTTTATATACTCTGCCAACAACTGGAATTCTGTCACTTCCTGTAAATATGACAATTATTTTTTTGACACAAATGCACTTATATGGGTAGTGACTGTATGCCAATAAAAAGAGCATACAATCTCTGTATCTAACTTGTTTCAGAAATCTTACTAAACAGCATATTCAGCACACCAGTAATTAGAAGTACATCAGTACTGTGTCAGCTTCACAGACATTAGATTTCTCTGTGTTTTAGTATCTCCCTTATGAATGTTCTTCAACAGTAAAGGCTAAAATAATATCTAGTTTTTAATTCCATTCATCTGAAGTGATCTTAAATGAAAATGTGCAAATACATACAAAAATGGGAACGTATCATTTTGGAATAGTTTGAATTGGGTTGTTGCTCTATTATTTTACATTTTAGAATAAATACTGCAAAAATAGTGCACTGCAGCAGAGCAAGACATACAATTTTGAATGTCATGCAGCAAGCAACGTGACATTTGGAGGCAGTTCCCTTGAAGAATTTTTTTAATAAATAAGAGATGGTGTGGAATCAAGTGAAAAATTGTTTCCATGCAAATTGTTTTGAAGATGAATACAACAAAACCAATGTGAATATGTAGCCCAAGTACCAGTTATGCCATCTAAGAACAGGAACCAGCTGTGGCCATGGATAGGCCAAAGAAGAGTAGTTGGGTAAGATATTCTAAAGTTACAGATTGAGCAACTACACACTTTTTGAAATATTGCATAATAACTGGTTTTGAAAAAGTGGTGTTATTTGTGTCTTTGAGGCCCTGTCTTGTGGGAGAGGTTAGAGTCTAGGTTGCTGCTTTTAACAGCTGGTATCATAAAGTCTGTATTTACTCATAGAAAAATGGATTAGCTACCTCTAGTTTAAAACCAGCTTATCCTGTTAAGTAAAATAGTTCCCACTATAGTGTGCACGTATTTTAATTGCTTGTTACTAAATTTTTAAAAAGCACAAATATAAAAGCAATGGTAATGTAAGGATTGGCTCACTCTCTCCAGATATTGCGTTTGCTTTACTAAATAAATGAAAACTAATAAATTAATTTGCATCAGTAATATGCAGAAGCACACTTTGAAGGAGGGCTTATTTTTGTGTCTTAGGAAGACCTTGTGTCTTAGCATAAAGGATTTCTTTGAGCTCTGTTTTCTCAGTAGCCCTGAGGTGTTACGAATCACCTGGAAGTTCACTGCTTTGCTGGATGGAAAGTAGGTGAGCAGAGAAGCGGTGCACATGCGCACTAAGTAGGTTTGCCATATATTTAATTGCTTCTGAGATAAGCTTCTTGGAGACCTTTCAGTAGTCCTTATTTAGCTTTAAAAATTATAGTATATTTACAGGACACCTGTAAATGGGCAGATTTCAAGTAGTGAGGGTTGCAATACTGAGCAAGGACTGGCATTAGATGGAGGGAAGAGTGAGTCAAACTGTGACTGGTTATACTACTCAAAATCTCCTGCTGCCTGGAGGGTGCTCCTGCCCTTGGCTTTGTGCAGGCTGTGCCTCCTGCCTGTGGATGCCAGTGTCCGCATGGCTGGGCAGGGAACCCGGCCGCCGCAATCATCTGCCCGGAAAGCACGGGAGTGCTGCCCGCTGCTGCCTTCATGGCTTACCCCTCCCTTGCTCAGCACCACTCCCTTCAGCGTTGGCTTTCATGGGACTTTCTCATGAGACCTGCAGTTCAATAAAGTGTCAAAAAATGATTCTTTTTAAAAGCTGGCTTAATTCTTTACCATTTGAGCGTGTCAAACTAGCTCACCGGGAGGATCTGAAAATGCTGAAGCCTGCCAAGAAGGAGGAGGGGAAGCAGAGCTCCCTGTGTCTGTCAGCTCTGAACTGCCAGAGCTGCTCACAGCAGCGTATGGATTCAAACCCCTCGACTGAACCTCGGTCCGAGGCCCTGGGCGAGCGGGGAAGGCAGCCTTGTCCCTCCCGGGCTGCAGCCCCAACTTTGACTGCCAACCGTGATGCGGCCGCTTTTGCAACAGGCAGCAGCAAACCTGTTTTGCTGTGTCCCCGCAGGAAGGGCTCAGGAGTTTGTCTGGAGCCCTGCCATCTTAGGGGCCAAGGGCTCTGCTCCACGCCGCAGCTGCGTAGCGCGGGCTGTTGCTCTGCTAAAGGCATTCCAAGATGCTCAAGGATCAAGCCCACATACAGGAGTAAGGGGGCATAAATTTAAATAAAATCACTGTGAACTTCCAGCAGGGCTTCCAGGTGAAGCCATGGCGACATTCACCAGGATGCACCCGTGGGACACGGGGGGTTGGCGTTCCCGCAGGCCGCGTCTTGCAGGCAGAAGGGGCGCAAAGCCTGCTCCGTCAGCGGGTTTGGATGCGGGGTGCGTCACTCCTGCGAAGGGAAAGGTGAATAAAGCGGGATTTCTCACTGCTTCTACTGACAGCCGGGCCGGGCCGCCGCACCGGGCGGAACCAACCTTCCCGGCCCTCGCCCCGAGAGGCAGCCGGCACCGTGTCGCCGCCGCACGCCCAGCGCTGGCAGCGGGGCGGAGCAGAGTCGGCGGCGGCGGCGATGTGGGGCGGCGGCGGGGCGGCTCGCTCCCTCACCCGCACCCTCGGGGGCCGGCGGGTGGCGGCTGCGCTGCCGGGGGCTGCGGGCGGTGAGCAGGCGGGCGGGCGCGGAGGGCGAGGGCGGGAGGGCCCCGGCCCGGCCCGGCCCGGCGCGGTGCGGTGCGGTGCCCGCGGGCGGTGAGGCCTAGCCGGCCCGCCTCGCCCCCCCTGCGGCTGAGGCGGCCTAGCGGGGTGTCGCTTCCCCGGCCCCCCCTGCAAACCACCGCCGTCCTCGGCCCGGCGAGCACCCGGCAGCCTCGGCGGGAGCGGCCTGGCCACGGCAGCCTGCTGAGCGAGGGCGCGGCCGCCGCTCTTCTCCCGCGGCCGAGCCGTGAGCGCCTGCACGCAGCGGCCTCCCTCGCCTGCTTGCCCGGCGTCCCTGCTCCCGGTCGCGCTGGTAAAGCTGCTCCGTGAGCCAGCCCAGCGCCAGCGCATCAGGCCTTGTGCCGCGGGTCCTGCTGGGCTCTCCACGCGTCTGTCAGAGCTCTCCCCGGGGTGGTGTTTTCCTCCTGCCGCCTCCTTTGCCCAGAGGTATCTGTGGATCTGCCCGTGGCTCACTGCGACCTAAAAATCTTCTTCAGGGGGGCCGTCACTCCGGGGGCAGTGAGGTGTTGCTGTGGTTTGGGGATCGCTGGTGACCAGGCAGCAGCTGGATCCTGAGTGAGGGTGTGTTATGCCTGGCAGAGCCCAGCCGTGCCTTGGCAAAGCAGGCATGGAGAACAGTTGTCAAGACTGTCCTTGGCCTGTCTCTGCACCATCTGTGAGGTTTTCTTCTTGTTTCCTTACCAATTTGTACAAAAAAACCCAAACATGCAGCTATAGAATCATAGAATGGTTAGAGTTGGAAGGGACCTTCAAAGGTCATCTAGTCCAACCCCCCTGCAAGAAGCAGGGACATCCCTGACCAGATCAGGTTGCTCAGAGCCCCATCCAGCCTGGCCTTGAACGTTTCCAGGGATGGGGCATCCAATATATTTCTTATTCCAATATGTAATGAAACAGAGCCCTGTGTTGATAACTACAAGAGTGTGTGTGTGTATGCACAGCTTGTGGTCAGAGTAAACATTTTGGTGAAATTCTCACTAACTGAAACATTTCAGCTGCATGAAAAGTTCCTTTTCATTCAGGCTCTGAAAAGTGTCATCATACATAATTTGAGAAGTACTGGGTGGTGAACTAGCATGGTGTTTGATTTAATCCCCATGCACTCCCCAAGTATGATAGTGAGCAGACGCGTAAAGATTAGCATGGTTAGTATTCTTCTAGAACATAGTTTTTTGTTTTGTTTTTTCCTGTGAGCTCTCATAAAGCTGATGTTTTCCATTTGATTGCCTTTCTTTTATTTATGCAGATGACCGTGCTGATCTGTCTTTTCAGACAGGCCTGAGAGGTACCCTTCAGAACTGCAACTGGAAAATACAGCAGAAATCCAGTAGTCCTCTGCCTCTCTCTCTGACTGAAATAAAAAGCAGCCTGTAAGTACTGTATCTAAAATAATCCTACGTGACAAGGACCATAATTTTCTATAATAATTTAATTTTACTTTGTGACAGTGTCACATGAAGTCATTTTTGAATCTAAAAAATGTTTAAATGTTTGATGTGGCCTATTTTTGTTTTACTAATTAATAACTTTAAAATTACAGGTGTGCAGCCATCTATTGTGGAAGATATGTTATACATACAGTGCATAAAGTCTGTTTTTAATCAAGTATAAATAGAATCTCTAAAGGAACACAAGGTTTATTTTTTTTTTTTTTTTTTTTTTTTTTTTCGTCTTCTGATCTTGCAGAATTTGGTTTGTCCCATATTTCAGCTGACATGAAACACGAGTATTAGTTTCATGACATTCAGCTTTCATTATTTAGGCTCACCATGAAGAGACTTTTCAGCACTTCGCACTCATCAGTGGATTCAAAGGAAATGAAAAAATTCCAGCTCCTTGCGCATAAGTGGTGGGATGAAGAAGGAGAATATTCAGCCCTTCATTCTATGAATGACATTAGAGTGCCATTTATTAGGTATGTTTTTGACAACAGATTTTTTTTTTTTTTAATGTGTACTATTTCTGCATAACCTCAGAAAACATTTTAAAAGAAAAACAATTACCAGTACTTAAGGTAGTGTTGCATCTACTTTGTGTGTTTGCCTTTAATCACATCCTCTTTCTTTCAGAGATACTCTGTTGAATATGAGCAGTAATTATCATCTGGGAAATCCACTTTCTGGATTAAAGATTCTCGACGTTGGCTGTGGCGGTGGACTGCTAAGTGAGGTGAGAAACAGCGTGCTTCAGTTTCTCTTGTTAAAGAGCATATGAAGTTTTTGAATTGTTTTACTATTGCCCTTTTTAATTTCTAATCCTCCAAGGAGGAGCTTTTCTCATCTATGATATATTAGTTACTGAATGTTTTGGAGTGCAGTGCATTTTACAAACCCCATAGAATATTTGGTTAGCATAGTGGTGACGGTTTACAGAAAAGGAGGGAATTGGTAATGAGAAATCCTAAAATCCTGGGGTTCGTGAGAAAAATAAAATCTCAAACACTGTAAAGAAAAGGAGAGGAGAAGAATTACGTAAAAGTCTTCGAGCTTCTGGGCTGTTACATTATGACAACTCTTTTTTTTTTAATTTGGAACCTAGGCAAGAATACTTTAATCATTACAATCCTTGTTGCCAAAGAAGTGTTTTCAGTTATAAACCTGTTCTTGAACATTCATTTATTTGAATTGCTTATCTTCATTTTTTTATATTGAGGTGGGGATTTTCACCTTTGATTTAATCTCAAGGGAAAAGCATGGAATAATGTCAAACACCTGAGACATACCTCCTTTCTGTCAGGAGAGATTCTCCTGGTACAGGGGCTGGTGTTACAGCTGCTTCCTGAGGAGTCTACACAAACCTGGGACTGAGAAGTAACTCTTTGTCCTGGAGCCCTTCAGCCACACAGGGTCTGAACAGTGCCATGTCCTGTCAATAGACCAGGGATGCTTTGCGAATTTAGGATTACAGATCTGGCTGAGTTATCCTGGGAACTTCATCAGCATCTGAAACAAGATGTTAGAAAAGGACTTGAATCTCTCCTTGTCGTCACCCCCCCCCCCCCCCCCCCCCCCCCCCTTTTATTCAAAGCAAAATGCTGTACTTTAGAAGAGCCTGCTCTCCAACAAGGCTGGCAAAACTGGTGTGCTGCCTCACCTTCTCAGGCTGAACAACCGGTGAATTTCGGGTTGGAATAACATACCTGTGGTCATGTTCTGCAGCCTGTTTCAGTTTCAGAAGAGGTGATGGCTGAGGTGTTAACCCATGAGTAAGAAGACACTGGAGAAACTTGAGTGACAGCCAAACCTGATGCTATCCTAGTAAACATCAGTGTTTAGTTCTGAGCAGTGCGAAAGTCCCAGAGATAATCATATATTAAGTAACCATTAAAAAGATATGAGGATTTGCCATTACAGGTGGATGTTGAAGAAAGTAATGACAGTAATTAAATACAGCATTGTTTTCCCCCCTTTAAGTACTGTGTTGATTTTTCCCCTTTGTTTTTCCTCTATCAGAGTGTAATAGTGGAGGAAATTTTTATCTGGTGTAACAAAATGGATTCAGAACAATATATTCTACACGACAACTTTAAATATGTATATTCCAGTATATAATTTTCTTTGCTTTAATAAACATTTAAAATAAAACTGCTAGATGAGAGCTCATCATTTACAGTTGTCTTGTCCTCCAATTAGATGTTTTTCTGCGTTGTGTATGTACATTGCAAAGTTGCAGACACCTTTAAGTAAATTGTTTTCATGCAGACAATAAATTCTACTCTGTATTATTAGCCTCTAGGTAGACTGGGAGCTTCAGTTACTGGAATTGATCCTCTGGAGGACAACATTAGAACAGCAGATCAACACAAGTCATTTGATCCGGTCCTGGCCAAGAGAATACAGTACAAGTCCAGTTCACTGGAGGAGATTGTGGAAGAGTGCATGGAAACCTTTGATGTAATCGTAGCTTCTGAAGTAGTGGAGCATGTGGCTGACCTTGAAATGTTTATCAAGTGTTGCTCTCAGGTGTTAAAGGTAAGAGAGTTTTTGCTTTTGTTACTGGGAATATTTATTCTCTCTTATTATTAAGGCTTTCATTTGAAGGAATGTGAAAACACCTGCATCTGTGTTCATTTCTCCACCTTGAAGTCTGAGCTATACTCCAGAGGTGCCTTCTGTTCCCCTTCATCATGCAGGTACATCTGCCCGACTTCAGGAACTGAAGTTAGAGGAAATTTATTTCCCCAGCGCTGCCTTAGAAAAGTGTTAATGGCATTACCTAGCACTGCAGTGTTGCTTTGCATCAAGACCTTAAGAAATCTGGTTGCATCTGATTTCACCTACGTGAGAGAAAACATGCCACATGTTGTTGATGGACAGCTGTGGCTCATACTGCATTCAAACTGACTGTAATCATGTTTCTAACTCAAAAAATTCTATTCCAGCTCTAACATCACATCAGATGTGCTCCTGGGTTGCTTTTAAAGGGTCATAGGTATGCTTGGAGATAAGCAGGTGGTGTTTTATTCCTCTCGATGTTATTTCATTTGTAAAGAAGGATGGTAGGCCCAGTACACAAGCAGCAACTTTCCTTTAATCTCTTAATTTATCTTTCTGGTCATCAGAGGAATATAGATTATTTGAATAGAACGCTTAACTAATTTTCAGCCTGCTGGAGACGTAGAAATTATTCTTTATTTCTACCGAACAGTCTCTTAAGTACTTAAAATTCATTCTTGGCTTTTTTTTTTTTTCTTTTCCGACCCTGTAATCATTAAAACAAGCACAGCAGTCATCAGTCTCAAAAATTAGTCAGTATTGCACATTTTACTTCTAAAAGTAAATTTTAATTAAAGTAAATTTTAATTAAAAAAATGTTTCTTTTTACAATGGATATCAGATATGCCTTAATACCTGTTATTTATCCACTTCCTGGGCAATGTTACATTACAAGTGACTTTGTTAGATGTTTTTTTGGCAAGGAAATAGTTATCAGACCATCCAAGACTTTGATTATGGCTCTTTGAGGACTACTGAGTCATACTGTTAAACTTTATATTCTTTATTGTATTTAAATTATATACTTGTAAATACCTATCCTGGGTTGAAATTAGTTCTTACTCTTGCAGCGTGCAGACTTGTAGATAGACAAACGGTGTTTTAATGTGATTAAATTTACAATAAAAAAAAATATTCTTCTAATTGAATGTTTTAATCTTTTAATTAGCCTGAAGGTTCCTTATTTATTACTACAATCAATAAAACACAGTTGTCCTATGTCCTGGGAATTCTGGTTGCAGAAAAAATAATAGGCATTGTACCGGAAGGAACACATGAGTGGGAGAAGTTTGTTCCCCCTGAACAGCTGGAGCACCTCCTGGAATCAAGTAAGTTCCAGCCCAGATGATGGGAATGCAGAGAGATATCCAAAAGCTATTCCCTTTAGAAATGGCAAGGGGATAAGCTAGGTGGGGTGAGTGCTAGCAACAATATAGAGCTTTTCCTTTGTCAGTCACCAGTCATATATTATGGGTATTATTTCTGGTTTAAAGACGCTACGGCTTACTGGATTTTGCATAAAATAAATAAACTAAGTTTATTTATTTAAATTTATTTATTATCTAAAATGCAGAGATTACTCAAAGTCACTGTTGCAGCTGCCATCTGTTTGATAGCCTAAATGAAAGTTCCAAGGTTTTCCGTCCTTTCTGGTGACAGAAGGTGTGCTCTGAAGTGGTTCATATGCTCTAGGGCAGGTTTGAGGAAATAACTGTATTGACACTCCGGAGCTGCACTGCTGCCAGTGCATTGTTTGTCATCTTCCCCTTGAGAGAAGGTGCTTTTATTTTTGGTTGCTGCTCCATGTTCTTTATTCATATTATGTTATTAAAAGATTTCTTAAAAAACATGAAGATGAAACTTAATACAAATTCATTAGTCAGTTCTTGAGAAACTGTATTATACTGATTTGAAGAAATAATTAAATTGCCCTGGTTTGGTATCTTTTAAAGTAGAAAAAGCTGGGAAGAGTTCTACCCATTGCCCTTCTTCCCTGCAGATGTTTTAAAACCCTCTCACCGAATGTTTCACTTTGCCTTAGTTCACTGTGAAGAAGTTGAAGTATGAGTTGAGCTATTCTCTTGGCAAGGTCTGCTGGCGCTCTGAAGTGATGCTGTAAGGAACATCACTAATACCAGCTCGCATGCTGATGTTTCTTTCCATTCTCCCTTCAAACAGAGAAGCAGGTGCCGTGGAGTGTTTTGTTTTGGTAGGGTGTTTCTTTTCTGCCTTCCCTCGTGTATCCTGCTGGGACACAGCAGAGCTGCACGGCTCTCGGTGAACTGCGAGCTGCGCAGCTGGGAGTGCGAAATCACTCTTCACTTGCACTGAGTCCTTGATGGCAGTCTTCTGCCTCTTGCTTACAGGGAATCTGCAGAATCCTTCCAAAGGCATGCTCAGATTTTCATTTTGAAGTGTGTGATGTCATCTGAAGCATGGCTCCATCTACAGAAAACGTCACCAAATGTGGCGGTGCGAATTCTGGGTTTCTAGCATACCACTTTGCTCGCTGTATAGCGTGCTAATGGCACGTGGCCTGGCACAGAGCTGTTGCTGCTACTGCCAGTAGCAGCACCCACTGTCACCAGTGCTGCCTGTTGCCACTGCCTGTGACGGTGTCTGACAAAGGCTGGCTTGTGACGCGCTGCTCCCCTGCTTCGAGGAAGAAGCGTGTTTCAGACTGGCTGTTCTGAAGGGTTTGACGTTGCAATGACTTACAGTATTTAAGAACATCTGTTGCTTTATGGCTTCTTTCTTTTCTAGATGGCTTTTCAGTGAAGACTGTGAATGGGATGCTGTATAATCCCCTCTGGGGGTCATGGAGCTGGATGGAAAGCACGAGCATTAACTATGCAGTGCACGCTGTGAAATCCGGGGCTCGTGAACAGTCCAGCCCAACAGACGCCCTGTCAGAGCTGGAAAGTGAACAGCACCCAGCCACAGCCGGCGCTGCCACGTGACTGTCGGAGACGTGTGGTGATGGACTGCCACCAGGAACAGAAAAGAAGGTTTTACCCAGATGGACATAATAAAACCTTTTTCAACAAGCTTGCTGTTTGCATTAATAATGCTTATGCTATTTTTGGCCAAATATTTTAGGGCGGTCTCAGAAAAAGAAACAGGTGCCCATTATCTCAGGAATCATTTAAGACTGAAATGAGCAAAGCTTTTAAAGAGTAAGTATTTTTATAAGAAAGCAGTTTCAAATTGTTGGACAGGGAATTGCAGCTTGGAGGAAGCTCTTATATGGGATGGCATTTTCAGTCCTACTAGGAAAACTCAGATCTCCATAGAATAATAACTTAAATGTAGACTGAGTTTAAAAACACAATAGTGTATGATAAGTAAAATGCCTCAGATATTTTAGTTACTGAACTGAGTCAATTAAAATACACAAAACACTTAAAAACTACAAATGTGTTTATTTATTATGCCTTCACTGTGAGAGGAGGGGAAAAAAGTGAGCAGCAAACTTTTTCTGTTGGGTCATGCTGTTTCTACAGTTGATGTGATCTGACTGCAGTGGTGGAGGAAGAGTCTCCTAGACCAGAGTGCCTCAGCTGTCAGAAGCCTCTTCCCCTTAAAGGTACTTGTATCTGTCCCTATTATTTCAACATTCTCCCTCTACCCAAATAAAGGGAAATAAAGATGCAGGTAAAATTTTAGTAAGCGACCAGAGGTTTGTGCTAGAAAGAGAATACATCAGCAGTCTGTCCTAGAACTGAAGTGCCATAAAGTGCTAGTGCCAGGTTAAGGAAAAGCGTTGGTCTGTGATGAAGTAGGCCTTTCTAAATAAAATGTCTCGTGTGCATCCATGGTTGTATTTCTTTCCTTCTCTCTCTGCCTCTTTTTCTCTCTGGTTGTATACAGGTAGAGAGGGGGGCTGGCTGTGTTTTTCTAACTTTTTGTTTGCAGAGATTAAAATTAAACTTTTATTCTTTTTGGTGGTTGTTCTGAAGGGGGTAGGGTTTTGGTGGTTTTTTGTTTGGTTTGGGTTTTTTTGGTTTGTTTTTTTTTGTTTTTTTGCTACTACTGCATTTTTCCTGCTGAAGAGGTTTGATGAGCAAAATTATTGTATTACACATTTGCATTCTTGCTCCATTTGCTCCATCTGTGTGATGCCTTGGGATCAGAGTTTCATGATGGATCTGATAGTGGTTTTCCAGTACCTCAAGGGGGCCTACAGGAAAGATGGGGAGAGGCTGTTCAGTAGGGCTTGTTGTGATAGGACAAGGGGTAATGGTTTTAAAACAGAAGGAGGTAGATTTAGATCAGATATTAGGAAAAAAAATTTTACAATGAGGGTGGTAGAACAGGTTGCCCAGAGAGGTGGTGGATGCCCCATCCCTGGAAACATTCAAGGCCAGGCTGGATGGGGCTCTGAGCAACCTGATCTGGTTGGAGATGTCCCTGCTCCTTGCAGGGGGGTTGGACTAGATGACCTTTGGAGGTCCCTTCTAACCCAGACTATTCTATGATTCTATGATGCACAGAAGAATATAGTTAATTTATAATGGAAATAATAGTAATTCATAGATATTAAGACTGGAAAGGGTTATCTAGTGTCATCATTTCCATGACAGTAAATTCTGCTTTACAATACCTGTTTGGGCTGTAGCTTGGCTTTGGGAAGAAGATTCATCTTCACATAAAGAGTTCTGTGATAGAGAAGCCACTATGTCGATAACTAAATTGTTCCAAAAGTTCATCAGTTGAAGTGGTCTGACCTCATATCCCAGCCAGTGATGTCTTAACATCTTCATTTTTTTAGGTGATGGACCTCTGCTATCAGCTGTCTCAGTCTAGTAAATATAGTTGGTGTAGTTTTGCGTTGTCACCTCTTAATTTTCTCTTAGATAAATGGACTGAGATTATCTCTACAGCTGTTTAGTTTTACAGTGTAAGTTTGTGACTTCGTATAAAATTTTGTGGTAAACATCCTTTTTGAAGCATGATGGTGGAAATGGATGCAGCATTTCAGTGATGGTCTTACTAATGCTGTCTGCAGGAGGAACACATTCTGCTTTTGCCTGACGTTCTTCTGCATGGGAGTCTCTGCTCTGTGGGTCGTGCACGCAAAGCAGCATGTACTGTCCAGGAGAGGAGCCACACTGGGAAAAATGTGGAGCCAGAGCAGATAACCAGCGGCCTTTGTTCCTAAGTGTGTTTAGGCATGTAAGTGAGTTCCCCTAGCTGAGTAACCAACTCAGTCTAAGTTATTTGCAACTATATGACTGTTTGTTTCAAATACTATCAACAGTGAGTTGAAGGAAACAGTATTTGAAAACCACCGAGACCTGGACAGATTCCTGGAGTAGCCCACTAGAAGCATCCCCCAAGGGAGAACAGTCCCCATTCACCCATTTCCTAAATCCAGATGTTTCTGTAACCAGCTGTTACCCTGACTTTCTCATCCTTTCTTCCCGCTTGCTTGTGTTTTTTTTCATTAAACTGTGAGGCGCCTGGGGAATGAACTGGTTTGTTTTTTTGTTTTTTTGTTTTTTTTTTCCCCACTGCTATTTCTATTGCACCTAGCACAAAAAGCCTTTGATGCTGCTTGGGTTTTCTGTCCAGGCTCACAAGAGGGCTCAGACACCGAATTAACAATGGCTGGCATTTAAGCAACAAGCACACAGACCTCCTTGTCCATGGATACCCCTGTTTTTGATTAAAACCTTAGCCTCAAAAGGTTTCGACGACCTTCTGCTCCTACATGTGTACAGGAGCCCTGTCAACCTGGGAGAGTTTATTGAGGGGTGGGGTGAAAGGGGTGGGGGCTGCTTGAACAGGTCCTTGTACCCACGGGATGTCTCCAGATGTCCCGACGTGCGCCATCCTCAGTCCCTGTCCCTCAGTTTTCCTCTTCTGGTGGAGTATGGTAACTTTTCTGGCTGTATTTCATCCCTCTTGTTAAAACATCCCCTTTTTAAGCTAGAAACTAAATGGTTGCAGTAGAGATCATGTTACTGAGGTACCAAACATTGCAAGAATATCCTACACCTTGCTTTTTAGCTCATTTTTAAAAAGCCTTGCATTATTCATAAACGTGCATCTGACACAGTGTAATCAAATTCAGTACTGTGCACTGCATACATACTACGTATTCATGCTGCAGAAACTTTTTTCTTAAAATCTGTGCATAGGAAACCAATAGAGATTTCACACTTAGTTGGGCTGCTGTGAATATTTAATACGTGCTATTGAAAAGGACAGAATTTAAGTCAAATAAATTTGCAAATCTTTTTGCTTTCCTGTTGCAAGTTGTTCCTGAGTGTAGAACCATAGCTTTGATACTTACGGGAATAGTGTGGTGGTAGGAGGTAAAAAAAAGTAACGTTATAGCACCAGGCACGCACCTGGGACTAGGGGTGAGGCAAAAGGTGATTTCTGCCTTGAGATTGGGATAAAGTCATATTTGGGACTTAGTCTTTTTCAGCCTCTTTTATTTCTGCTTGTGGACCCTTGACTCTCCTATTCCCAACCACTTGTTTCTCCAACACAACAAACCAGAGCAAGGAGCCAAAAAAAAAAACCAGAGCAAGGTCTGTCCAAAAAAATCTAACAGAGCGAACTATGTTGTTCTGGATCATCTCAGCTCTGATGTGGCTCACCATGTTCACCATGTTGTCTCCTCTCTCCCCCATCGGTCCACACAGTCCCAGTCCCAGCCCCTTGCTGAGACTGATGGTTGTCTGAGCTGTAAATCTTTTTAAATTTTCTTTGTTTTTTTTTGGAGTACCCACAATGGGGGACAGCATTGAAAAGCCAGAAGTGTAGAAGGAAGAAGAGTGATGCCTGGAAGATAAATATGATTCTGGTGGAGACAAGAAATGGGAAGCAAAGGTACACAGGGCTGTTGGGTTTAAGTGTGCCTTCAAAGAGGAACTGCTGATGGCTGGGAGAGTGCCTCGGTGTTAGAGTGAAGCACAGCAGTTCCAGTATTCACAGCTTCTCATTTGTTTTTGCATGTTAACCTCCAGTACCTCATTCCAAATGCTTACACCCTTGCCAAGCTCCTGGAAAGGAAAGATGGGCTCCTCTCTCTTAAAACTGAATATTGGTCACTTAATAATCGTGAGTAGCTTCCAGCTCCCTCATTCATGGTGTTCCCCATGTGTTTGTAGAAGATCTCTTACCCTGCCACATGCAGATGTATTCCCACTCTACTACTTTGCATTTAATTCCCTTTTAGCAAGAATATATGCTATAGCAAAACTTCCCCGTCTATCCCAAGATGCCCACAGGTACAAACAACTTGTATCCTAAAACTGCAACACTATTGAATGTAGTTGATGTTTATTTAATAAAATTACTAATGTTAAAAGCAAAAAACACATAAGTCTGAACGCATACTTTCTCTTCCTCGCCATCTCCCCTTTGAAGTCCTCAAGCTGGTCGACAGCACTGCTTCTCTCTTACTGCCTCTGCTGGGCTTTGCTGAGCCTGCGAGGGAGCAGTAACAGTGTACGATCATCCTTCAGTACCTCTAAAGCAGACTTTGTGGTTTATCTGGTTCTGTGCTGTCTCAGAATAACTTTCTATTTTTACAGTTTGGGGTGAATTTTGTCGTATTGTTTCCTGCTTCATGTGACAAAAAAATAGTTCTTTCTATGTAATGCACTGCCTTGCCATTGCAACTACATCTTTTTCTTAGCCCCTTCTCCAATGGGAAGCAGAATGCTGCTTTTATAGCCCTTTTGAAATCACTGGAGAATGGATTGAGAGCAGCCCTGAGGAGAAGGACTTGGGAGTGCTGGTGGATGAGAAGCTCAAGATGAGCCGGCAATGCGCCCTTGCGGCCCAGAAGGCCAACCGCACCCTGGGCTGCATCAAGAGGAGCGTGGCCAGCAGGTCGAGGGAGGTGATTCTGCCCCTCTACTCTGCCCTGGTGAGACCCCACCTGGAGCACTGTGTCCAGTTCTGGAGCCCCCAACATAAGAAGGACATGAATCTGTTGGAACGAGTCCAGAGGAGGGCCACAAAGATGATCAGAGGGCAGCACCTCTCCTGTGAGGACAGGCTGAGAGAGTTGGGGCTGTTCAGCCTGGAGAGGAGGAGGCTCCGGGGAGACCTGATAGCGGCCTTCCAGTTCCTAAAGGGGGCCTACAGGAAAGATGGGGAGAGGCTGTTCAGTAGGGCCTGTTGTGATAGGACGAGGGGTAATGGTTTTAAAATAGAAGAAAGCAGATTCAGACTTGATAGAAGGAAAAAAGTTGTTTACAATGAGGGTGGTGGAACACTGGAACAGGTTGCCCAGAGAGGTGGTGGATGCCCCACCCCTGGAAACGTTCAAGGCCAGGTTGGATGGGGCTCTGAGCAACCTGATCTGGTTGGAGATGTCCCTGCTTCTTGCAGGGGGGTTGGACCCTTTAAGGGTTCTTTCCAACCCAAACTATTTTGTGATTCTATGATTTGATTCTGCTTAGGCTGAACAGTCTTGTAAATTGGAAAAAAATATAATTCTTTTCAATGATAATTTAATGATTAAAAAATCAGCCTGTATTTCCTCTAGTTCCTCTAGGGTTTAGGACAAATTCTAATAATTTAAAGTCTGTACTAACAGTAGACTTTATTTGTGTTGACACACATCCCATTTTTTTAAGCAATATAAAATGTTGTGTTTTATTCTAGCCAGAAGAGCTGAGATTTTACCTAGGATGTAAAATCACCTGGCCCGTCTTGACTTATACATGCATTAATTGCACAGCCACCTCTCAGTGCATTAGGAATTTGGTATATATACTTTGATCTGCATTTTATTGTGCTTTTATTCTCCCATGGAGTCACTCCAGCAATATAATCAATATTCGCTTTTTCTAAAATATTCTTTTTCTGCTTAAAAGGATTATGAAGACCATTAGTGTTCCATTAACAAATCTGAAACCTCTGTTGTGTCCTCATGAGATAGGTTAACTTAAAAAAAACCCAACCAAACCCTGAAACAAGTTAGAGATTAAAATGCTAATGTTGCCTTGTACAGTAGTTGTATTATAAAAACTTGCAATAATAGAAGATACAGAAAAAGATCTAGTGTTTATTTTCCTGAATTAGAATAAGCACGTACAACCTGAAGACATAGAAAAATGAAAGTAACCAAAAAACCCAAACAATAAAAAGGAAACCTCAGAAGAATGTATTCAGCTCACATGGATCACTGTAAAAGTTAGCAGATCCGCCCCTGCAGACAAATGAGAATCTGCAGGCAAGTAATGGGCAAGCACAGCTGTGGCACCTGGGAAGGCTGCCAACAGGTTTTAAAATGTTTTGCACCCTCAACACCTGTAACACTGAGTATTGTGTCTCTGTCATGCCCAGGGCTGTTACAAACCAGTGAACCCCAGTGTTGTACTTTCTAAACACAGCAGCACCAGATTTCCTTTGAATCTCAAAGAAAGGTTCATTGATTCCTGCTCTCCCAAATCCTAATAGTGAGACCATCCAGCTCCTCAAGAGGGCAAAGCTTTTGAACACTGGGACAGTTGCCCGATGGTGGGCTTGCCTGGAGGCCTCTGCTCGGCAGTCAGGAAACGCACGACCCTTTGAATTTTGCGTCACCAGAACAGCATTTCTCAGTACACTACAGTGAGAAACGTCCTCCTGCCAAAGCTGCCCACAGAGATGTCTGCTAAGGAGAAACACGTGCGGGGAGGATGAGATCTGGCTCATCCTACAACATCCGTTGACAAAGTGCTCTTGAGACACCTTGTTTTTTCCTTTTCCAGAGGAAGTGTGAATCCCAGATGAACCTAGATTCTGAAGGGGTAGCCAGGTGAGATGATGTCCCATGAAAGGATGAGAAAGAGTGGAAGCTACATGAGCTGAAGGACATCACGGCGAGTAATGGAAGAAACGTCAAATGGCCTGTCTAGGCAGGACAGCATTCCGTGTGGGTTGTGCAGCGTCTCTCCCTTATTGAATCCTACCTGTAGGTAAGAGAAAAGCTTCTCTCTACAGGACTACCTGACAAGCACCTTTTTCCAGAACCAAATTCACTATAAACCAAAATCCTGCTATCTCCTGTGGTGCTCATCCCTTTGCCTTCTCGGAGGATGCCGACAGCAGGCATCGGCTCTGCTGCTGTCACTCCCATCCATCTTTATTTCCAGAGCTCTCGGAAGATGGATGCTCAGCCTTGGCCTCAGGGACACGTCCTTTGGAAGGGGCTTTCCTCCTCCTTTCCATCCCTTCTCATTCCCCTCCCACCGTCTTCAGCTGACAGCTGATTTGGAGACAAATGTGTCATGCTGGAGATTATCTTCTCCTCACATTTATTGCCCTGAATTGACAGGGCTTGTGCTCGCTAATGGTACGCTGCCCCGTTTTGCAGCAGCTAGCGCTTTTACCTCCGTCATTACCATCTTAGGCTAGTTGCTTGCTAATCTAAGGCAGATGCATTAAACAACTTGTTTTCCCACAGAAAACACCTCTTTCTTGACTCAGGGTTATATCCGAAGACTGTACGCATCTTTTGAAATCAGCAAATATGGCAAGGAAAGGAAATCTCCTTAAGGAAATCTGAAAAAACTTCATATATCTCTATTATTAATCAAATATGAACTGACATGCCAGTCAGGTCACAGCAGTGTGTACTGCAAATCTTAATTCTGCCGAGCAGAGGATGCTGTAAACGGGAGAGGGAGAGCACTTACAAACGGGCAAAGACCGGGAGCCACTGCACCAGGCTATGGCAAGCAATCTGTAGCTGGTTCCCAACGCTGTTCTGCTGCTGAGAAAGTTTTACATGAAAGATCTGACTCTAAAAGTGCATAACCACCCCCACAATGTTGTGAGGGTTGCCAGTTGTCCAAAAAGCTTGTAAAACAGTGTGATAAAATTAAAAACAACTAAAGGATCGCGAGACTGTAGGTCCATCTGCTGAATACCTTTTTCTGTTTATCTGGCTCTGTATTAATAACTTATGGATGTGTCTAACTTCGCAGCGAGCTGCCAGCCTGAGCATTTCCACCTGCAGAAAGCAGGGGGTTTTACGCAAAGCCATTTTTTTTTTTTTTTGGTGAAAAGCAAAGAACCCTGAGTTATTTACACAATTCGGGGCAGTCTCAGGATATACATCACCTCAGAAAGCGGCTTTGTTTACCAGAAAGTGCAAGGTAAACTCTGGGGAACTGCTGGAATTGCACCTAATGTGGACGTAGCTATAGGTACTTCTGTTTAGCACAGGAAAAAAAATGCATTTCCTATGTATTTGTACCTCTGTCTGTCATTAAAGCTACCATTAACCTCTTTTCTAAATCCAAACCAAAATACATCATGGCTGTTTTGTAGGTATACCTTGGCTATTTTTATCTGAATAATTAAAAAGACACGTCTATGAAACTCAAGCTGCCCAGAGAGATCATTAATATTACAACAAAACCAATCCAGGCAGCAGCCAGTGATTATTTCAGAAGGATCTTGGAGAGCCTGCCGGCGATGAAAAAGCCTTTTTTCACCCTCTCATAAACTCAGCCCTCATCACAAAACCCTATTAAATTACATCTTCTGCAGACAAGGGCTGTTTCAAAGAGAAGGAATGCACCTTTGTACCATGGCTGGATGCCTTGCCAGCACACGAAGCAGGAGTCCCACCTGAGCAGGGGTGTCACTTTGGCTGGGGACAGCCGGTCACCGCGTACAGGCACGACGAGGCGCTTTTGATTCGGGCAGAGCAACCCGTAAAAACAACCCATAGCGATTAACGGGGCTGTTAGAAGCTCTGCCCTGCCCAAACTCTAGCCACTTGGAAGAGAGCAAGGCAATGAGTAGGAGCCTTGGGTGCTACCGGTGTGGGAGACAAGTGGAAAATGGGTGGCCCTGTTTCTTGAAACCCCAAGGGGAATCTGGTGAGTGAAGCTCTGCTGTTCAAACCCAGCTGGCAGCAGTATGGGAAAGCAAAACTTGGGGCAAGGCATTTGCCATGAGCCCTGATTTTTAAAACACTTAGATAGTTCTCAGCCAAACGACAGACGGGACAGCTTCTGCCAGCGAGGCTCCTCTGCAAAGAGCCATCGCAACCGCCGGGCTCAGACTGCAAGCTCGACGCCCACCGCCAGCTCCGCGGGCAGCCCGCCGTGGCAACTGCAGGCTTTTTTAAAGAGGTGCAACGAACCCAAAGATATGACAGGAAAAAAATAAATATATTAATGTAATGAAGATCCAGAGTCTTTATACCAACACACAGAATCTAGTACCGCTAATGAGTTTATTAGTGCCTCCCTGCCCCCAAATCAAACTGCAGACTTCAGAAGAAAAAATTGACTTGCTATGTAACAAAGTAGGCTTAGAATATGTTAACTGGAACAATCTGCTTATTTTATTCAGTTATTCTCTCTTCCTTGAGGCAGCCGCACTAGAGCAGATTACAGATAAAAGTGTAATTTAACGTATTAGATCTTGTTTTGCTCTGCACAATGTATCTGAGGGATCATGGTTCCAGACTGTGCTGTGCTTGGTACGTTTGCAGCCGGCCAAGCATGTGGCTGTAGCACTGTTACCTCTTATTTTCCCCACTCCGACAAAGAAAAGCGGTAACTTAGCAAAGACGCAGAGCTGGGTTCCCACCCTCCCTGAGCGAGAGAGTGAGGCAGCTGTCAGTCCGGCGGGCATCACCTGTGAGCTGCTTGGAGGCGAAGGTGGGAAAAGCAGACCGTATCCCGGGAACCAGTCTGAGACTGCAGCATCTGCGATGCACTACTGCCGTCTAATAAGCATCTCTAGTACAAGTCACTGGTCACAGGAAACAGTGCTGCCTTGCGAGGCTCTGCACCTTCCCTGGAGGAAGGGACACCGCCTTCTTCCACAGCCAGGAAAAGGCAGGCTGAGGACACGCTCTTGGCTGTTTTGCCTGCAGATAAGCTTGGCTACCAGGCTGCCAGGCCAAATGGATTCAGGACCTGCTGGCAGGAGACTCTGAAAGCACGAGGAAGAGATGCTGTCAAAGCATGCTGGCAAGTCAAGCCTGTGGCACAGGTACGAGGGTGAAGAACTTGTGTTTTATCTGTGTTCCTTATTTGCTGGTATTAAACTCTAGCTACCAAGATGTGACATTGGGACCTGTACCTTTCAAATTATTTATTCCTGCCTTCCCTCTCTCCTCCCCTCACAGGTCTTCCTTGCTTGTGCTGGCCACTGATTTCAAAATATAGATTTTAGGATAGCCCATTTGCCTCTGAAAGTCAAGTAGTGGCAGCAGCTGGGATGTGGATGCCCAGGACCTTTCTCTGCTCTCAGGGAAGCTTAGATCCCATCTGTAACTGGATCCCCCTTATCTGTAACATAGCAAGCAATTCCTTTGCAGTAGCAAAAGCTGAGACCAGCTACCAGGCTGTAACGGTCCAGATTTATTAGGCTGTCTGCCATGTGAAACAAATCTTCAGCCTGAGATTTGCAGGTGCTGTAGCAGAGAAAAAGCACTTTTCTTCTTTGTTTCCCCACTGCCCTGTCATAAGAATTTAACAAAAACTCATGCTGCAAATGATCAGCTGTAGCATGAAGCGGCTGCTGCTTTCACTTTGCACTCTTACTTCATTACCTGTGCATCATCTGTAGTGTGGAGCGGCCCAAAAGCTGTGAAGAAAGTGCTCAGCCAGCACCTCGCTAAGGATGAGGGGGAAAAGAACACAGCAGGTTTTGGGGGGAGCAACCAGTTTGTGGAATGAGATTTACCATGTCCCTGGGACCTCTCTAATGCCATTAATTCCTGAGAGCGGGATGCCAGCGCAGTACCAAACACATAGTATCAAACATGGGGCTCTTGTGCTGTAGCTTGTGGTAAGTAGCAAGTTAAAAGTGAGGGATAAACCAAAATTCTGCAAGGAGCTACCACAGGAAAGTGTCAGAGCACAGCATCCTTCCTGGTGAGCAGGAGGGAGGTAGAGACTGTTGTTCGCACTGATGTTGCCCAGTAAAATTAAATGCAAAACTGGCCACCGATGGCACTTGGAGAAGTTGGCACATGGATCTGATCTCCATGGCTTCTCTCAGGGGTTTTCTCTTCCTCCTCCGTCTAATCTGCCCCATGCCCTGAGGTAAAGCATCTACAAAGCCCTGGTCATAGACCCTGTCTACCCCCTCCCACACACTGAAAGTTGCTCCATTTGTGTGATGAATTGTTTGCCCTCATGGCGTAATAAAACACTTAACTTGTGGGAGCTTTTTGGAGCAGCTGTTTACACACCACAGCATTTCATCATAGAATAGTCTGGGTTGGAAGGGACCTTTAAAGGCCATCTAGTCCAACCCCCCCTGCAAGGAGCAGGGACATCCCCGACTAGATCAGGTTGCTCAGAACCTCATCCAACCTCATCAACGTTTCCAGGGATGGGGCATCCACCACCTCTCTGGGTAACCTGTTCCAGTGTTCTATAACCCTCATTGTAAAAAAAAATTTTTCCTTCTATCAAGTCTGAATCTGCTTCCTTCTATTTTAAAGAAAGGAAGCAGATTTAGACATTACCCCTCATCCTGTCACAACAGGCCCTGCTAAAGAGTCTCTCCCCATCTTTCCTGTAGGCCCCCTTGAGGTACTGGAAGGCCGCTATCAGGTCTCCCCGGAGCCTCCTCCTCTCCAGGCTGAACAGCCCCAACTCTCTCAGCCTGTCCTCACAGGACATTAATGGAGGACATTTGGGTAGTGGTATTAATCAGAAAACAAAGGGCATTGTTAGTGTTTTAGGGTCTGTGCGATGCACAGAGCTGTGGGTATTCGGCAGCGTGTAACACCAAGTCCTGCTCACCCTGTCAGAGGGCACCCAAGCCCCTGCTGCAGCAGGGAAGCTGCAGGCAAGGGGGCACCGGGACCCTCAGTGCTGGATAAATCTTGAGGGGTTTGCTTCGGGGTCGCCTTGCTTCCCTTTCTACCTTTCTGCCCGTAAAGGTGTTCCCCTCATTGAGGATCAGAATAACAGAAAGAAAATTGCTGCTGGATGTCAGGTGTGTAGAGAAGCCTGTGGTAACGTTCGGGGTGTGATGGCGTGGCCTCTTTTGCCCCAAATACCCACTAAAATACGAGGCCTTTGTGCCACCGTAAGGAACAGCGCAGCGATGCTCGGAGCAGCAGACGGCGGATATTTTAACAGCACCGGCTTTATAAGCGAAAACTCGGCCACGACGAACTCCGGCACCTCCAGTGGCACCTCTTCCAGCCCTAAATTTTGCAGGCCGGCTCCTCACCCACCCCGTGCTCCCCGTCCGTACACCCCTCCCGCACCGGGGACGCGGGGGCC